>CM033647.1:17966664-18045151 GCA_019512145.1 Engystomops pustulosus
CACATACCAAAATAAAACCACTATACAGTTATTACTAATAGACCATAAAGTAATAAATATACTCAACAACCTGTGTTACACATACCAAATAAAATCACTAAAAATGTAGAAATAATACCACCTAAATTACTAAATACTCCTATACAACTTTATTACAAATACCAGAAATAATACATTACAGTGTGAAATAATACCACCTAAAATGACTAAATAATACAACGTGTTACACATAGCAATATAAAATCCACTATCAATGAATAAATAATACCACCTAAAGTACGGTAACTAAATAATACTCCTAAACAACTGTGTTGACATACCAAAATAAAATCACTATAAATTATAATAAACACCCAAAATAACAAGAAAACACTGCCATAACATGCATAAATAATAACAACATATAGTTCCCAAACTATATTAGTATATAATATACACCACTTACACCTATTGCATATACAACTGTGTTACACATACCAAAATAAAACCACTATACAGGTGTATAAATATAACTCCTAAAATACTAAAAAACATTCCTATAAAATTGTGTTATACAAAGCCACTATACAGTATATTACTAATAAAACCTAAAGTAACTAAATAATACTCATATACAACAGTGTTACACATACCAAAATAAAACCACTATACAGTGTATGAATAATACCAACTAAATAACTAAATAATACTCCTATACAACTGTGTTACACATACCAAAATAAAACCACTATACAGTATATTACTAATAAGACCTAAAGTAACTAAATAATACTCATATACAACTGTGTTACACATACCAAAATAAAATCACTATAAAATGTAGAAATAATACCACCTAAAATTACTAAATACTCCTATACAACTTTATTACAAATACCGAAATAATACCATTATACAGTGTGAAATAATACCACCTAAAATGACTAAATAATACAACTGTGTTACACATAGCAATATAAAATCACTATACAATGAATAAATAATACCACCTAAAGTACCGGTAACTAAATAATACTCCTAAACAACTGTGTTTGACATACCAAAATAAAATCACTATAAAATGTATAAATAATAACACCCAAAATAACAAGACAACACTGCCATAACATGCATAAATAATAACAACATATAGTTCCCAAACTATATTAGTATATAATATACACCACTTACACCTATTGCATATACAACTGTGTTACACATACCAAAATAAAACCACTATACAGTGTATAAATAATAACTCCTAAAATAACTAAAAAACATTCCTATACAATTGTGTTATACAAACCAAATAAAATCACCATAAAGCATGTAAATAATACCACTGAAATAACTAAATACATATAAACTACATACATTATATATATATTAGTGTATAATATACAGCACTTGCACCCATTGCATATAAAACTGTGTAATACATACCAAAATAAAATCACTGTACAGTGAGTAAATAACACCACCTAAAGTAACAAAATAATACTCCTATACAACTGTGTTAAACAATGCAAAAATAAAACTCCACCGAAACTAAACGTAACATCTGCGCCGGTTTGCGTGTGACACAAATCGGGGGCGCGGGCCATCGGACAACGCGCAAGATACAAGCACCGCGAAGAAGCAGGTGAACTCTGGAGGACCTCGGTGCAGAAGTGACAGATGCAGGAACTCAAGCTTGATACTTGACAAAGATTCAGGGTGAATCGAAACGTTGCAGTTTTTTCTATGCCTGTGTGAATAAAGGTTTAACCTTTTTTCATCATATTGGATGCTGTGGCCTTCTCTTTTTTTGTCTAGGGACACCACCTAAACACCAAAAATTACTATCATAAAACACAAATACCTTCCGATAGACAAGGTAACCAGGTAACAGGTACAGGTCACGGGGAGACACTGATCACCACCTCAATGCGTTGCTCCCCTATGGAAAACCCCATGTATAGTACAAAGATATCCGCAATTGATTATGAGTTTTGTATTGTGAGGAATATTATATGTATTAAATTGATTTTTATTATAAATGTTTCATATTTTATGAAGTGGTATAGTTTGGGTTTGTACGTATTCTTTGGTTGCCAATCTCATCTATGGTATATGATTGTTAGAGGCATCTAGGTAGAGTACTAAAATAAAACCGCTATACAGTGTCTAAATACTACCAAAAATAATGAAATCATACTCCTACACAACTGTGGTCAATAAAACTAACATAAAACCGATATACAATGTGTAATTATACCAGCTAAAATAATGAAATAATACTCCTACACAACTGTGGTCAATAAAACTAACATAAAACCGCTATACCGTATATAAATAATACCACCTAAAATAATGAAATAATACTCCTACACAACTGTGGCCAATAATACTAACATAAAACCGATATACAGTCTGTAATTATACCAGCTAAAATAATGAAATAATACTCCTTTACAACTGTGGTCAATGATACCAAAATAAAACCGATATACAGTGTGTAAATACCACCTAAAATAATTAAATCATACTCCTACACAACTGTGGTCAATAATACTAACATAAAACCGATATACAGTGTGTAATTATACCACCTAAAATAATGAAATAATACTCCTACACAACTGTGGTCAATAGTACTAACATAAAACCGATATACAGTGTATAAATAATACCACCTAAAATAACTAAATAATACTCCTTTACAACTGTGGTCAATAATACCAAAATAAAACCGATATACAGTGTGTAATTATTCCACCTAAAATAATGAAATAATACTCCTACACAACTGTGGTCAACAAAAATTACATATAACCGCTATATAGTGTATAAATAATACCACCTAAAATAACTAAATAATACTCCTATACAGCTGTTACCTCAGCCTATTACATTAGCTGATGACACCTCTTTCAGAGGCAGAGTTGGATTTATATATATATATAGCAGACCCACACCCACTATTTTAGAAATCTTTTATAAGAATTTTAAAAGCTACGTACATAAATTAATACTGACATGCACACTGTAAATAATACCATTATACAGTGTCTAAATCATATGGACTCATGTTACTCCTATAACGCGGAAGTGTCTGCATTACAAAAGCTAATTAATACTCCAGCACACCAGGGCACATGTATTATATTGTAATGGCCGCCTATAGGCTTGCCTATTTCTTTAATTTTTGAGAGCACTTGCTCATTTGTGACTTTTTATGCGGCTAAGACAGTTTCCATTGCTTAGTTTTCTGCAGCGTTCCCTGAGTTATCACCTGAATCCATATGTCAGAGTTGTAACTTTTTCAAAAAGTCACAAATCTAAGGCTTGCTCTGACCAGGCCTAGGATCTCCTCAGACATTGGGAGAAATTAGCGATGACAGTGGAAGGTGCTGGACTAAGCTTAAAGGAAACCCACCATGAGGAATCTGCCATCAGATCTACTTCTTTTCTTCCTGCTGCCTCCGCCCTAATCTGTAATTTAATAATCCAAGAACCTAATCTAATTTATAAAAAATTTTATTTAGTAATATGTAAATTGACTGCAGAGGCTACTGGGGCGTATACTAGCCTGGCCGGGAACTGGTTGCTAAGGCTACTCCACACCCCAGTAGCCTCTGCAGCTAATTTACATATTACTAAAATAAAGTTTTAAATTAAGTGCCTAAGTACTGTGACATCACTGTGTGTATTATCTCTGTACTGTGACATCACTTTGTATTATCCGTGTACTGTGACATCACTGTGTGTATTATCTCTGTACTGTGACATCACTGTGTGTATAATCCCTGCACTGTGACATCACTGTGTGTATTATCCCTGTACTGTGACATCACTGTGTGTATTATCCCTGTTCTGTGACATCACTGTGTGTATAATCCCTGCACTGTGACATTATTGTGTGTATTATCTCTGTACTGTGACATCACTGTGTGTATTATCCCTGTACTGTAACATCCATGTGTATATTATTCCTGTACTGTGACATCACTGTGTGTATTATCCCTGTACTGTGACATCACTGTGTGTATTATCCCTGTACTGTGACATCACTGTGTATATTATTGCTGTACTGTGACATCACTGTGTGTATTATCCTTGTACTGTAACATCACTGTGTGTATTATCTCTGTACTGTAACATCACTGTGTGTATTATCTCTGTACTATGACATCACTGTGTGTATTATTCCTGTACTGTGACATCACTGTATGTATTATCCCTGTACTGTGACATCACTGTGTGTATCATACCTGTCCTGTGACATCACTGTGTGTATTATCCCTGTACTGTGACATCGCTGTGTGTATTATCCCTGGACTGTGACATCACTGTGTGTATTATCCCTGTACTATGACATCACTGTGTATATTATCGCTGTACTGTGACATCACTGTGTGTATTATCCTTGTACTGTAACATCACTGTGTGTATTATCTCTGTACTGTGACATCACTGTGTGTATTATCCCTGTACTATGACATCACTGTGTGTATTATCCTTGTACTGTAACATCACTGTGTGTATTATCTCTGTACTGTGACATCACTGTGTGTATTATCCCTGTACTGTGACATCACTGTGTGTATTATCCTTGTACTGTAACATCACTGTGTGTATTATCTCTGTACTGTGACATCACTGTGTGTATTATCCCTGTACTATGACATCACTGTGTATATTATCGCTGTACTGTGACATCACTGTGTGTATTATCCTTGTACTGTAACATCACTGTGTGTATTATCTCTGTACTGTGACATCACTGAGTGTATTATCCCTGTACTGTGACATCACTGTGTGTATTATCCCTGTACTGTAACATCCCTGTGTATATTATCCCTGTACTGTGACATCACTGTGTGTATTATCCCTGTACTGTGACATCACTGTGTGTATTATCCTTATACTGTAACATCACTGTGTGTATTATCTCTGTACTGTGACATCACTGTGTGTATTATCCCTGTACTGTGACATCACTTTTTAAAAAAATTTTTTTACATGTTTTATATATTATTCTATTGTTATATGGGAAAAAATCTCCAAGGTCTCGCTGTTTGCAACCAATCCAACCTTTTCTTATTACTTCCTTAGGAATAGTCCTGGTCTTTAGATAACCTGAAATCATGAAGGCGTCTGATTGGTTATTGCACTGGTCATGTGATGTTTTACCATTTGCTACAACATTGTCAGGTATTTTTACATAAAGCTGTGATTTTTTTTCTATAATGTTCTCTCTTATTGTATACAACGCAGCAAAGCTGTTCCGTGTATATTTGGTGGGGTTCTTATGTCAGGCGAATAAAACTTCTCACAACACGGGAGGCATCCAGTTTCAGATCAATGTGATCAATACACAACAAACATGCTGTAGGAAAATACAATATGGTCGCATTGTTGGGGAAGATTTCACTTGGAATGAACAGAAATTGATATATGTCTCCTGTCACCATGGAGATTTTCCGCACAAGTAACCCATATGTTTCCTCATTTACAAGTCGCAAACAAAACTTAATAACGTTCACGTTTCACGGGAATACAACAATTTTTTAAGGAAGAAAGGAAAATAATTATCACCAAATATGACTAATGAATATTAATTGGGGATATCACTGTATCTTCAGGAATAGCACCCGGAATTGTTAGTATACACTAAGAAGGATGTTATCATTAGTATCTGCGCCTTCTCCGAATCATAATATACTGAGGTGATCGCGCCTAATCGCATTTTTGCGATTAAACGCCAAACTAGCCGCGCAGCAAAAATAAGCAGCTTTCCCTCATCTATCTTACCAATCCAGATGTTTTGCTGCGCCTAATGATATTCATCACTTTCAACGTTTTCATTTAGGTGCAAAAATGGGTGCAAAAACACTCCAGCCCGAAGGTGGCGTTATCTGAGAAGAAAGCACTGAGCCCCTTTGCAGAAGAGCTCATTTCTAGCAGCAGAGCTCAGCCAGACACTGGACCATATAATAGATACAATTAGATACATTACAGACAGGAGCTGCAGACTCTATTTACAGTTACCTGAGCTCACAGCAAGAGCAAGAGAAGTTTGCACAAGTTTGCAGAAGCTTGCAGATACTACAAACAAGTGTCCCCCATGTAATTCTGCACAGTGTCTGAGGGGGATATTGTGCAGAATTACAGGGGTGCAGCAGAGCTCAGCCAGACACTGGCACATATAATAGATACATTAGATACTCTGCAGACAGGAGCTGCAGACTCTATTTACAGTTCATCACCTTCTATTTACAAAACATTCTGCAAAACGCTGAGCTCACAGCAAGAGAGAAGAGAACTTTGCACAAGTTTGCAGAAGCTTGCAGATACTACAAACAAGTGTCCCCCATGTAATTCTGCACAGTATCACCAATGTGTCTGAGGGGGATACTGTGCAGAATTACAGGGGTGCAGCAGGAGACCAGCATTGGGGGATCCCCTCCAGGAGAAGCCCCTGCTGAGGAGGTCACTGGGTGCTGGGTGTCACACACCTGGGTGCTGCTGTGAGTGTTATCTTCATTCTGGGCTGTGGGAGAAGCAGAGAGGAGCTTGTAGCAGGATGACATGTAAGTGCCCGAATCTAACATTGCGCCTAAACTGCGCCTAAACTGTGTTAAAGTAAAGTGATTAATAAGAGGCAGAAAATATACTTATCACAGATGGTTGTAGCTTGTGATAATTCTGGCAAAACAGTGCGCAACTACTACACTTAGGCGCACAAAAGTGATAAATGTGGCCCTATATCTACTATCACATATATAGATAGATAGATAGATAGATAGATAGATAGATGAGATAGATTGATAGATAAATGATAGATAGATGAGATAGATAGATAAAAATATATGAGATAGATAGATAGATAGATAGATATTAGATAGATAGATAGAAATATATGAGATAGATAGATAGAAATATATGAGATAGATAGATAGAAATATATGAGATAGATAGATAGATAGATGGATAGATATGAGATAGATACCGTACCACTCCATACCCTTTAGAAAGATAGGACATGTCCTATCTTTCTCCGGAATACAGCACTGTTCGCCATATATTCCTCCGCCGTGCTACGGTACGGCGGGCAACGGCAGTGTGAATGTAGCCTAAGAGATACTTTGACAGATAGATAATAGGTAGATGATAGATCAATGTATGGATAAATATGCGCACCACCATATTAAATTTGAATGCCACCTCCCTTGAGGTCATCAGGCACGGCAATTTGTTGTTAGTATTGCAGTATATGGTATGAGCCATCAGACCTCTTAGGGGTGCAAGAACCCTAGGGGGCCTAAAACACAGTAACAAATATAGTAAATAAAATATAAAAACCTGAAAGTCACTAAGGGGCAGAGAGAGGAAGGGTAAGTCCATTGGTGGGCCAGTCTGACCCTGTATAAATGTCACCTGTATTCAAGTTACGGACCGGCAAAGAAGCAATAGGGATATTTATTCCCCAACTAATCAGATATATGGATAGTTATGAGATAGATAGATAGATGATAGATAATGAGATAGATAGAGAGAGATAGTGGCACAGTTAGGGCAACTGATTTTAAATACTGTAGACAGACAGTGCTGCTTTTTTTCTAGTATTATTAAATAGATAGATATTGGATTAATATACATATAGACATTAGATAAATGATAGGTATTAGATACATAAATGTGTGCCTCCATATTGGATTCAAATGTCGCCTCCCTTTAGGACATTTGGGACGGCAATTTCTTTCTAGCATTGCAGTATTGGTTAGGAGCCCAAAAAAATGCATAAAAACCTAAAAGTTCTTTCCCTACAACAGATATAAAAAAAATCCCAAATAAATAAAATCATAAACATGTCAGGTTTCACCACTCCCACAATGTTCCATCTATTGAAATATAAAAACAATTATTTCTGATGGAAAATAGTGCAAATTTCCAATTTCCTGAATGTGCCGCTTCCGCACTCAGGTCGGCCGGAGTTCACCTTCTTCTTCCCGGTGTATGTGAGTGCATGTCTTGCGACACAATTTTGAATGTTAAATCCCGTGCTTAGTCCGAATCAGTCGGATTGTCCGATAGCCACACCCCCGATTTGTGTTGCACAAAAGTCGGCGAGATTTGCATGTGGCAAAAACCCCAGTTAAACGTGGCGCAAAACGGAAAAAGTCGGGAAACCCAGCGAAAATGTGGTCTGCGGAACCTTAGTAAATGTGCCCCTTGGTGTCAGAATATCGCCTAAATGGAGAATTTGGGGTTTTTTTGTACAAAAGATTAGAGTTTTAAAAAATCTTTTAAAACGTAATAAAACCTATATAGAGTTCTATATAGGTATTCCCGTGATCATAATCACCCACGTGATAAAGCCCAGCTGTCATCTGGAGTGGGCATCGCTGTGAAGGGGTTAAATAGATAGATGGATACAAGTAGGATCGATATCACCCATATATATGTAGATGGATGGATAGATAGATGGAGGGATGGATGGACTAAAATTGCAGGGATGGCACTGTCCTTATTAGATTTTAGGAATTTTCTTAGCAGTTTTAGGGATTGTAGTGGGAGCAGTGTTGTAGTACAACAAGGGGCGTATTTGGCCCAGTTTCGCGTCCTGTGTTTTCTCTGGCTGTATCGATGATGAAAACACGGCCGCATTGAACTAGGACCAAGCATCCAAATGAAACATGAGTGTATTTGTCTTTCTTTCTAGTGAGTAACAAATGACGAGTCCTCAATTACTGGGATATAGGAATCTGCCAGATTAGGGAAAAACCTGGTGAAAAATGATGTGATCTCCAATGTTAGAATAACAGCCCTGCGCAAATGTAAGCGATTGAGTTCTATGTTTTGTCAGGAGATCTTCTCGTTTGGGTGAGTGGCGCATACATTTGTAACCTGCGAGGCGGATGACATTGTCCAGATTATCCCATCACTCACTCTTATTTACTGGGAATGAAAGTTTGGAAAGGATCAGTCTGCAAAGACTATACACAAGGAGTGAGGAAACCAATGTAGTGTTATGGGAAAAAATCTCCAAGGTCTCGCTGTTTGCAACCAATCCAACCTCCATAACGAGACACTTTTAACTCTCTTTTCTTATTACTTCCTTAGGAATAGTCCTGGTCTTTAGATAACCTGAAATCATGAAGGCGCCTGATTGGTTACTGCACTGGTCATGTGATGTTTTACCATTTGCTGCAACCGTGTCAGGTATTTTTAAATAAAGCTGTGATTTTTTGTTTCTATAATGTCCTCTCTTATTGTATACAACGCAGCAAAGCTGTTCCGTGTATATTTGGTGGGGTTCTTATGTCAGGCGAATAAAACTTCTCACAACACGGGAGGCATCCAGTTTCAGATCAATGTGATCAATACACAACAAACATGCTGTAGGAAAATACAATATGGTCGCATTGTTGGGGAAGATTTCACTTGGAATGAACAGAAATTGATATATGTCTCCTGTCACCATGGAGATTTTCCACACAAGTAACCCATATGTTTCCTCATTTACAAGTCGCAAACAAAACTTAATAACGTTCACGTTTCACGGGAATACAACTATTTTTTAAGGAAGAAAGGAAAATAATTAACACCAAATATGACTAATGAATATTAATTGGGGATATCACTGTATCTTCAGGAATAGCACCCGGAATTGTTACTATACACTAAGAAAGATGCGTCTCCTCCGAAATATAATATACTGACATGATGGTGCTTATAGACTATAGCCCTATATCTACTATCACATAGATAGATAGATAGATAGATAGATAGATAGATAGATAGATATGAGATAGATAGATATGAGATAGATAGATAGATAGATAGATAGATAGATAGATAGAGGTAGATAGATAGATAGATAGATAGATAGATAGATAGATAGATAGATAGATATGAGATAGATAGATAGATAGATAGATAGATAGGAGATAGATGAGATAGATAGATAGATAGATAGATAGATAGATGTAGATAGATAGATAGATAGATAGATAGGAGATAGATGAGATAGATAGATAGATAGATAGATAGATAGATAGATAGATAGATAGATAGATAGGAGATAGAGAGATAGATAGATAGATAGATAGATGGATGAGATAGATAGATAGATATGAGATAGATAGATATAAGATAGATAGATATAAGATAGATAGATAGATAGATAGATAGATAGATAGATAGATAGAAATATATGAGATAGATAGATACCGTACCACTCCATACCCTTTAGAAAGATAGGACAGCGCTGTGTGCCATATATTCCTCCCCTGTGCTACGGTACGGCGGGCAATGGCAGTGTGAATGTAGCCTAAGAGATACATTGACAAATAGATAATACGTAGATGATAGATCAATGTATGGATAGATATGCGCACCACCATATTAGATTTGAGTGCCACCTCCCTTGAGGTCATCAGGCACGGCAATTTGGTATGAGCGATCAGACCTCTTAGGGGTGCAAGAACCCTAGGGCAGTGATGGCAAACCTTTTAGAGACAGAGTGCCCTAATTACAACCATGACAATTTAATTTGTGATTTATAATCCCATACCAGCCCCCTGAGGACATCAATAAAGCAGAAAATAGAAGAAATTTGGATGATCATTGTAGCTTCGCTCCAGGGTCCCATAAACAAGAAGAATTATCAGGGCCGGAGCAGGAGCTACAATGATAATCCAGATCTGTCCACACCTTCCCACTCCCCCAGTAGTCCCAGGTAGAGCTGTCACCATAAAATAGATCTGTGCACAGCAAGTCCTGGGCTGTCTGGGACTGCAGGAAGATACCTGGAGTCATCTTTGGTGATGGCCTGCGTGCCCATAGAAAGGGCTCAGAGTGCCATCTCTGGCACCAGTGCCATAGGTGGCCCTAGGGGGCCTAAAACACAGTAAAAAATATAGTAAATCAAATATAAAAACCTGAAAGTCACTAAGGGGCAGAGAGAGGAAGGGTAAGTCCATTGGTGGGCCAGTCTGACCCTGTATAAATGTCACCTGTATTCAAGTTATGGACCTGCAAAGAAGCAATAGGGATATTTATTCCCCAACTAATCAGATATATGGATAGTTATGAGATAGATAGATTTAAAATACTGTAGATAGATGGTTTTTTTTTTTTCTAGTATTATTAAATAGATAGATATTGGATTAATCATACATAAGCCATTAGCATCACTGATAGGTATTAATCATAAATGTGTGCCGCCATATTGGATTCAAATGTCCTCTCCCTTTAGGACATTTGGGACGGCAATTTCTTCCTAGCATTGTAGTATTGGTTAGGAGCGATCAGACACCTTAGGGTTCAAGTAGCCCAAAAAAATGCATAAAAACCTAAAAGTTCTTTCCCTACAACAGATATAAAAAAAAAATAAATAAATAAATAAAATCATAAACATGTCAGGTTTCACCACTCTTACAATGTTCCATCTATTGAAATATAAAAACAATTATTTCTGATGGAAAATAGTCCTAATTTCAAATTTCCTGCATGTGTCGCTTCAACGCTCAGGTCGGCCGGAGTTCACCTTCTTCTTCCCGGTGTATGTGAGTGCATGCCTTTCGACACTATTTTGAATGTTAAATCCCGCGCTTAGTCCGAATCAGTCGGGCCACGCCCCCGATTTGTGTTGCACAAAAGTCGGTGCGATTTCGCCAAAATCCGTTTGCGTGTGTCAAAAACCCCAGTTAAATGTGGCTCAAAATGGAAAAAGTCGGGAAACCCAGCGAAAATGCGGTCTGCGGAACCTTAGTAAATGTGCCCCTTTGTGTCAGAATATGGCCTAAATGGAGAATTTGGGGGTTTTTTTGTACAAAAGATTAGAGTTTTAAAAAATCTTTTAAAACGTAATAAAACCTATATAGATTTGTTATTCCCGTGATCATATTGACCCATGTGACAAAGCGCAGTTGTCATTTGGAGTGGGCATCGCTGTGAAGGGGTTAAATAGATAGATGGATACAAGTAGGATCGATATCACCCATTTATATACATATATATAGATGGACTGATGGATGGACTAAAATTGCAGGGATGGCAACGTCCTTATTAGATTTTAGGAATTTTCTTAGCAGTTTTAGGGATTGTAGTGGGCAGCAGTGTTGTAGTACAACAAAGGGGCGTATTTGGCCCAGTTTCGACGTCCTGTGTTCTCTGGCTGTATCGATGATGAAAACACGGCCGCATTGAACTAAGACCAAGCATCCAAATGAAACATGAGTGTTATTTGTCTTTCTTTCTAGTGAGTAAACAATGACGAGTCCTCAATACCGGGATATAGGAATCTGCCAGATTAGGGAAAAACCTGGTGAAAAAATGATGTGATCTCCAATGTTAGAATAACAGGCCCTGCGCAAATGTAAGCGATTGAGTTCTATGTTTTGTCAGGAGATTTCTCGTTTGGGTGAGTGGCGATACATTTGTAAACCTGCGAGGGGATGACATTGTCCAGATTATCCCATCACTCACTCTTATTTACTGGGAATGAAAGTTTGGAAAGGATCAGTCTGCAAAGACTATACACAAGGAGTGAGGAAACCAATGTAGTGTTTTAGAGCCATATACAGCGGGATCCCACTTCACCAGGCATTTGCATGTCATCCCCAGACTTTAATACACTAATACTTGTCCTTTGTAAAGAACACTATGAACATTCACATAAGGCTCCTCCTGCTCTATAACACGCTGCCTGCAGATAGGACACTATGTACAATGTGCTCAGCTCCTCCTGCTTTATAACATGCTGCTTGCAGATAGGACACTATGTACAATCTCCTCAGCTTCTCCTGCTCTATAACATGCTACCTGCAGATAGGACACTATGTACAATCTACTCAGCTCCTAATCTACTCAGCTCCTGCTGCTCTATAACATGCTGCCTGCAGATAGGACACTATGTACAATCTGCTTAGCTCCTCCTGCTCTATGACATGCTACCTGCAGATAGGACACTATGTACAATCTACTCAGCTCCTGGAGAGCAAGTGTTGTAGTACAACAAGGGGCGTATTTGGCCCAGTTTCGACGATCCTGTGTTTTCTTGCTGTGTATCATGATGATGAAAACACGGCCGCATTGAACTAAGACCAAAGACATCCAAATGAAACATGAGTGTATTGTCTTTCTTTCTATGAGTAAAAAATGAGAGTCCTCAATACAGCCGGATATAGGAGATCTGCCAGATTAGGGAAAAACCTGGTGAAAAATGATGTGCTGATCCTCCAATGTTAGAATAACACCCTGCGCAAATGTAAGCGATTGAGTTCTATGTTTTGTCAGGAGATTTCCGTTTGGGTGAGTGGCGATACATTTTGTAACCGACGAGGAGGATGACATTGTCCAGATTATCCCATCACTCACTCTTATTTACTGGGAATGAAAGTTTGGAAAGGATCAGTCTGCAAAGACTAGTACACAAGGTAGTAGAGGAAACCAATGATAGTGTTCTAGCAGCCAATACAGCGGGATCCCACTTCACCAGGGCATCTGCATGTCATCCCCAGAACTTTTCACTAATACTTGTCCTTTGTAAAAACACTATGAACATTCACATAAGGCTCCTCCCTGCTCTATAACACACTGCCTGCAGATAGGACACTATGACAATGTGCTCAGCTCCTCCTGCTTTAAACATGCTGCTTGCAGATAGGACACTATTAAATCTCCTCAGCTTCTCCTGCCTCTATAACATAGCTACCTTGCAGATAGGACACTATGTACAATCTACTCAGCTCCTGCTGCTCTATAACATGCTGCCTGCAGATAGGACACTATGTACAAACTCCTCAGCTCCTCCTGCTCTATGACATGCTGCCTGCATATAGGACACTATATGCAATCTGCTCAGCTTCTCCTGCTCTATGACATGCTACCTGCAGATAGGACACTATGTACAATCTACTCAGCTCCTGCTGCTCTATAACATGCTGACGCAGATAGGACCTATTCCAAATCTGCTTAGCTCCTCCTGCTCTATAACATGTTGTCTCCAGACAGTACTGTATATACTGTGCAGCTTTCATCTTAACAGAGCTGTATTGTGAAGCAGCACTATATGGACATGCTAAATGTTATTATTTCGTTACCATGAGGCACAGGTATTTAGGAAGATTGATAGAAGCATTTCTCCATTTCTTCTTTTCTCTTATGCCAAATAATTGTAATTGGGGTCTACATATCTTACCAGGGGTCTAAATTGATTGAAATGCTGGGCTTTATATGAAATAACCATGAGGGGGCTGTTTGAGATGATAAACTAGGGAATATTTTAGGGAACAGGAGACTGTTTTCGTTTCTTAATTCTTAATACCACCACGTGAGTTCATTGCAAAGGGGCCCACTGAGGCTCTGTCTCCCAGGGGTCTACTGAAACCTGGAGCCAACCCTGGGAACATGTAGGGAACATGTGGGAGATGCTGTATGGAATTGTATGGGCTCTTTTGCCCCAATATGTTGGTCTTTGTGGACCTGTAGGTCGCTTGAACTCCATGAGAACCTCCAGTTACATTAGTATTAAATCAGAGGAATAAAACTCTATATAAGGGTCCTGTGGATGCGTTTAAGTTCTCAGAGCCATAATATAGCCATGGAATATGATGACACTATATCAATAAAGATTATTATTATTATTATTATAGTCATGGAGATGAGACATCAAGAAAAGGCCATTGAATTAGGCAGAGGTCGGCACTGCTGTCTCCTTGCCTGCAAGCTATGGAGATCTCCTGGAGTGGTGCCATGTGTAGACCGGCCTGGTCAATATACTGGTGTTCTTACTTAATGAAAAGATATGATGTGAATATTGCTAGGAAGTGGCATCTGCTTGGGATAAGATTGCGAACCTGCTGTCTGACAATTTCCCATGGAAGCTGGAAGGGATAAAGCCACCCCCACCCCCACCCCCCCGCCACCCGCTTTTGGTTTGCCTGAAACATCAGTAGATGCACCAGCAGTGCCCTTAACATCTTCCGCAGTCATTGCCATCTTGACAACGGGTTGCATGGTCTGTGTTTTTCTATCACCAATCGCTTGAATCCGAGACGACAAGCATTTAAACAGAAGGTCTGAGCGAGTTAAACAAAGACAGAGACAGCTGTGCGAGCCTGATCATTTTCCAAAGCACATGGTTCGCCATTAAATTTTCATAGGGCTTTTAAGTCAAGATTTTGCTTATCAGAAGGAAAGGACCCGGGGTAAAATATTGTTATTGATTTCCTGATTTTTTAGATGTAACTGATCCTTTAAGTAATTTTTTGTTGAGTCTTTAGTGACACTTTTGTGGATGTTGGAATCACAGTTTTCCTTTCTTGCTGAACGGTGCAGATGTCAGTTTTTACCATTTCGTGTCTAGAAACTGAAACCGTAGGAGAAAGCATATAAAGAGGTGATTATAGCCCGATTCCTGTATATAAGCCTAAGGATCCATTCCCTAATTATCTCTGTTATCCGAATCATCATTAAATAACGATTAATGGAAAAATAAATACAGTTTTTTTTTTTATTAGATTTTTTTTTGGGGGGGGGGGCTCATTTTGACAGATTCTAAGTCTTCCAGCTAATTCGCAAAAATTCCCATAAAAAAAAAAAAGAAACTAAACTAAAAAACTAACTAAACTAAAACAACACAATGACAATGACAGCATGTGACACACATTTAGGCTTCTATTTTTCACATGTTCTGGATTCTGAGCGGATTTTACGCACAAAATTTGCAGCATAAGACCTCTTTCAAGCAAACGTGTGACGGACAGTTTGCGGTCAGGTATCGGACCCCATAGAAGCCTACGGTGCATGGCCGTGGTTCGGTGACCACACACGTGACACTGTTCCATCCACGGGAAAAAGATAGAGTATATACTCTTATCTTTTCCTGTGTGTACGTGTCTCAATATGGAGAGGGGAGGGGTGAGCAGCGCTACCCTTCCTCTCTCCAGTCCGGCTGTATGCTTGCCACCTACAGTCCGGCGAGCAAATGTATGTGTGTGACATAGGCCTAAAAGTGAAGTGATATGGAAAAAGTAATGTAAACAATGGGGGGGGGGGTAGATTTATCACAAGTTGCTAAGAGCAGAACTGTTCTAGTTGCCCATGGCAACCAATCAGAGCTCGGCTTTCATTTTTGCACAGCAGAGCTGAGTTCTGATTGGTTTCCATGAGCAACTATAACCGTTTTACCTCAGAAACTTACGATAAATCTGCCCCAATGATTTTTTTTTCCGGGTGCAAATGTTACTTAGTGTGAAAAATAAAATAATGATCATGTTCAGGGCCGGCACCAGCACTGGGCATACCTGGGCAAGTTCCGGGGCTTCTAGGGGCCCACATAAGGCTGGACATAAGGAATCCATGGGGTGAGGGGGGCTGTATCTAATGAATCCATAGGGGCTTTATATAAAATACCCATTTTAGGGAAAAGGAGGAGTTTTAGTTTCTGAATTCTTCCACGTGAGTTCACTGCAAAGGGACCCACCGAGGCTCTGTCGCCCGGGGGCCTACTGTAACATGGAGCCGACCCTGATCATGTTACTATTCTTGTACGTCCTTGTCGATTTTTGCATGCATTTTTTACATTGAATTGTGTGGGAGAGTGAAAATCTGCACCAAATCTGCACCAAATCCACACCATGATGTGGAATTGATTCAGATTTTGAAACAAAACAGGTGAAAAACAAGTGAAAAATCTACATTAAAAACTCACAAAACACTGAACAAATAGATTGTTTTTGCGGGCAGTGTGCTACTTTCCGAATACTGTAGTTTTTGTATTTGTACTTGTATTTGTTCTTGCTTCTATATAATATATGTGAACCCCTTATAAATTAATGGTGCTCTATAGATCAATAACAATAATAATAAATAGACAAATCTGCATGAAAATCGCACAGAAAAAAACGTGCGTATCAGATGCGGATTTTCATGCGGATTTTCCACATGACAATCCATAACCTATGCAAATACCCTTAGGCTGGCTACAGACGAACATGAGCATGAAATGGGAGTCCTTGCATTGCACAGAAAAACTTTGCAAGGATTTTTTGAGCTTTTCATTAAAAATATGTGTTTTAAATGACTACAGGGGGATATGTACCAATTTCCAGGACAACTGGAGCAACATCGACTTGAACCATTTCAATTCCAATCTGGATTTTGAAAATTCGGACATGAATGGAATTTATCAATGATTATGAACTGGGTAAGTAATGTGTGATGTGGGCAGTAACGAAAATTAGAAAACGGGGTTACCTGTTGGAATGGTGCATTCAAAACCTAAACAAATAATAATAATTCATATACCATATATACTCGCGTATAAGCTGACCCAAGTAAAAGCCGAGGCCCCTAATTTTACCACAAAAACCTGGGAAAACCTATTGACTTGAGTATAAGCCGAGGGTGGGAAATGCATTGGTCACAGCCTCCCCATTATATAGCCTGCCGGACCCTGCCCCGTAGTGTATAGCCAGCACCTGCCCCCCAGTATATAGCCTGCCAGCCCATATCCCCAAGTATATAGCCAGCCCCCTGCCCCAGTATATAGCCAGCCCCCTGTCCCAGTATATAACCAGCAGCGGGGGAAGCCGGAAAGGTGATTTTGATATTTTTTTTTACTCGAGTATAAGCCGAGTTTGGGTTTTCAGCACATTTTTTTGTACTGAAAAACTATACTCGAGTGTATATGGTAAGTTATTTTTTTCAAAATGAGAGATAACCGAGAAATAGATATAGTGGTGCATATTTCAGCAGATATGATATATAATATAATATATATGATATATATTAAAGGGGTATTCCGGGAATATGAACATCTGAAACTCATGATGATATAACTAAATGAATACAACAATACTCAATGTCATTAGTAACAAAACGGAGCTTAAATAATATGATTTTATGATTTATAAAGTTTATGGCCTCTCTAAAGTAGGTAGAGTTATCACTAAGATGGCCGCCACTGGAAACTACAAGTTCCATGATCCTTTAGTTCTCAGTAACTCCTCCTACCACTTATGCTCTGCTCCCTGTGATGATATAACAGGTTTTCGTGCTCTGTTACCATAGTAATAATGTGTAACTGCCATCACCACAACACTGACCATACTGGATGCACTGCAACCAACCAACAACAGCCAAACTTAGTGGTGCCCAGGCAGGTGCAGGACATGTGATGTGAACATGTGACCGGCGGCCATCTTCTGTCCTGCAACGGACCGCGCGGAGGAAATTAACGGACTGATTAAAGGGCCAGTAACATTTTAATTCTCCATCACACTCTATGTCACCAGCATTTTCTGCTAAGGGGAGCAAAATTTTAAATAACAACTAATTACACGTTAGCTTCTATTTTGATTGCCCATTTGTATATGAATTATGCTGATTCCTGGAATACCCCTTTAAGGTAAGTAATAAAAAGGCAGATATTTTATCATCTTATACTTTATATGGTGAATTATTACTGCAGTATATGAGACATTATAACGACACAACTCCGATATTGTATGTGATTACATATGGATCAGCGCGATAGACCAGATCGTTTTTCGTTGACTTTACTTTGAAATAGCCTCTGGTTGTGAGTGGGTTAACTCCCGGGGATGGAGAAGACTTGTAGCATCTTCACGAGTCGTCCAGCTGTAGCTCAGAATGAAACTGCTCATGCAAATTAAATGCGTTTTAAACAATAAGCTGATTGCTCCTTATGGATTTTTCTCTTTCTTAAGTATTGATCCTCTGGTAATAGATTGCACAGGGTAAAAAGTATCCACATTAAAGATAAACCGCACACTGAGAGACACTCTTATGTATAAGGCCTGGCACAGCAGTCTCTGTTGGACCACATGGTGGGCGCCTTCATGGTTGCTCCGCATTATTAGCGAGCGGGTGCAGTTAGGGGATGAGCTTTTTCCCTGCGTACAATGGATAAAGCAATTACGGGTTCTGAGTATGCAACATAATTTCATATCAGGAGGAAGAGAGGAATGTGTCGGAGGAGGTTTTTATGAAGAATCGGGGTGCGGTGTGTTGTCTGCCTCCGTAGGAAGGCGTTTTTTTTTCAGGATTCCGGTTGCCAGAAATTGAAGGTATAATTGTACAGTCAGGCGAGATGTAGTATTGCCGTGGAATATCTGAGCGCTTACGGAATATTAACAAAAACTTTTGCGAATTAAAAGTTGGCATGGCTGTGACGCCAGATTGTTCTGTCAATAAAATTAATTGCTAAAACTGCAGCCGAGTTCATTTTGCTATCTAGTTGCAATGTCCTCATTAATATTTAAGTAGGTGCGAGACAGCTAAGGTCACAAGACCTGACCCAGATGAGTTCATAAACTAAAGGCACAGAGGATGGAGGAGCATAGATGTGACTGGGTGTGGAAGGAAAGGCTACAACCTTTCTAAATCCTATGAAATAGCTAGATGTATACGGTATAAGCTCCAAAATTCAGGTGAAGTGAATAACATAGCGGATGTCAAGAATGAACTGGAAGTAGGAATGATGGTAAAATTTTATGATTTTGACCAGGGTTACATAATAATAATAATTCCTTTATGTATTTAGTGCACACAGAGCTTGCCAAATCAGTCCCTGTCCCCAATGGGGCTCACAATCTAATCAACCTACCAGTATGTTTTGGAGGATGCCCCATGAATACGGAGAGAACATACAAACTCATTGGAGATGTTGACCCCAGGACATGAACCCAGGACCCCAGTGCTTCAAGGCTGTAATGCTAACCACTAAGCCACCGTGCTGTCCTAAATGGTTATTGCAAATTTATTATATCCGAGCATGGGTAGGTCTTGGATTTTACAGTATCCAGCGGTTAGTGTCTACCAAAAATGGTTGAGCATTGGTGGCTGGATGACTTGGGGGGTGTTGGTGTAAGACCGTTCTGAAACAGAAGGGCCCCAGTGCAAAGTATGTGCCAACCCTCCAACTATAATATATGGATTATAGTACAAGTCTTCTTATATGGGAAAGTGACTCCCTAGGGGTCCCCTAAGGTCCAACTTGGCAGAGAATATTTTTGCAGCTTAGTAGATCAAGGACGCTGCAGGCAGACATGGGGGGTAATATTACGACTGGTATAAAAATCCACCCCATGGTGATTTTCCTGGCAAACTTTGGGCCCTTGCATGTATGTGGCATCACTGTATTGTGATACATACCACCGGCCGAAAGATTGTACCGACCAAGTACATCCCTTTATGGCAATAGTTGGGTTGATGGCATAATGGCAGACCTTTTCTAATAGCATTTAAAGACACTGGTGTTAGGATGGTGCTTATTTTAAAGAGACACTATAGAGGGCATTTATCATACCCTGGCACATGCTAACCCAGCCTCTCTGCTGTGCTGGATATATCAGGAGGCATCCTATAGCCGTGCGTAGGTGTGGGGCAGGAACACTCTGGCCCACTCTGCCAACGGCAGGATCCTCTTTACACCCCTCTATGTCCTCTTAGCCCTTACCCCAGAAAATGGACGTACAAGACCTGATAAATCTCCCCGTGGAGATTGTCTATGGATTAGTGGAATATTAAATATTATTATATTTGGGGAGAAAAGTGTGTTAGAGTATTGTATTCAAGGCCATTTTATTATTAGGGTGCATAGCAATATTATTTTCAGGGACAAAGTGTTTAACTCTTTTACATACAGGGAGAAGAATGTGTAGCAGTGTTGTTTTTTTATGGGGTAAAGTATGGGGCACTACTATATTTAGAGGGAATTATGTGCAGCACAGTGGCTAGCATTACAGCCTTGCAGCACTGGGGACCTGGGTTCAAGTCCCAGGGTTAACATCTGCTAAGAGTTTGCATGTTCTCTCTGTGTTTGTGTGGGTTTCCTCTGGGTCCTCCGGTTTCCACCCACACTCCAAAACATACTGGTAGGATGATTAGATTGTGAGCCCCATTGGGGAAAGGGACCGATTTGGCAAGCTCTGTGCAGCGCTGCGTAATCTGTGTGCGCTATATAAATACCATAAATACTCGTGTATAAGCCGAGTTTTTCAGCACAAAAAATGTGCTGAAAAACGTCCCCTCAGCTTAGACACGAGTCTATAACAAAAAAAATTACCCACTTAAAAAAAAATAAACTTAAATACTAACCCTCCGATGTCAGCGCGGGTCCCCGATGTCGGCGTGGCTTACCGATGTCCCTGATGTCAGCGCGTCCTGTCTTCTTTCTTCTCCGCGGCTCCTCTTCTATCTTCCGTCATGGACGCGGCCATGTCTTCTTAGTGGGGGCACTACTATATTTAGAGGGAATTATGGGCAGCACAGTGGTTAGCATTACAGCCTTGCAGCGCTGGGGACCTTGGATCAAGTCCCAGGGTCAACATCTGCTTAGAGTTTGTATGTTCTCTCTGTGTTTGCGTGGGTTTCCTCTGGGTCCTCCGGTTTCCACCCACACTCCAAAACATACTTGTAGGCTGATTAGATTGTGAGCTCCATTGGGGACAGGGACTGATTTGGCAAAGCTCTGTGCAGCGCAGCGTAATCTGTGTGCGCTATATAATTAAAGAATTATTATTATTATTATTTGTTTAGTACTGAAGGTGAGGAATAGCTGAAGACATCAAGGTGGCAAACCTTTAAATACAAGCCAAAGATGGGAGAAGTCATCATGGTGGTCTGAGCCAAATGGAAAAAAAACAGCGTCACCAGATGGAAAAGAACAAAGTATGATGATTATTTATGTATGCTGCCTAATTTAATCCTTAAAAAGTCCTTTTTTTTATCCCATCTGAATTCCTTTGTGGGGCTGAGGAAAAATTGTTTTTTCCTGCTTCAAAAATGTTGCACTTTGTTTTTTCTACTTGACTTTCTTGTGTTCTTAGCTTTATATATCCATTACATAAAATGCACCTGAATCATAGAATTTCATGTTTCATTCTCCTTTCGTTCCGGTTGATTGCTATTATCATCGATATTTTACATAACTCTGTTATCTTTACAGTTCCCGGAATCTTGAGCTTGACTCACACACACATTTATCTCCTTAAAATAGAATTCTATCTGGTTTGATATTTATGACAGTTTTTTTCCCCAGGAAAATTGGCCAATACGATGTAGTCAGTAACATGTCACCGGAATGTGATATCTTTACATTCTTCCATACTACCTCTACGTGTGTGACGCAGCCGGAGGACTGTAACATGTAGATGTATGTGCGTGTTTTAGTTGATCTGCCGCGTCCTTGGAAGAAAGGTAGAAAAAAAAAAAGCCGGAAAACTCATCTCCAGATTATTGCTATTATGTTACAAGTATTACAACAGCTTTAAATGGCTGTTTAAAATTGATTGCAGTGTTAATGGAAGAACGCAGGCTGGTTTCAGTGTTTAACAGATTGTTGAAATATCGTGTTTGGCTGTTTCAGATTTTGTGAGCTTTGAAGGCGCCTGGGAGAGGTGGATGGAGAGGGGGGAGCACCGAATGACCTGGGATTTTCCCTCTTTTTATATTGTATGGTTGGATTTTTCGCATATGCTTTATTTATTTTTTTGTCTCGCTCTTATTTCTCTATTTGGGACTTGTTTGTTAAACTGATACTCCGGAGGTGTAAACATGCCAGGGTGTACTGTGGATTGAGTTTACCATTTTGTTGACAGGGCTTCCTTTGATGCCTTGCAACCAATATGACATCATGAAATCGGATAGCCGGGTCCGTGTTTACAAATAGCGCTTGGATGGTAACAGATTTCCGTAAGGAGAAACGAAGCGGAAATGTTTAGTGTTGTTTATGTTCTTCATAAATATATTCATGGGGGTTATCCAATACCAAATGTTCACTATTGAACAACAGGATATGTCATAAATGGATGAATGTTGGGGGTCTGACTAGTAGGTCCTCCAATAATGGCGGTCTTTGATTTGAGTTATGATCATACTTTGGCCTTGCTGCTCCATTGAGAAGCCATTCAGAAGAGGAAGTTACAGAGGAAAAGTGTAAAATAAAATTAAAATTTAAAATTTTCGTTGTCACATACAGTCAGTTCTCGTTTTACGTACAAGATCGGTTCCGTACAAGTGGAATTTGTATGTAAGTTAGAACTGTATATTTTATAATTGTAGCTCCAGACAAATTTTTTTGGTCTTTGTGACAATTGGATTTTAAAAATGTTGGGTTGTCATAAGAGCCAGGATTAATAATAAAGCTTCATTACAGACACCTGTGATAACTGTTACAGCTGATTATTGTAGCCTAAGGATGAAGTAAATTACCAACATCCAGAGGTCCATTTGTAACTAGGGGTCGTCTGTAGGTCGGGTGTACTTAAGTAGGGGACCACCTTTATGTTGATTTGCTTGTTGATTGCAGCCTTGCTCACTATCACCTACTGTATATGCCTGACTCATATTGTTATCCTTGTCTTATAATGTGCATCATATTGTTCAAATGATCTTGTAAAAATATTCAATAGTAATAACGTAAATAATGTAATAAAATGAAGTATAATAATAATAATTAAAATGATAAAAATATTCAATAGTAATAATGTAAATAATGTAATAAAATAAAGTATAATAATAATTAAAATGATGAAAATATTCAATAGTAATAACACAAATAATGTAATAAAATAAAATATAATAATAAAAAATATTTGATGTAATAAAATAAAAATTATTTAAAAAAATCAATAATAGTGACAACGTAATTAATATAAAACAATAATTATAATTACATATTTAATAGGTATAACGTAAATAATACAATAAAATAAAGTATATCAATAATAGTAAAAATAATAATAATAGTAATAATAATAATAATTAAAAAAATGTGAAGTTGTATTGAACATCTTATTTGTTATTTTTAATTTTAAAAAAATCTATAAAAATTTGCCTTTTATGACCTCAAGGGAGACATACAGTATTTGTAACACAAATAAAATAAATAAAGTTTTTTATTATGAAAATTTTATCTAAAAAACTAAGAATGAAAAAAATTAATTAGTTTTCTCATGTAAATCCATGATATGTATGTACATGTATTTTAACCCCTTGAAGCATCGAGCAGACTGCAGGCAGAATACAGTCATATTTTATTAGTTCTGTATTATACTTGTGAATTCCCAGAAACTCTACATAATAGTATCCTGTCCATTAGTCGCCTTTGCCATGGCTGCCCTAGAATTGCTATATATAGAATTTATAATGTATCTAATTCTTGAAATCTATATAATTTACACCATCCTGTAATATCTTATACAGGGCACAAATGTCAGTATTTTAGAGTTTGCTCATATTACAATATGAAGGACTAAAAGCACTGATTATACTACACCCCCTCGGGTTATTTCTGGACGCTCTGGGTCTGAAAGTTCAGAAACACTTAGATTTTTCTAAACAAGGAAACAATTTTCCAAATAGATGTATCTGCTATGCAGAGCTTCATAATAGTTTTGCAAAGCTCCCTCGCCTTATATAATAGAGGAAACCTCTAACATAACATTGTCAGCTTTATAGTTTTATCCTTCCTCTCTTATAGCGCAATGTTAAAGGGAATCTTTAGCTGAATAGATGGACAGTACATTACAGGTCTGTCCTCCCAATAGCCAAAATAGCACAAAAGTGACGACTTCTACCATATACAAAACACTGGACATATAGGACATATATAAACCAGTTTTCAGGTGTACAATCCCTTAAAGGACACCTGTCATCAGGTCTCTGCCTCTAGTCCTGCCACCTCTACCTGTTGGAGCAGCTCACAAGGATCCCATCCCAGCCTTTATCTAGTTATTTCATACATTATTCATTGTAAAATCATCTATTCTTTATCATGTAAATGAGGCTGGTCACATGGTCAGAGGCAGTGATGTCACTCCTGTTCCCCCTCCCCTCTCCTCCTGCTGCTCATGTCTGTGTGTAATGTATAGTAAAGCATAGTTAGTATGTGTGCTGCATCTACTGACATGCTGCATCCTCCCATACATGTGTGACACAGACATCAGCTACACAAGTACCTGACATGTTCTGCTATACATATGTGAGAGACACAGACATCAGCTACGCAAGTACCTGACCTGTGCTGCTGTAACATGGCTGCATCCTGGAGCTGTTGTATCTTTCACATACACACACACATACACACACACAGAGGCTGCAGGAGGCGTGGCCACCAGCAAGCACATGGAGCAGCCATTACATGGAGCAGCTGTCAGTCAAGCACTGGGGGTGTGGCTGTGCCTCCCACTCATGAATAAGCTGGACAGCTTGAATATGCTAATGACTCATAGGACATTTCACAGGTCATTTGCATACAGCTTTAGGACCTCATTGCTTAGGTTTACAGGCATGTAGAGGCACAATGAAGGGATAGAGGTAATGCTCTCTAATGGCAGTTTATGAAAATATATTTAGTTTAGGGGGGTTATTTTGCATGACGGGTTCTCTTTAAAGTGTCATGTGATCTGCCAGGCACTCTGCCAGGACCTTATCATAAGATTCCGGGTACATTCAGAATGCCATCTGTAGGGATGTATATGCGGCCACATATATACGTCCCCATAGATGGCAATGGCGGTCCGGTTGCTGATGAGGTAAAAGACCAGAGGCTTCTCGTTACATCAAGAAAGCGGAGCTGAACCTTTAATCAATGTTTATTGGTAACTTACATAATATCCTGCCCCCACACACCTACACACATTACAAAAGCATGTAAAGTAGACCACCCCTTGTAAGGTAAAGTAGACAACCCCTTTAAATAATTACAAACGATACCAGGCATTAATAATTCTTTATTTAAAATAACAATTCCTTTATTTATATAGTCCACACAGATTACGCAGCGCTGCACAGAGCTTGCCACATCAGTCCCTGTCCCCATGGGGCTCACAATCTAATCAACCTACCAGTATGTTTCGGAGTGTGGGAGCAAACAGAAAGACCCGGAGGAAACCCACACAAACGCAGAGAGAAAATACAAACTCCTTGCAGATGTTGACCTGGGTGGGACTTGAAGCCAGGACCCCAGCGCTGCAAGGCTTTTGTGCTAATCAGTGAGCCACCGTGAATATGATCATCATCCCCTTGATACCACCGCACGCCCTTCTCCTTGCTCTCCATTCCCACTTGGCGTGGTGGTGGCATAAGGTGGGAAAAAGGCACAATTATTGGCCATCCGCCATGAATTGCTCCTATTTCAGGGATTATACACCAGTTTAGTAGTGTACAAGTCCTGATAAATCTGCCTCTATGAGTCCAGTGGGTTCCCATAGCTATTATTCACAGAAGACTGGACCACCCTGGTAGTAGTTAGGCTACTTTAGTAGTGGCCACACACTTTATATTTATGTGTTACATTACAACAAAACCCATCCCCATTGACCCTGACAAGTATCCTTAAACCTGTGGATGGGAGATTCACTTCTTTATTGGGAAGCAACTTTTAACTTTTTCTCTAATATTTCTTCAAAATGGTTTCAAACCACCTGATGTGGCTGCTGCCACTACTACGCCACGTACACATCCAGACATGCCCTGTGTAGTCCATCACGTAGTCCTCTACTCAGCCAGGTATCTCCTTCCCTGTCCAGCAAGTCCCACTGCATTAGTTGTTACTTTACATCGTCTGCCTTGTCCATCATGTTCCAAAATGTCCTGCGAAAAAAATCCTACACATTTCAGGCATCGGTAATGCCCTTAGTCATGAAATGTGTAGGATTCTTTTACTCCATTTTTTCCTCTTGCATTTATTTTATGGAATAATGACGTTGTGAAATAAAGCTTGGTATACTGTTTGTTTACACCTAGTCCACAGCCAGGGGCGTAACTTGAGGGGGTGCAGAGGTTGCGATCGCACCCGGGCCCAAGAGGATTAGGGGGCCCTTATGGTGTCACCTTTCCATATGAGAAGACTATTACTATAAACCATACATTATAGTCGGGGACCTTTGCACTGGGGCCCACCAGCTTCAGGTTACACCACTGTCCACAGCCATAGTTATTATCTCTGCTTCTTCCCATGCCTTTATGTGTACACGTTTGTGTCAATTCATTTTCATTTTCAAAAGCCAAAAACACCCAAGCTACCATGCCTGTACCCATATCTGGTAAGCTTCTGTTACTTTAGTATGACTGTCTTGGTTTTGTAAGAACATGAAAGGGGTTGTATACAGTCCACCTAGACCCGGGACATTGTGCAAGATTTTCATACTTTCAGATCAGATTGCAACATTTTGGACAAATAATTATCTGAAGACCAAATTGGCCAAATCAGACACAAAACTGATCACAACAGTTTTGCTAACTTCTAAATGTAACATATATTATTAAAGGGGAGGGGATTTTTTTCATACTGGCTCAGATGATGTAAAAATATTAAAGAAGTTATACAAACCTCAGTTGTGACCTCTGGTCCAGGGCGACGCCTTCCAGTCTCTGTCAAGAGTGGGCACCCGCTGCAGCCAAGAACAGCACTGTAGCAGGTAAGTGATGACACTGATGAGAAGGTGGTGATTGGAGGAGGTAAGGACTAGGGATGAGTTGAGCTGTTAAAATTCGGGTTTGACCGTACCTGAAAGTTTGTGGGTATTGGCATTTAGCTGGCAAAGCCACTGGTGCCATTTATTTGGTGCGCCAATTTCCTGAGGAACGTCATCTCCAGTGAAGTCATTAAGATGCGATTGCTGTAGAGTAAATGGCGGCACATGTTCACTCCGCATCAGCATTTAAAGAGTTGCCACCCATGATCAGTGCCTTCGGGTACCTTGGGGTGGAAGCAGGGGGGATTTATAGCCAAAAGCCAAGCTTCTGGATGAATTCTGGGGTCAGGAACCAAAACCCGCAATGTTTATCATGGACCGAAACATTGTGCATTAGGCATGCTCATCACTAGGAAGGACAAAGTATAACTTCTAGGTAAGTATAAAAGTTAGTTTTGTTCGCATTTACATACATAAAGCCCTCATGCAGGTTGGATTGGGACGCTAAACCACAGCTTTGTAGTTGGTTTAGGGCAGGGCCGGCGCCAGCACTGGGCATACCTGGGTGAATGCTGGGGCACAGAGCTGCTGGGGGGCCCACATAGGGCTGTACAAAAGGAATTAATAGGGGTGAGGTGGGCTATATCTATATAAGATAACCATGATGGGGCTGCTTGCTATGAAAATCTAGGAAATATTTTAGCCACCACATGACTTCACTGCAAAGGGGCCCACTCATGCTCTGCCGCCCAGGGGCCCACTGAATCCTGGAGCTGACCCTACTTTAGGGTCCCAAATTGACCTGACAGGTTCTATCAAAAGATGAATGTGAACTCACTATTTATTTTACAGTAGTAAAATTGCAATTTTACTACCGCCCAAACCGCCTCGTTATAGTCCACTACATGGAGGGAGGGTAAAATCTTGGCCATAGGAGGGCTACCGGCAAGTGTCAATTAAACTTTACTCTCGTTAAAACAACCTTCCAAAACAAACTAGCTATGACTCCACAGTAATTTGCATTTATCACTAGACAAGTTATACTGTACAATAAGCAAAATAACCGAATAATTTGACATTTAGATACATATTTACTCTTTGATCTATGGATTCACCGTGGCTTTGCCTCCGCAGTAAACGATTTTGCTAATGATTTGCTGTGACCCCATTATATGACTCATGCATATTTGTGTACAGGACTAGAAAATATATTAACTATGTAACTAAAATAACCATGACGATCAAGCAGCGAAAAGCATTAGCCGGCACAATGTATCCGTACTCTTTGAACTCTGGCGTTTCCATAGTTACTGTCCGTATACTACACTGACACTAAAATCTTAATCCATTTTCTTGCCTTTATGTTTGCACATAATGCAGAAACACTTACCATGTAGATAACTCCATTGCTTATGATATGTAAAAGGAAAACAATACCAACCAAAGCTCCAGAGGAAATGAGCATTGTTTGCGGTATTTGTCTTTAGGGCAGACCGAACGCTTTCGCTATAAGTGTAGCTATTCCGCTGGCAGGGTGAGACGGGAGATTTTTCAGATCTGAACACCATGGATGCATTAGTGTCAGCATTTCAAATGGATGTGATTCTGTGCATGGGAAAATAATATGACATGTTTAGTATACCCGTGTGTACACACATCTGGATGCATGTAATGGAGCTCTTACGTACTACGCATTTATAACTTACAGGACCTTAAGCAGGATTTGTTTATAAAAAAAATAACTTTCTCAAAGAAATATCCTGTTCTTAAAGGCTACCTCATATAAACTTTCTGGTCTTTATGTTATTTACAATCTTCATTTTCTGCAAATTCTCAGGACCTAGCTGCTGTGACTCACTGCTCCCCTCCCCTCTCCATAGAACTTGTCTCCCATCCGCTTTCTACAGAGCTTGTCTGCAGTCACTCTCTGTAATTCTCAATCCTCACTATGCTGATTGGTGGAGACCTAGCTATTATGACAAAATTCTCCCCACCCCCTCTCTAGAGAGCTTGTCTGCAGTCTCTGCCTGTAGTTTCAAACCTCTCTGTGTTATTGGATGAGGACCTAGCTGCTGCGACTCACTGCCCCCTTCCCCATAGGATGTGTTTGCAGTCTCTCTCTGTAGTTTCCAATCTTCTCTGTGTTGGTGGATGAAGACCTAGTTGCTGTGACTCACTGCTTCCACTCCCCATATTATGTGTCTGAAATCTTTGTCTGTAGTTTCCAATCTTCTCTGCGTTGGTGGATGAAGACCTAGCTGCCGTGACTCACTGCTTCCACTCCCCATATTATGTGTCTGAAATCTTTGTCTGTAGTTTGCAATCTTCTCTGTGTTGATGGATGAAGACCTAGCTGCTGTGACTCACTGCCCTCCCCCTTCCCTCTCCATAAAACATGTCTGCAGTCTCTTTCTGTAGTTTGCAATCCTCTCTGTGTTGGTCGATGGAGACCTTGCTTCTTAGACTCACTGTCCACCTCCCCTCTCCATAGAAGCTGTACATTCTCTGTATGTAGTTGGCATTTTTTTTTTTGGAGACCTAGCTGCTATGACTCACAGCTCCCCTGTAGTCTGTAATTTGTCTTCCTACTTTGACAAACTTCTCCCTGCCCCCTCTCCATAGAGCTTGTCTGCAGCCTCTGCCTGTAGTTCTCAATCCAAACTGGATGGCATGGTATAACAAATAAATACTTAAAACCCTGTAGGGCCCTTTAATATTAAACTCCTTCTTGCTGGGTAAAAAAGTGGTCACATTTTTATTTTGTTTCCTTTAACAATTTTCAAAAACTCTTAGGCACTTGGTTAACTTCCGTTCATGCGGCTCGGCTGCTGTATGCCAGCTGGACTCCCGACTGGCAAGTCGGCCAACCGAGCCTTCTCCTCCACTTTTACCTTTCTGCCAACTGTGACTTAATGCAAAGAAAAACATACATAAATCAACCAAATAAAAACAATATTACAAAATAGGGAGGGGGGCGGGACCGATCCGGTGCCGTTAACAGCAAAAGAGAACGGGCAACTTCCTGCACGGCCTTATAACCCCCTTTTCCAATTGGAGCATGACCGATGTGATGAGGTAGGCAAGAGGAGGATAAGTGACCTCAATTCAACCCTCCCCTAATCAAAGTGCCAGTGTCACCCCTTGATTAACTTTAAAGTAGTACCAGAACTCCAGCCACCAGTCCAGGGGCACCTTCCTTAATTAGTCAGGCGTACCCCGCATTTTTGCCAATATACTACACTATATACATGCTATTTGCTTGTGTTTTTTTTTCTCTATATTTCTACTTATGCTACTTATAAACTGGAAATGCTGAGGGAGCTGGGGAAGGGTGAGACAGTGTAACAGCCGGTAAAGCTGTATCACAGAGGGAGAAGGGGGAGAAGACTACCCCTTTCCCGGTGCCTGGATCTATGATTAATTGTCAATGGTTTATCATGACGGATTCTGATAGATTTTCTTTAACTCCAATTCCTTTATTTTTCCCCCCAAAAAGACTATACATAATTGTTATTGCTACTTCCATAATGACTCAAACTATAAAACGATCACAATATTAAGCTGTGTTTAAAAGTGCTATTTTTTTGTTCATCTGCTACCAAAATAAAAATGTAGTACAAAGAGAACAAAAGGTTGTACATACCTAAAACGATGCCAACAAAAAGTAGGAAAACAATCTCTATCACATATCTAAAGTCATATGGAATGTGGAATGCAGCAAGAAATAATTAGCCTCATGCTGAAAAAAAATAGAAATCATGAAAACAATAAAGATTTGGTATCTCAGTAATGATAACCTGAAGATGAATGATTTATAAATCTTTATATAGTACAGTGAATACTGTCAAATTTAAAGGGCATCTACCACCGTGATGAAGGACTGTATGCAAATGAGCCTGAGGGGCTAATGGCGCCTGGAGCTCATTTGCATACAGTCTTTCACCGTGGTAGTAGATGTCCTTTAAAGGGGTTATTTAAGTTTTCTATCTTGTCTTACAATATGATCCAGTGTACTTACCTCACATCCCCAGAGAAATCCACCACTGTTCCTCCCACATGACTCCCTGTGTTGTTTTGCTGCTAGCACATGACTGCTTCATCCAATCAGTAAAGAGCCTGCTCAGTCTGCCATTGGACACAGCGGTCACATGTTGGTCACGGTGCAAAACCGGGAGTTATCTAAGGCTACATTCACACTGCCGTTGCCCGCCGTACCGTAGTAAAGCGGGCAACGGCAGTGCACGTGGAGAAGAGGAGAAGGTGAGCGCAGCTCACCCCCGCCCCTTTCCATAGGAACATATGGACATGTCCTATCTTTTCCCGGGCTGCGGAGTGGTACAGTGCCACACGTGTGCTGCACCGTACCGGTCCCATTGGGCGCCGTGCACCCATTGCCGTCTATGGGGGACGTATATCGGCCGTATATACTTCGGCCGTATATACACCCCCCATATGGCAGTGTGAATGTAGCCTAAGACTTACATTTCAATTATAACTTTAAGAAATGTGGAGATGAAAAAAATTTTTTTAAATGGAACTTAGAACCAAACTAGACAAAATCATATGCAGTAATGGAACGATTGGTAGATAAAAATTGATAGTCTACACAAAGTATATATATTGTATATATTACATACTAAATGTTCTAATCTGCTATGGATTAGCCTCATTAAATAAGACCATCCATTGGACTCCTAATCATAGGGATATAAATGAATACAAATAAATAAATAATACATTTTGTTCCTGAAAAATCTTTAAAAATCACATTTTTAAGTTTTCAAGGCAATCTAATCAAAGTATCATAGTTTATACAGTTGAAAAAAGACACATGTCCATCAAGTTCAACCAAGGAAGGGAAGGGATTGGATGAGGAAGGGATTTAGGGGAAACAATTCTATATAACATAACCATCAGGTGTAAAAAGGCATCTAGACCCTTCTTGAAGCTCTCTGCTGTCCCTGCTGTGACCAGCGCCTGAGGCAGGCTATTCCACAGATTGACAGTTCTCATAATAAAAAAGTCCTGTCGCCTCTGGTGATTAAACCTTGTTTTCTCCAAAGGGAGACAGTGCCCCCTCGTCTTTTGATTTGATTTAATCTGAAACAACTTACCACCATATTTTTTGTATGGACCATTCATATATTTATATAAATTAAACATGTCCCCTCGTAGTCGTCTCTTTTCCAGACTAAATAAATCTAGTTGTTTTAATGTTTCCTCATAAATGAGAATATTTAATATTTAGATTGATGCATAAACAATAATAAGAACCAAGAAGGGTGACAGTGTTTTAACATCACGTGACAATAGAAATCTTAAGACATAGCTGGTGGTGGATCAAATCATAGCAAGTCCAATTAGAGATGTGCTGCAATTTCTTCACTTGTAATAATGCAATTAAGCAGTGACATGTGATGTTAATAGGATCTGATATGGAACGGCTAGGAAGGACGGAGCCTCGGGCATGCTGTGCTGAATAAAGACATCACACACACCTCTATTAATATTAGGTATAATAAGGAGAATTAGATATAGAAACAGATAAAATATTCTAAAGACATTTTCCTACTGTTGAATGACACAAAGGTGCGGAGGGTCTATGACACCTCTCCCTACCCCTGGGGTCAATTATGATCGCTCATCTACTGGATGTATCTAGCCGAAAGCAATGCGAATTAGGCAACTATTGCAAGTGAGTCTGTCGTGACCCTTTGATATCACAATGTGACAAAATATCTGGTCTATTCTGTTATTTTACCTGTGCAGAGATTAGAGGAAATGTGCTATTTTTGAAAATAAGGGAATTAAAAGTTTAAGTAATTGAGATGCCGCATCAGCAGTTCTCTGTGTATTTGTGCGTTAAGAACACATGGGGCTCATGGCATGTAAGGCATGAAAAATTAGCAATGTCTTCTACATACCATTTAAATTGTGACTTAGCGGCACCACATGCACCACTTTTAAGGAGGTTAACCCAGTAAGGAGAACAAGGTGGGCCAAAGTGGAGCAGGGAACAAGGAGGTCCAGGGAAGGTCAGGGAACAAGGAGGTCCAGGGAAGGTCAGGGAACAAGGAGTCCAGGGAAGGTCAGGGAACAAGGAGGTCCAGAGAAGGTCAGGGTACAAGGAGGTCCAGTGAACAAGGGGGACTAGAGCAGTTAACCAGGAGGGCTACATTGGAGGGGGGGGCAAGGAGGGCGAGGGCAAGAACAAGGAGGGTCAGGGTGGGGTGAGGTGAGGAACAAGCAGGGCCAGGACAGGAAACAAGCAGGGCCAGGACAGGGAACAAGGGGGGCCAGGGCAGGGATCAGGAAGGGCCAGAGCAGGAATTAAAGAGGGCTATAGTGTGATGGGAACAATGAATGCCAGGAAAAGAACAAGAAGGGCCAGGGTGGAGCAATAAACAAGCAGGGCCAAGACAGGGAACAAGTAGGGCTAGGGCATGGTAGAGAATATGGAGGGCCAGTGCAGGGAATAAGAAGGACAAGACAGAGAACAAGGAGGGCTTGTGTGGGACAAAGAACAAGAAGGGTCAGTGTGGGGTGGGCAGGCAACATGGAGAGCCAGGGCAGAGAACAAGGAGCACCAAGAAGGAGTTTGGAACAAGTAGGGCCATTATGAGGCAGGGAACAAGAGGGGCCAGTGTGGGAGTTTGAAACAAGGAAGGCACCACCCATTAGGCAATTTGAGAAAATCACCCAGGGTGGCGCCCCCTGCTGGATGAAGGGACGGCAACTTGGGGGCTAACACTGAGCTGCCTAAAGTAAACTATAGAAAGAAGCTCCCACCCTTCCCAGTCAAAGAGGCTAGGTTCACCTCTGGAAACAAGGAGGACCATTATGGGGCAGGGATCATGCAGGTGCTGGCGTACATTTCAATTCTGGCTACGCCAATCAGTAAGACTGGCATTCAAAGCGCTAATCTTAATCTATGCCTACAGTAGCAATCAGGAGATAAAGTTCATTGTCTGGACTAAAAAAATGTCAAAATGATATTAAATATTATGACATAGTATTTCTGCTATTTCACTATATTGTTAGATCTCTGTACATTGTCCATCGCAGATATTTTGGATCCCTTGCCACAAAAAATTATGTAAATGTATGTAAATCTTTAATGGTTGTCAAAAAAATAAAATAAAAACTGTTCTTGAAAAAAAAAATTATGTTAAATATTCACCGGATGACCGACGGACTGTGGTGTGCAACATTTGCCAAACCAGGATCAGCAGGGGTTCCTCCACTACTAGCTTAACTACCACCAGTATGCGCAGGCATATGAATGCTAAACACCGTCTCGAATAACGAGTACCCGAGCATTTTAGTGCTCGCTCATCTCTATTAAATATTTATTAATAAAAAGCTCTGTATGTCAACTGTACGTCGACTTAAATATTTATTAATAAAAAGCTCTGTATGTCAACTGTACGTCGACTACATATTGCCCACTCAGTACATGCATTAAAAAACATTTACTGCTTATTTTGCAGCCGAACTAAACTAAAATATAATAAAAAAAATGCTTCAAAAGTCTACGCATCCAAAAATAGTTAGAAATATAATTTTATTGCAAAGGAAAAACAAGCTCCACACTCAGCTCAGTCCATAGGAAAAAATTAAAAGGTTATGTTTCAGTATCTTGCAAAATAAAAAACACATGAATTTTAAAAAAGTTTTTTTGGGATGTAAAGTGGTAAAACATAAGGAAACGAGATTAACATAATATTCAAGTGTGATCTATAATATTTCGAGAATGGCGGAACTGCTCCTTTTTTCTATTCCTCCACCAACATATATTTTAAAATATTCACATGAATATATCGTTTGTACACCAAAATGGTAGAACACATTCTTAAAAAAAAAATCTACAACAAAATAAGGACAAGAAAAGGCAATAAAATACAAAAGCATTATGGTTCTTGGAGAGGGGATCATCCATATTATACTTGACCTGGTTTCCTGTTTGATGCAGGTCATGTGACCTGCTGACAGGGCTCAGGACTTCCTGTGACATCATCTGTCCTGCTGTCAGAAAGAGGAGGCTGTGTAGTCGTTGCTTCTCCAGCCACTCCCATATCCGAAATACAAATAGAGATAAAAAGGAAGCAGGCTTCTTCAAACAATAGTTGTCAAGTTGTGGTAAACAATAGGATTCTTTATTCCATTGGTAGCATGCGGGACAACACATTTCGGAAGTGGACCGCTCCCTTCATCAGTTCCACAATAGCGCAAAGATACACTGTCAATCATAATAAGAAGGACACTATTCAAATATAAACATATACATATTCATATACATATTCGGGATATGTAGAAATGTACATATTCCATAAAGATGCTTGAGAATTGAGATTTTATCAGGAGTTCAAGTATTTTTATTATTTAAAGGGAACCTGTTACCAGGAATGTAATTTTTAGCTGTTGACAGGTTCCAATAACCTCTGCAATGATGTTTTTACAAATGTCTTTGTTGGCTTTCTGAATCATTTTAGTACTTTATAAAAGTATATTAGACATTGGATGAGTGAGGAGGAGTGAAAAATTTATTGGACTTGGCCATTAGAGATCCTCCTCCATCCGCTGCCCGAAGATCAGACCTGATATGCAATTTGACAAAATCTGTTTGACTCCTCCTCTTATTTCTATTTGGAACCTTCCACCACAATCAGGTATTGGAAAATAAGCACACCTACATCCTGGTGAGAGACCCCCTCTCTTTTGCTCTTGTTTCATCATAAAAAAGGCTTTTAAAATTATGCAAATAAGCCCGAGGAACTCTGGAAGGCGTTATGAAAACCCCCATCAGGCTTTGTCATCTGTTAATTATGGTCACCTCCTTGCAGGCTTCCTGTCCACCTCCTCCCTCCCCTCCGCAGCCAGGGAGCCGGTGACATCACCCGGATCCCACCGATGCCCGCGCATGCACAATCCTCTCACCATTGCACAGCCGATTGCTCCTCAGTGTGACTTCTTTCCAGGGGAATTGCCGGTTGTTCACTGTAGGTTGGAGCACACACTCACCCGGAATTGCCCAGAGTCTGGTGATTTCAGTGGCTCTCGGGCGGGGGAGCATTGGGAGGAGGTGGGTAGTAATTATATACTGGCGCCTCCTCCACCAAATTTGCATAATTTTGTGGAAACATGGGTACAGGTAACTTAAAGAAAAGTGGATCCTGACTGAGGACGCACACAGCAACGTGTGAGTGTTTTTGGTTTACAATGGCCGATTCTGGTGGTAGATGCCCTTTGAGCACAAATAATAATTCTGTATATTTACCACATTTTGGAATCAGTTCCGGTTACATAAAGGATATTAATAATAATATTCAATACTTTTTACTGACTGGATATGAAGCCTGGTCTTATCCCTGCACGGCGTAATAATTGTCATTATGTTCCTTCAATGAAACGCGTAGGTGAGCAGTATACCCCTTGTAGACCTTACACAGCGGATACAACATGGGGTAAGTATTCCAGACAAAAAGGGCAGAAGAAACCGATTATTACTCTAATATGGTCTACCTGAAACGGTAGGTTGGCCTTCACAAGCCATTATTTCCCATCTATCGGTCTTTCTTTGGCTTGCCGGTCAGCCCAGCATGGAATGGGTTATCTGCGGTGAGCCAGAAGAAGCTGAATGTTTTAAGTGTGTTTCTTGTTCCATGGGTCTTTGCTGGGGGAAGAACAGTCTTTTAATGCAGTTTATTCAATCCAAATGTAATCACCACTTCTGCCCATCTAAAACAGCCATACAATATTGTACATTACCAGTACATTAACGTTCTATAAAGTCAGTCACCCCAGGACAGAAAATACTGGTTCATATTTCAGACCACAATAAGTGTGAATATGGCCTCAATTTAATAAACATTTGGAAGGAGGCTTAAATTTCTTGCAATTGGTCTTGGAAAGGTTACTTGCTTTCCAATTACTGCCTGCTTTAATCTGCTTAGGCCTTGCTTGGAGATCACTTGATGCCATTGAAAGAGACTCATTACAGAGCTGCTCGCAACAAGGAAAACAGTTTACATATTTCTGAACTTGATCCGAAAAACTGATTTAAAAATCTATACAAGCAATCAAATTTCCCTGAAAATATATACACAAAAGTCTGCTAGAAGGTGGCTGGGATGAAATAAATGTACTCTTCCAGAGACAGGAAGAACGGCCAAAACAGGGGGTTATTAAAGATCTTTTCCGAGTAAATGGGCTCTTCAAGTAACCAAGGCTGAAAGCCATCCTTCCCCGGGGAAAATTAAAGAGGGCAAGAAGACAAGCATGGGAAAAAAGGAAAGATGTGTGCGCCTTTTCTTAGGTGCAGCCAGCATTAAATATTCAGCAAAAAAGGAGCAGATCGGTTTTCATGAGTCTTTTTGTTTCTTGTGTATCGGCTGACAGATGCTATAAACAGACATAGACAAACATGGCTGAGTGCATGCTGAGACAGACAGGTAGATCGCTGGGGGGGGGAGTGCCCTAGGGGACGGCACAGGAAGTACAGGGGTGGTGTCACCTGGTGGATGGTGGACAGAAAAGATGAGCTTTATCTCCAAAGAACTTGTTGTGTTCCATTTTGTGGATTTTTTGGGTTTTGTGTAGTTTTTTGGACTGAAATTAAAAAACAAGGTCTGGAGAAGGACAAGGCTTCTGTACTGTAAGAACTGTGAAATAGCCAAGCTCAGGAGCTGAGCACAGCAGGGACAGCAAAGAGCTTCAAAAAGGGTCTTTTTACATTAATACAACATTGATAGTTAGGTTATAATATAGAATTGTTTCCCCTACATCCCTTTCTTTCCCTGGTTGAACTTGATGACCATATGTCTATTTTCAACTATAGTAATTATGTAACTATATAAAGTAGTAATCAACAGACAGTGGGGGTTGTCTGGTTTTTTGAGAGTCATTTATCAAGGCTTTTACAGCAGTAAAATCCTTGTTAAATGACGCTAAAGAAACCAGAAGTTGTGATTTCTGGTACACAAGCAAGCAACCAATTAACCCATTATGTCACCTCCAAGCCAAGTGTTCTTGGAGGGGCATGTAATGGGCCGTGGCTGGAGGTGGAGTCGGACGACATAAGGCATGAGGAACTGGTGCAGGTTATAAACAGCCATCCTACAAATCAGCAGGTCAGAGCCGTTGTAGGGGGCAGGGGAACATCAAGCGCCGACGCACCAGCATCAAACCTTGTGTGATAAATCGCCCCTGTACTACTTTTTTGTCACAGTTGAGGCTTTTTTGTCTCATAGATGTCTCAACAGTAGTAAAAGTAGTAGAAGAAACCAGAGAATGTGGTGATAAATCCCTGCCGGTATGTTTAAAGGGAATCTGTTATGAGGTTTTAGTCCCAGAAATCTCCAACAACCTGCTGTACAAGACAGTGACACGATCAGGTTGGATCAAGACGACCATGGGCTCAATAAAAATTGTAGGGCCACCACAGGTCTAATAGAATCTACTCAAGTTTTTAGTGGTACCTGATGATATCAGCATTGAAATTCTTTTGAAAGAAGAGGGCCCTTATATAGGCTTTGAGTTCTGCAGTTTAAGGACCTTTAGTGGACCTTCAAAGGTCAAGTGCTGAAGGTCGCACTCTATTATCTCTACAAACTTGGTGAGTGGTTTGAGTGGGAATGGGGCTACAAGGACCCTTGGGCCATCCACCCATATTAAAATCCACCACTAGATAGGATAACAATGATGTCCTTCTATATTTGGTGTTAGTCCAAACGTAATCATAAGTTTGGGGGGTAGGTGCTAGAGGTAGTTTATGATAATGTACTTATGACATTCTTCATACCAGAGGTGGGAGGTCATGTGACTATTCTCCACCGATTGTGACTCCTGACAGGTCATTAGAATTCAAAGTTCTTGTTCTGTCTAATGCTGAATCTCACAGAATTTACAAGGACATCATTATGATCCTATCCCCATCCTGGATAACAGGTTGATGGCAACTTGTGGGCCTAAATCCCCATAATTTTCACTTAAAGTTTTAAAGAAAACCTGTCACCTGTGATATGTAACCCCCCCCCCCCAGTCAGAGATGGTCATATTTACTATGGCTTGTGTGATTAAATGAGTGCCTCTTCATGCTACCCTGCACAAAGCTTTGTAATGTTGTATAAATAATAATTCTTTATTTATTAGTGCACACAGATTACGCAGTATAAACAGAGCTACCAAAATCAGTCCCTGTCCCATGGGTCTAATCAACCTACCAGTATGTTTTGGAGTGTGGGAGAAACTGAGGACCCGGAGGAAACCCACAAAAACACAGAGAGAGAACATACAAACTCTTTGCAGAGTTACCCCGGGACTTGACACCCAGGTTCTAGCACTACAAGGCTGTAATGCTACCATAAGCCACCATGCTTCCCTACAAATGATACAGAACGTCCAAGCCCTATGGGGTGACCTGGCCATACAAGCAAAATGTAAAAGCCAGCTTATGTAGATCACCCTTTATTAGATGTTTTGGATTTAAAGAGCTTAACCTGCAATATGGATAGGACAGTAATGGTTTATTGTGGCACATGCTGTCAAAAATGAGACTCCTGCCGAAATAAATATAGAGGAAAACAACAAAAAAATGTAAAGTAAAGCTGCCATTCACATTAGGCCTATACTTCATTTTATAATTAAAAAGCATTGCCCACCATGTGCAGGTACGAACTAGCACTTACTACAGACATATATGGCTCCTTCTCACTTTCCCCTGCTCACCTTGCACATCACCTCCTCCACTCGAAATTCTCTTCAGCGCCGCTTAGCAGGTAGCCAGGTGTCAGTGTGGAGGTGGGGTAGCTGACTGTATACTGCAGCTCCCCGCCTCCATGACTGTTTACAGAGGATATCAATCAGGGGCGGACTGGCCTTGTACCCACCGGGAATTTCCCGGTGGGGCCGGTCGGTCCTGGGCCGGTTGGGGGACGGTTCCGGAGTGGGCGGGCCGTCCGCACTCGCTAAAACTTTTCACATAATCCATAGTACCTGCATCGTACGACGTACGATGCGAGTTACTATTGATTAGTACACAGACGCAGCGCAGCACCGCTGCTTTCGTTTCTGTGATAAACCCAGCTACACAGGTCGCGCAATCGACGTCATGGAGCGACCTGTGTGCTGGAGGAGGCTGGCACTTACCATGTCAGCTGTCGCCTGCCTCCGTGTAGCTCCGCGGTTGGTGTGGAGGGCGAGAGCGTGACGTCACTATCCCACGCCTCTACACCAAGCCACCGAAGACCGAGGAAGACGGGAAGAAACTGCACCAAAGGGGTGAGTATGATGTTTTTTTTTTTTAAATTACAGAATCGGGGGCATTAATTATATGTCTGGGAGGGGGGGCTGCATATTCTTATTTTGGGAATGGCAGTGGGCATAAATTATATGTCGGGGGGGGGGGGATTATTATATATATGGGGCTGGAGGGGGCATAAATTATATGTCTGGGTGGGGGGATTATAGTATATATGGGGCTGGCAGTGGGCATAAATAATATGTTCTGGGGGGGTATTATGTAATATGGGGCTGGCAGTGGGCATAAATTATATGTCTGGGGGGGTATATTGTATATATGGGGCTGGCGAGTGGGCATAAATAATATGTCTGGGGGGGGATTTTGTATATATGGGGCGGGCAGTGGGCATAAATTATATGTCTGGGGGGGATTATTGTATATATGGGGCTGGCAGTGTGTATTAATTATATGTCTGGGGCGGGGGGGGGGGCTCATTACACTTATCTATACTAGGGCTGGCAGGGGGGCATTATATAGTATGGGGGGATTATTGTATATATGGGGCTGGCCGTGGCATAAATTATATGTCTGGGGTGGGGGGTATTATTGTATATATGGGGCGGCTGTGTGGGCATAACTTATATGTCTGGGGGGGTATTATTGTATTATGGGGTGTGCAGTGGGCGTATAATTATATGTCTGGGGGGGATTATTGTATATATGGGGTGGCAGTGTGTATAATTATATGTCTGGCGGCGGGGGGGCATTATCTATATCTAGGGCGGCCAGGGGGGATTAATTTATGTCTGGGGCGGGGGGGAAGTATATATTTTCTGGGGCTGGCAGGGGGGCATTAATTATATGTCTGGGGCTGGCAGGGGGATTAATTATATGTCTGGGCGGGGCAGGGGCATTAATTATATGTCTGGGGCGGGGCAGGGGGCATTAATTATATATTGGGCGGGCAGGGGGCCTTAATTATATATCTGGGGGTGGGAGGGGGCATTAATTAATATACTGGGGCTGGCAGGGGGCATTAATTATAGTGTCGTGGGGCGGGAGGGGCATTAGTTATATGTCTGGGCGGGCTGGGCCATTATTTTTATGCTGGGTCATAGTAGGAGTCTATCAATACTGGGTTGGGCGGTGGTGGTGGTGGTGGGGGGGGGGGGGGGGGGGGGGGGTTAAAGGAGAGAAAGAAGAAATAAATTATCCCTCCCATTACAGTTACATTATGGGGCACTATTTGTGTGGTACTAATATTGTAGGGTGCTCTATTACAGTATTGGGGCAAGTATGGTGGTAGCAGAAGGACAGTTAAGGGACAATAGGAACGTGCAGAACATAGACGTCTGTGTGGTAAACTTGCAGTGAAAGCTGTGTTTACCTGGAGGAAGAGAGAAGGTGATGTGTGGACACTAAGGAGAAGATGAGGAACAAGCACTCCATCCGAGGATACATCACCTGATGTCACTGGATGGTTTTCTGTAGCTGTATATGATACATTACGGGTTTTTTTCATGTTCGCTTTGTGTATATATGTGTATATAGTATTTATATTCCTGTACATAGGGGGCAGTATTATAGTAGTTATATTCCTGTAATAGGGGCGCAGTATTATAGTAGTTTATTCCTGTACATAGGGGAGCGTATTATAGTAGTTATATTGTAATAGGGGCAGTATTATAGCAGTTATATTCTTGTACATAGGGGGCATAATGTAGTTATATTCTTGACATAGGGGCAGTATTATAGTAGTTATATATGTGTGACATAGGAGGCAGTATTAAGTATTATATTCTTTGTTTTTTTATGTTTTTTTTTTCTCCTGTAATGGTTTTTTTTTTTTCTTCATACTGTAGTTTTGGCGTTCTGTACTAGGGGGCGTAATAGTAGTTATATTCTTGTTACATAGGGGGCAGTATTATAGTAGTTATATTCCTGTAATAGGGGGCAGTATTATAGTAGTTATATTCCTGTACATAGGGGGCAGTATTATAGTAGTTATATTCCTTGTACATAGGGGGCCTTATATGTAGTTAATTTTGACATGGAGGCAGTATATTTAGTAGTTATATTCTGTTACATAGGGGGCAGTATTATAGTAGTTATATTCTGTTACTAGGGGCAGTATTATAGTAGTATATTCCTGTACATGGGGCAGTAGTATTATGTATTTATATTCTGTAACATAGGGGGCAGTACTATTAGTAGTAGGTTATATTCTTGTACATAGGGGGCAGTATATAGTAGTTATTTCTTGTACTAGGGGCAGTCTTATAGTATATTCTGTAATAGGAGGCAGTATTATATAGTTATATCTTGTACATAGGGGCAGTATTATAGTAGTAATTCTGTTACAAGGGGCAGTATATAGATATATCTGTACATAGGGGCAGTATATAGTAGTTATATTCTGTACATAGGAGGAGTATTTAGTAGTAGCTGACATGGGAGAGTATTGAGTCGTTTTATTTTGTATATAGAAGGCAGGATTGAATGTGTATTTAAATGTGTTATTGTAGCATTATCCGTACATAGAGGCAGTATCAATATATTCTTTCTCGAATTCTACATGTATGGCACAAGGGAAAGGTAATTAAGGCATAATTTACTGATCGACAGGTCACAATCCTTGCACATTCTATTCACTTACTAGCAAAAGATGTTCTTGTTTTGCATTAAGGCCATTTACCACATTGTCTGTTTATAACTCCACCCACATTATCTGACCACACCCACTTGTTTTGACTCCGCCCATAGATGGGGCCACTTTTATATTTTTTTCCAGGGCCATTTTAAAATTCCCAGTCCGCCCCTGATATCAATTAAAGTCTTTTTTAAAAGAAAGAGGAATAGAGGCATCAATGGGAACTGAGGTGGTTTGCGGGGAGAAGTTTTAAAGAAAACCTGTCACCTGTGATATGTAACCCCCCCCCCCCTCTCCCCCACAAACCACACTCAGTTCCCATTGATGCCTCTATTCCTCTTTCTTTTAAAAAAGACTTTAATTGATATCCTCTGTAACAGTCATGGAGGCGGGGAGCTGCAGTATACAGTCAAGCTACCCCACCTCCACACTGACACCTGGCTTTCACTAAATCTAAATGTGACATTTCAGGAGATGCAGAAAAAACTAAAAGCAGTAATTCAGGAATGAGCCAATATATGTATAGAAATATATATCACAGCTAAGTATTATTACATTTTATGTCAACGGTTATTAGCAGCGTATATCAAGCAGCGTATGTAAGATATTTATATATTCACTGCTGCTCTACTGTATGTACTAGCACATAAATACTGTACTATTATCCTCTATGCACAGAATATTATTACTATAATACTGCACCTATGTACAAGAATATAACTACTATAATACTGCCCCCTATGTACAAGAATATAACTACTATAATACTGCCCCTATGTACAAGAATATAACTACTATAATACTGCCTCCTATGTACAAGAATATAACTACTATAATACTGCCCCCTATGTACAGGCCTGACAGGTCATTAGAATTCAAAGTTCTTGTTCTGTCTAATGCTGAATCTCACAGAATTTACAAGGACATCATTATGATCCTATCCCCATCCTGGATAACAGGCTGATGGCAACTTGTGGGCCTAAATCCCCATAATTTTCACTTAAAGTTTTAAAGAAAACCTGTCACCTGTGATATGTAACCCCCCCCCTCTCCCCCGCAAACCACACTCAGTTCCCATTGATGCCTCTATTCCTCTTTCTTTTAAAAAAGACTTTAATTGATATCAGGGGCGGACTGGGAATTTAAAATGGCCCTGGAAAAAAATATAAAAGTGGCCCCATCTTATGGGCGGAGTCAAAACAAGTGGGTGTGGTCAGATAATGTGGGTGGAGTTATAACAGACAAATTGTTGGTAGATGGCCTTAATGCAAAACAAGAACATCTTTTGCTAGTAAGTGAATAGAATGTGCAAGGATTGTGACCTGTCGATCAGTAAATTATGCCTTAATTACCTTTCCCTTGTGCCATACATGTAGAATTCAGAGAAAGAATATATTGATACTGCCTCCTATGTACAGGAATAATGCTACAATAACACATTTAGAATAACACATTCAATCCTGCCTTCTATATACAAAATAAAACTACTACAATACCTTCTCCCATGTACAAGCTAACTACTATAATACTGCCTCCTATGTACAGGAATATAACTACTATAAATTAATTTATTAATCTGCCCCAATGTTTTTGGTTTATCATTGCCGGCTGACAACCCTCACATCTCTAATCCTCTACAGCTGAGGGTCTGTTACAGTTGTATCCAGACTAATACTACGCACATACTTACAGCCGTGTTGCAGAGTCACATTTTAGTCTGTGGATGCAGAACATGATGAATGTGTTTTCTGCGCGGTTAATGATTGAGCTCGGAGGTGACGTCTCTATAGTCGCTGACTCCAGCGCTCGTCTATGTCAGGAATCTGATTCCTCGCAGGTCATGTGATGTAATGAGGTTACTATTCAATGACAAAGTTATTTTACCAATTTTCCTAAGTTTAACCCCTACATGCGGGAGACGTCTCCGTGTGATCGCTGATAGAGACCGGAGAATCCTCCAGATACAGAGAGAGAGGCGTTTGTGATGGAGAAGCAGGGAGCCGTTGCTTCCCCGCTCCACTATTGTGCTGCTGTGCGTGGCAGAGGCCGGCAGGAGCCATGTGATAAGTCAGGGGGCAAAAAGAAAAGGAGGCATTATAAGTGGGGAGGGGTTACAAATAGGGGGCAGCATAAGGAGAGGGCTACAGAGAAGCAGGAATTAAAGCTAAGGGGCTACATGAAGGGAGGCATTATAATGGACACTACAGGAGGGCACAGGAAGGGGGCATTATATAGTGGTGGGGGGCATTACATAGTGGTGATGTGTGGTGCAGCAATGAGGCATTATATAGTGGTGGGGGCATTACATAGTGGAGATGGGTGGCACATGAAGGGGGCTTATATAGTGGTGGAGGGCGGCAGCAGAAGGGGGCTTATATGAGTATAGTGGTGGTGGGGGCATTATATAGTGGTGGAGGGTGCAGTGGAAGGGGCTTATATAGTGGTGGAGGGCATTATATAGTAATGGAGGGTGGCAGAAGAACTTCATTTCTGAATCCACAGCCCCCTCTACTGGTCAGTTTCCATATGACATTGTGTGACTGTGCGCCAGGCTGGCTACACTCCTATCCTACACCATGAAAACTTCTGCAACTTATTAGTAACATTTGTGTTTCCATGACGCTGCTTGATGTTATAATTTACAACCGGAGGCTCTAAACCTGCCCTGACCTGAGACTTCTTGGTCTCGTTGTAGGATTTACAATCCATTTCATGACTTTTATTGTAGGTTTTATACTCGCTTCATCCGATAAACTGTGTTTACGGCTTTTACTGTGCGCTCCATATGACTCCTCCCCTTTATTCTTTGGGTCGGTATCACAGAGGTTCCATAATTGCAGTTTTAATTATGTTATAATATTTTTTTTTATAAAATTTAGTTCGGTTGTACAAAATAAAAAAATTATTCTCAGGCCAATAACTTTTTTATACTTCGGTGCACGGACCTGGGGAATGTGTCATTATTTGCGGGATGAGATGAAGTTTTTATTGTTACCATTTTGAGCAGTTTATGGCCTTTTTTATGTTCACTTTATGTATGACAAAAAAAAAAAAGGCAATTTGCATATTTTTTTTCTGTTACGGGTTTCACGGCCGGGAATAATAATTTTTATATATATGGCATTTTCTGAAAAAATATATTGTAATTATACTGTTCTGCAGTATTTGATAAATGTAAAGAATCTGAATCAAGCCCATAGGAGCCTCACGAGTGTCATAACAATGGATCAACCCCCCCTGATGAGACCACAAGGGGGGGGAGGCAACAATTCCAGCCCTTTCATATTTCTGCACCTTACACATGTATACAGATATACTTACAGGACCACAGTATATGAGGAGTCAGTAACAGCTTCTTCAGGTGGTGGGAGGACATCTCAGGATCACCGTGGCTGAAGAAAACCTCCTCCCCCTCCCTTCTGACTGCAGAGGCTCCGACATCAGAGAGGAAACAGGAAATGAGTCATCAGGAGGAGGAGTCTCACACTGGTAGCAGGTGTCTTGTATCATCAGGAGTAGCTACAGAGTTGAAGTCTTATTGACTGTCCCCCACAGCAGATGCAGTGTGATGAGCCAGTCCCGAGGGTCTTTGGAAGCTTGGAGCCCTGGTCAATAGCTAATGGAGGTCTTGGCCGCGTGAAGATGTACTGAAGGTCACTCAGCGTCCAAGTCCCTCTAAGGGTAAAGGGCAAGTCACAACCTTCCATTGGTCATATGTAAGGTGGTCCTGTGTCGGACTGGGCTCCCTTGGGCCTCTAGTAGCCTCCAAATTAGGTTGTATTCTGCTGTATCTATCAGGTCCAGTAGTGGCTTAGAGCCTGGCCCCATCGGAGGATCCCCTGGTACTCTGGTGGGCCACTCAAACACTGGGGTGGTCCATCTGTTCTCTATTGCACCCATAGGATCGAGTTTGTCTTACCTAGAGGTGGCCTTTGGGTTTGCATGGGATGAGGAACCTCCACTAAAAGACCTCCCTTGGACTGAGCTTAGGGCTGGTGGGGTCCTATATATATATAGTCCTATGTAGTCAAATCTGTGTAAAACTGCTTTATTTTGTTAGTATGTGCTGCCTTATGACCAGTTCACATCTCATTTTTGTTAATCATTTTTTGCATCAGATGTTGCAAAATCGGAAGAAGAATCTAAAACCACAATGATTCGCAGCTTTTCCATGTTGATGTTTAATTCCCGGTTTTTCGGTTTTTCTTACAGATACAAATAGAAAATACTGAACAGACACTGATGTCTGAATAAGCCTTACCCCTTTTTCTGCATTTTATACATAAGAATATACACTCACCGGCCACTTTATTAGGTACACCATGCTAGTAACGGGTTGGACCCCCTTTTGCCTTCAGAACTGCCTCAATTCTTCGTGGCATAGATTCAACAAGGTGCTGGAAGCTCCTCAGAGATTTTGGTCCATATTGACATGATGGCATCACACAGTTGCCACAGATTTGTCGGCTGCACATCCATGATGCGAATCTCCCGTTCCACCACATCCCAAAGATGCTCTATTGGATTGAGATCTGGTGACTGTGGAGGCCATTTGTGTCCAGTGACCTCATTGTCATGTTCAAGAAACCAGTCTGAGATGATTCCAGCTTTATGACATGGCGCATTATCCTGCTGAAAGTAGCCATCAGATGTTACAGGGTACATTGTGCTCATAAAGGGATGGACATGGTCAGCAACAATACTCAGGCAGGCTGTGGCGTTGTACCAAGGGGCCCAAAGAGTGCCAAGAAAATATTCCCCACACCATGACACCACCACCACCAGCCTGAACCGTTGATACAAGGCAGGATGGATCCATGCTTTCATGTTGTTGACGCCAAATTCTGACCCTACCATCCGAATGTTGCAGCAGAAATCGAGACTCATCAGACCAGGCAACGTTTTTCCAATCTTCTACTGTCCAATTTCGATGAGCTTGTGCAAATTGTAGCCTCAGTTTCCTGTTCTTAGCTGAAAGGAGTGGCACCCGGTGTGGTCTTCTGCTGCTGTAGCCCATCTGCCTCAAAGTTGGACGTACTGTGCGTTCAGAGATGCTCTTCTGCCTACCTTGGTTGTAACGGGTGGTGATTTGAGTCACTGTTGCCTTTCTATCAGCTCGAACCAGTCTGCCCATTCTCCTCTGACCTCTGGCATCAACAAGGCATTTCCGCCCACAGAACTGCCGCTCACTGGATGTTTTTTCTTTTTCGGACCATTCTCTGTAAACCCTAGAGATGGTTGTGCGTGAAAATCCCAGTAGATCAGCAGTTTCTGAAATACTCAGACCAGCCCTTCTGGCACCAACAACCATGCCACGTTCAAAGGCCACAAATCACCTTTCTTCCCCATACTGATGCTCGGGAGAACTGCAGGAGATTGTCTTGACCATGTCTACATGCCTAAATGCACTGAGTTGCCGCCATGTGATTGGCTGATTAGAAATTAAGTGTTAACGAGCAGTTGGACAGGTGTACCTAATAAAGTGGCCGGTGAGTGTAGATCCTTCTTTTTGGGACGTGCACTCCTCCCCCTTGTCCAAGACTGGTTTTAATTACTTATATAGCTAGATCCCACTTCACTTTTTTGGTTTAAAGGAAGTGACCGATTAAGGAAATCTACCATGAGAAACCAGGGACATTACACATAGACCAGACACCGTGACTGTGGTATCTTCTTATATGTGTTATCCATGACCTCCCTCCTTCTAAAATCAACTCAAATAAAATGAAGTGCTTCATTCTGTAGCTTTGCAGGCTGTTACACTGTGCACTTCCTCCCTCCCACTGCTCTCTCAGTACTTCCCCTCTTCCTCTTGTAAGTAGGAGGGGTAGTGCTCCTGCACAGTTTAATTGCCGGTGAAGCTACAGCAGGGAGCAGCTTTGGTAACACGCCTAGAGCACTTCTGGCTCATTAGCATCATTTAAAAAGTTGATTTTAGGAGGAAGGAGGCCATGGATAACACATATAAGAAGATACCACAGTCTCAGCGCCGGGATCTATGAGTAATGTCCCTGGTTTATCATGGTGGATTTTGATGGTAGATTTTCTTTAATTCATTGCCCCTTCATGGCGTAATAGTGTGGCGTGGAACCGATTGTGCTGCCAATAAGAATACATAATGTTCATAATGTGAGTGTGATGGATATATAGAACATATTTCACAGATCACAAGGTAATATTTTATATTTATTCGTAGAACCGGTTTATACGACAGAACATTCTACAAGGATTTATAATCCAGAAACAAAATTCACATTTTTCAGTAAGTGGTTACAATGTTACATCTTCGCTGTGTTCCTTACTGTACGTATATTGGGTGGACGTCACATTTGCACAGAACTCCGTGGTACAATCAGTTACATCATCACATTATCCCTTGCAGAGACATCATGGTGGTAGGGGATACTTTCATGTACACAAATGGAGGACCCGAGGACAGAGCATTGCTGGCTGTAGCTTCTGCTAGAAATCAGGGGTGAGCGTTAACCCCATGGCAATCCCCCTTTTTTTTACTTCTGTCAATTTACTCCAAATTTGGTTCAAATTATTGAACTTTATTGTACACTTTATTGTACTGACAATATGTGAACATAAATGGAGTATTATGAAGTCGTCAATTCTCAGCAATTTTGGGACATAAACTATCCCATACTTTTTATATACTATATCAGTGATGGCGAACCTTTTAGGGACCGGGTGCCGAAACTACAAGCAAAAGCCACATATGGCCAAATGTCAATTTAAAGTAACAGGTTTCAAACGTATTGGCGCCCTGAGGACACCAATACAGGAGAAGGAAGGAGAAATTCATAATATTATGAATCAGAGGTCCGGAGAAGGGGCTACAATGATAATCATGCTCAGTCCACACCTCCTTGATTCAGGTCTTGAGTCCTGAATGGAGACCTTTGTGCTGGGTGCCCAAAGAGAGGGCTCCGAGTGCCACCTCTGGCACCCGTGCCATAGGTTCGCCACCACTGTACTATATGCTGTTTATGCTTTGCACTTCTGGTATTGACTGTTATATTACGGTAGTTATTTTTTCACATTTTTGCCCAGTCTATCAAATAATTGATGACCATATAGCTTAGTAAATTGCCAGGGTTTAATGTTGACCCCATAGCCATCCCTTTTTTTCTAGTGTGGAATAATATTGGACAATAAATAATTGATAAATTCTCAGTAGTAGGGATCATTTTACTTGATTTTAGCTTAATTTTAAATTTTGATTCAAATTTAGAGAAGTAAAGAGTTATATTTAGAACAAACACCTGCCACAGGTATTTAGGGCCACGCATGTTTCTTCAGCTTTTCACACTGGATCATCAAGAAGAAATGGGATAATGAGTATTGAATGGCGGTGGCCTTTTCTTGTTTCTCATGCCATGCTTGTGGCCACTGTAGTTGTATGAATTGGGTAGGAAAATAAAAACAGATACCTATGCCCTGTGTCCGTCCCCCAACACTTTGCTCTTTTTAACTATACACAAGGTGAGACAACCCTGAAATACACTGTCACTCAATCAAAGCCTTTCCTTGCTTTGTACCCCAGAATCACAGTACGGCCCACCCTTATATTTAGTATACTAGTGCAATATATATCTATATACAATATAGATTTATTACTTTATAATTTACAGACCATATTCGCTGTACAATTATCAACTGTCACATTACAAGAAAGGTGTGCATCACTGCTAATAATGTATATGTACAATTGTATCTACAGAATATTACAAAAAAACTCCCAGGTCTTTTCTTAGGGGACCCTGTACATATAGGGGCAGATTTACTTACCCGGTCCATTCGCGATTCAGCGGCGCGTTCTCTGCGGAGGATTCGTGTCCGGCCGGGATTCACTAAGGCAGTTCCTCCGACGTCCACCAGGTGTCGCTGCTGCGCTGAAGTTCATCGCATTGCACTGAACTTCACCGTCCTCCGCTGGGTGCAGGTAAGTGCGTGTCGAGCAACGCTTTTTTTAAAAAAATGCGGCGGTTTTTCCGTATCCGTCTGTTTTTTTTTACGGCCACGCCCCCCCCCGATTTCCGTCACATGCATTCCGGCGCCGATGCGCCACAATTTGATCGCGTGCGCCAAAATCCCGGGGCAATTCAGGAAAAATCTGCGCAAATCGGAAATATTCGGGTAACACGTCGGGAAAACGCGAATCGGGCCCTTAGTAAATGACCCCCATTGAGCCCCTTCTCAGCAAATAGTGATATCTAGTGATTTTCTGCCCCTACAGAGAGTACTGGGTGAGTCAAAAGACCCAGCATACCCTTGTGCCTCATAGAACATATGCTAAGCATGCCTTCATGTTTACCATCATTTTATATATTGTGGTATATATCATTTTTAAACCGCAGTATCTTTGTTCCATTGTCAGGGGTGAGTGTTGACCCCATAGCCATACTTTTTTCCCCACTAATTTACTACATTTGTGGTTTTGGGGAGCAAACTTCATTGTTGTAACAAGATATTTCCGTCACAATGCCTATCCAAGCATAGTGCTTCATTTAAAGGAAAAATCTCATCAAATAACAATCACAGTTGTTATTTGCTTCTAGTTTTTATGTACATTTTTCCAGTGCTAAGCTGGCTTACTGCCTTTTTGAACCCTCCTTTGACAATGAAAAACTCAGAATTTTTCTCTGATACATTTTTTAGGTTTCATATCCCATGTATAGGACTGTGTCCTGCCATATAATTTAGTTGTTACCTGTTTGAGGCATGCTGACACAACATGGTGCTAGTAATAGCTATTTTACATACAAATGGAGGGTGCAATATCAAAGTATCATAGTAAATAAGGTAAAAAGACATGAGTCCATCAAGTCCAACCTACAATATGTAGCTTTGGTAGTCATAACTTTTTTACAGTGGGTGAGCATTGACCCCCATAGCCATCCCCAATTTTATGTTTTTGCTTAATCACTTCAACTTCACTTGTGATTTGGACGGGCAAATTTATAGTACTAACAAGACATGAACAAGAATGATGTCGTTCCTTTCCATAGTGGCCAAATAAAAGGAAAAGTCCCCTTAAATTTGGGGCACGAAACTTATTCCTTCCAAAGTTTTCCTCCAAGGCCCTCTGTCATGCAAGGGAACAGTCTACTAACCAGTTGCTCCTTATTTTAGGGGCTCTCTCAGACATGACTCCAATTACCTTTGTTGGGTATGTGTTGCCTCAGTCTTCCATTTGGAGGTGACCCTCTTTACTAACAATTTAGTGCTTTGCCTAAATTTCTGCTGAGTAAAATAGAACAGGATGGGGTCCAGGACGCTGTTGAAGCTAGCGAAAGGTCTGGTGCACTTATACACAATGGCGAAAGTCTGCAGCACCAAACATGGAACCCCCGTCCTGGAACGCACAACCAGATAGATGGTTTTGGTGAGATGGAACGGAAAGAAGCTGATGGCAAAGACCATGACTACGATGATGATCATACGGATGGCTTTGTCCTTTCTTCGACGGGCCACCACATCTGCAAGGTCATCTTTCTGGCAGAGGATTTTGGTCATGGCACAATAACAAACTAAAATGGCAATGAAAGGGATCAAGAAGCCGGTTATAGTCAATGTAATACCATAAGGAAAATAACGAGAAGATAAGGCTGGGGGGCTCAAGTCGTAGCACACCGTGCGATTCCTCTGGGTTCCTGTAGATGCGAAGAAGAAGGTGGGTATACACTGGACAATGACAATAAACCAGACTACCCCACACACCACCCAGGTGAACTTTTTGCCCCTCTTTTTGTGCCAGACAGATAACGGGTGGCAGATGCCCATGTATCTCTGGAAGCTCATGCAGGTCAGGAACATGATACTTCCATGGAGGTTTGTGTAGAACTGAAACCGGACGAACCGACAGGTGAAGTCCCCAAATGGCCAGTAGTCGTGCTGGACATAGTTATATATGAGTAGCGGGAGGGAGCACACGTAGAGGAAGTCAGCCACCGCTAGATTCAGAGTGTAGATGGCGGTGCGGGTGAGCGCCTTTCTCGATAGACACACTTGAAGGATCACAATAAAGTTCAGGGGTAGACCAAAGACGAGGACCACCGAATAGACCACGGGGAGGAGGATCTGCTTAAACTCTTCATGGAAAGTACACGAATTCTTCCCGATGGGCACTGATGTGACGTTGTCCATGCTTGAGCTGGAGGTGGTCACATGGTTACTTCAGGACCTGCAAGCAAAGAAATGACACGACTTAAAGGGGAGTTCTATGAAATGTACAGTCAATCCCATACATCACTGACAATGTCCTTCATGTCCATACCGACTATTTTAATGGACGAGAAAGAGAGTTTTTTCTTATGGTTCTGGTATATGGGTCCAGCATATAATTCCAATTACTTAATCAAATGCAACAATGCTACAAAAACTCCATGTGACTTATAAATTTGCAGTCGCTTATCTGGGAAGCGTAAACTTTTTTGAAGGTTGGGGCAATGAATCCATATACAGGAGTGTCTAGAAATAGTGCAATGATTGGTGCAAGTTCTTGAGACATCGGGGCACATTTACTTACCCGGTCCATTCACGATCCCGCGGCGCGTTGTCCGATGTTGATTCGGAGCTCGCCAGGATTCACTAAGGTCCGTGCGCCCGATATCCTGCAGGTGTCGCTGCTGCGCTCAGGTCCGCCAGAGTTCACCTTCTTCGTCCCGGTGCTTGTGAGTGCTATTCTTGCAACACAATTTTTGTTTTAAATACCGCTGTTTTTTCGAATCCGTCGTGTTTTCCGACGGCCACGCCCCCCGATTTCCGTTGCACAAAAGCCGGCGCCGATGCGCGACAATCCGATCGCGTGCGCCAAAATCCCAGGCCAATTCCGCGCAAATCGGACCCTTAGTAAATGAGCCCCATCATCTATTTTACCAGACAGTATCACTTGTATTCTCCTTGTTCACCACCAGGTGGCGAAAGCGTCTTTCTGAAGGGTTCACACTTTTACCAGTTTCATGCAGCAGGAACACAGAACTTACTATTACAGGAATTCACTTACTTTCATTTTCTATAAAAACGCTCTCAAAAATCTACTGAAATGGTTTGAATATTCTCCTATATTTTGCATTTATTGCACTGATTCTTCTTCTATTCTGCCAATGCACCATACATGGCATCCAAAAGTAATCCCACCAGTGCCAGTCCTACTGCAATATCTGTAATGCTGCCACAATAATACACATAAGTAATAAAATACTGCAGAATTTAGATACCTGATTTTTCTTTGACCCATGTGCTGCCGTAAACGGTAACTTATACCTTCCAGTGCTGCCGCTCCTCTGCCAAAAACTAAGCTCCCAGAACACAACACATCACTGAATGAGAGGAGTAGACTCTGATCTGCCAATAACAGCTTACACTTCCCTATCTTATGATTTTCAAGAGAAGTGAGTAATCACAGTTTCCTCTCCTTTCATAAATTAAGTCATCATTACAAAACTATATTTACTATAATACTACCTCCTGCAAGGATATACTGTCCCCTATGTACAGGAATATAACTACTATAATACTGCCCCCTATGTACAGGAATATAACTACTATAATACCGTCCCCTATGTACAGGAATATAACTACTATAATACCGTCCCCATTGTACAAGAATATAACTAATATAATACTGCCCCCTATGTACAAGAATATAACTACTATAATACTGCCCCCTATGTACAAGAATATAACTACTATAATACTGCCCCCTATGTACAAGAATATAACTACTATAATACTGCTCCTATGTACAAGAATATAACTACTATAATACTGCCTCCTATGTACAAGAATATAACTACTATAATACTGCCCCCTATGTACAGGAATATAACTACTATAATACTCATCATCAATGTTATTTACAAGTAAAAAGGCATCTAGACTCTTCTTGAAGCTCTCTGCTCTTCCTGCTCTTTGCGCCTGAGGTCAGCCATTCCACAGATTCAAAGTAAAAAAGCCCCGTCGCCTCTGAACAATTTTGTAAATATATAAATTAGTATTTAAATTTTGTCATTAGGGCAGGAGAATCTGGATTCATTGGGGGCACACGTATCAAACGTTCGGCTTGCTCTTTTCTTTCACTTTTGAAACTATTAATGGCGCATGTGCTCATTTGTGCTTAAAACTGTCTCCCTTCAAAGTTCACCAGTGTCTAGTTTTCCGCATTGTTTCATAGTTTATACGGTTGAAAAGAGACACTTGTCCATCAAGTTCAACCAAGGAAGGGAAGGGATTGGATGAGGAAGGGATTTCAGTTATCACCTGAATCCACATGCAAAAGATGGGACTATAAAAAAGTCAAAACTTTTGCATCTGGATTTTGGCATAGATCTAATGCTGCCCCTTAAAAATGATCTTAGAACTGATTGTAAATTTTAGAGATTTTTTGCAACTTTTGTTGTTTTAAAAAGTCGCTAAAGACCAAACGCCACATGTATCAATAAGGAAAAACTGCTACGATACATCTGACCAGCAGAAAAGCAAAGAAAAAATAGGACAAAACCAGACTTGATACATGAACCCCAATATTTCTTCCCTCCTTCCCCCCTTATAGATCTTATGCATTTTCATTACGCAGTAAATGTATTATTCCATTGTTACCTTTATACTTTTGTGTTGTGGATTATGTGTGTAATGAATTCTATATTTAACATTGGTTTTTGTAACAAGTTTTTTTCATTTACTTCATTGGAGTATCCGAAATTAATCAGCGTCCTGAGCTTTAGATTGTTTTTAGCAGTGGAGGGTGGATCATGTGAATGTGTTACTGTTTAACCCCCCCCCCCCCCCCCCCCCCACCCCCTAGTTTTAAATTGGAGGTTTTTTGGGTAAAAAAAAAAATCACACCTTCACACAGACTTTTGGTCCCTGTGCACCTACAGTATGTTATCCCCACGAATTTTATATGCACAAAATAAAAGAAATGAGTTTTATTCAAGACTTCGGAGTCCTGGATCCATTTATTATTTGCTCCACTATCGTCTCTGATCTCTGGACTTAAGTCCAAGCACACGGAATCATTTTATGTTATTATTTTAAGTACTTTCCTTACCCCAGTTTTGCAGGGCAATTGTCCTGTTAGTATCCCCATCTCCATTTTTGGGTCGCAAAGTTTGGACCCCCGTTGTTTCCAATTTGACATGTTAGCTAAACACTATTTTTAAAGAATTTTTTAAGCTTTTTTTATCCCTACGTGGGATCTTTAAAGTTTTATTTCCTTTTTTATTGTTCCTTGTTGTATCACTGTAATTCCTTTATTTATATAGCTCACAGATTATGCACAGAACTTTCCAAATCGGTCCCTGTCACCAATGGGGCTCATAATCTAATGAACCTACCAGGATATTTTGTGGTGTGGGAGGAAATCGGAGGACCCGGAAGAAACCCACACAAACACGGAGAGAATATACAAACTCTTTGCTAATGTTGACCCTGTGACGTGAACACAGATCTCCAGTGCTGCAAGGCTGTAATGCTAACCACTGAGCCACCGTGCTGCCCCTACTGTACACATCCTATGATCTCTTCTCTATAAAAAGCATTACACTAAATCTGGGAGAGGACAAATGCTGTTTTTTTTGTTTTTTGTTTCAGGTTTAGGTTTTTTGGTCATTATAGATAGCAGCTCACATCTGCTGCTCATTCATTTCCCCAGTGATTTCTCTTGTGCAACTTCGCTGACACACTGTAACGCTTCCCCTTCTGCTATATAGTCACGTGTGTACAGTGTGTATGGACGCTGCGGGGCAGAACTTCCTCTACTTTGCTTCATTGGCGTAATGTCAATATATCTTCTGCCCCTTGTAGACCTCCATGCTGCCCCCTAGTGCTTCCACCAGTAGATATCATCTGTCATTATGCTGGAGACATGGACCTGGTTTCCTGTATATGGACCCCATTATTATATATTCGGACATTGGTCTTTAGATGAAGGTCGCCCTCTACTGGCAGTGCAACATTGGATTCCGCTGCTTCCTACATGTTAGGGGTGATAGTATAGCATGCAGCATTCTGGGATATAGGGGGTCATTTACTTATCCGGTTCTGTCACGATCCAGTGGCGTGTTCTCCGCGAGGATTCGGGTCTGCCAGGATTCACTAAGGTCGTGCACCCGATGTCCACCAGGTGTCGCTGCTGCGCCGAGGTCCGCTGGAGTTCACCAACCCATTACCGGTGCATGTAAGTGATTGATTCTGCGACACAATTCGTTTTTTAAATTCCGTGGTTTTTCCGAATCTGTCGGGTTTTCCGATGGCCACGCCTCCCAATTTCTGCTGCGTGAAAGCCGGCGCAATTGCACCAAAATCCGATTGCGTGCGCCAAAATCCCGCCAGAATTCGGCGCAAAATGGAAACATTCGGGAAACCCGGCGGAAAACTTAGGGGATCCCTACCTATCAGCTGATTTAGGCTGACTCCAGTAAGTAACACTTTCTCTGTGTAGTGAGTAATCCAATACAAGCTACCATTTAAGTGAAATAGAGTTGAGCTGCAGTTCCTGGACGATTATTTCCGCCACCCAGCTTTCCCAGAAAAGGATAATTCTAGTATTTATGTTTACCGGTAATCTGATATTTTGGTAAAGGGTCAATGTCCTTAAAGCTCAGATATATATTGATTGCGGTGTTACTGTCTCTTTAAAAGCCACTAATGCCGATGCCGCTCGGCCAGCGATCCTTCATTCATTGATTCCTTACAGCCGGTTTATTTTGGACGCGTCTGGGGCTCTGAGCGCAGTCAGGCATCACATTGACAACACATGGAAGTGGTTAACTCCTGGCCCCCCAAACTGCCAAGGTAAACCCACCCGAAGCTCACTACTTACCTCCTAGAGTTTCTGTGTGAGGGAAGTGGTAAAATCCGATACATAGTAACAATACAGTGGTGAATATAACAGAAAACAAAATATGCATATTACCGTATATCGGTTTTCTATTACAGGCGGTCCCCTACTTAACGACACCCGACTTACAGACAACCCATAGTTACAGACAGACCCGTCTGACCTCTGGTGAAGCTCTCTGAATGCTTTACTATAGTCCCGGACTGCACTGATCAGCTGTAAGGCGTCTGTATTGAAGCTTTATTGATAATCCTTGGTCCCATCACAGCAAAAAATGTTTAAACTCCAATTGTCACTGGGGCCAAAATTTTTTTTGTCTGGATCTACAATGATAAAATATACAGTTTCGACTTACATACAAATTCAACTTAATAACAAACCTCCGGACCCTATTTTGTATGTAACCCGGGGACTGCCTGTATAGAACTTATTCTTCTATGTATTCATTATCCCATTCCAAAAGCTTGACCTATACCAATAATCTGAATGGGGGAGGGGGGAGGGGTATGCTTCACTATTGGTACCCCTTAAATTGCCTTTAATAATCTGTTTAGAGGTATTTTCTTATGGCTTCAGATTTATGCATTTCATATAGTTTATCGCATGATCCAGGGGATGGTAATGGGCACGGTCATCACCCCTAGCACAGAAGAGTTACTATGATGTACTTCCGATACAAATGTTATAACTGGTGGACACAATGGAAATCATGGCAGAAACTAATTTGGAACTTTGACAAGTGACAATTATTTTGGAGAGGTTACAGTTGTCCTTAATGTTAGATTCGGGAAGTTATAGGAATGCAGCTATTTCGTGTTTTGCCTTATTTGTATCCACTTTAGACTTTTCACTTTTTTTTTTCTCACACATACTTTTAGGATTTTCTAAAACACAATTTTGGAAAAGTTCCATCTGGATGTGATGATATTAAACATAGAGACTTAAGAGGAAAATCTATAATATAAAACACCAAAAACAGTCATTACAGATCCATTAGTAACAATGGACTCCATCCAAGTTCTCTCTCTGCAGCCACATAATGCAGACGTAAAGTAGAGGTGGGAGTCGGAGGGTCGGGACAGGGCTAGATGAATTCTAACTCATCGCCAACCACTGATTTGAGAAGAAGAATGATAGAAGTTGTAAGGGAGCTGCTACCAGAGTCTATTATTTGGAGGGCAAAGTTTACTTTTAGCTTCTTCACAGTTAGTGTAAAAACTTTTTGAAGGTCTGGCATTTGTAGTGACTTTTCTTATGGTCCAGGTTCATGGAAAGTTTTACACCTACTGGAACTACCATGTGTAGGGGGTCAGCTCAAATGTGGGGGTCGGCAATGACAAAGCTCTCATGGACAGCAGGATTAAAGTTGAAACTGTGCATTTATTCCAGCAAAAACAGCAAAAAACAAACAAAACATCAAAAAAAATCCTTGCCTGTCCGGCTCTAACTAAACACTTGGCGGCCCTCACTAGCCACTGGAGGCTTCTCCCTGCCAGCATGTAACATACGTTCAGTAACCCCGCGTCACTCACGTGTGGCTCTCACACAGTCCAGCCTCTGTGTCTTCAGGTAGAGAGCAACTTCTGGCTGCTCCACACCCTTCTTTAAGGGATTGCACACCTGGTGCATTGTTAGACCCATTGTAATCTGGAAGCTTTGGTCTGGAGCAGTGATCACACTTCTGTCTCCACTCCTGCAATTAGGGTCCTGTACCAGGTCTTCCAAGAGACCAACACATGGAGAACAGCTTCCAGTTTGACCCAATTCACATTGTGGTCGCTGTAATACACATAACCACTCATTTTCTCTCCAATTCAATAGTGACCTTGTCACACATGTAAGATGAGTGAGAAAAGCAACAAAAAAAGTTAAGAAATTTTTACATAAGTTTTTTTTCTATCTGAACTTGCACTTTAATTAAAACAGGAATTTGCATATTTTGGCCATTGGTGTTTGTTTGAGCAGTTTTTGGTCACCCAGTCACCCAGTGTTATACCCCACAGACCTCACTTTTCTCCTATTCCTCGTTTTGTAAAACTGCTGAACTTATAGTTAGGGGTCGGAGCTCAAAAGGCAGGGAAGCCATTGTGCACCATTGAAGCACTAGAAATCCCAAAATCAATGGCAAGGGAAGTCAGTACGTCTCTCATCAAAATACAGCTATCTTTTTATAAAAATTAGATCTGTTCAGCTAAACCTGTAATATATTGTAATAGGGATGGGCCTGAAATAAAAACATTAGACAAAATGGAAAAGTAAAAATTTTCATCATTTTTATCATAACATATATGAAAATAAATGACCCCCAAAAAATGAATAAAAAGTTGGTTTCCACACATCCAAAAAATGTCTAATCTATAAAAATATATAAATACTTTCTATAAATTTCTTATAAATTCAATATATACTTTGCTCCGAAAACAGTCTGATAATTTTATTACCATCCGCTTCAATGAGATTCATTCATAAGACATCATCTGTTAAGTCTCCAAAATGAAGATAAATTCTGCACTTGAAGGTTTGGCAATCTGGTTCCATGTCTGTTCTCCATGTTGAGAGACAGATCCAGCTGCAGGTCATTTCCTCCAGAAATCTGATGAACACATATGAACGTAATGGGATCTGGAACTTGGTGAACACAAGACCGTTATCCGTCGTGATGGGATTATAAATCGTTAATGCTAAGTTAAAGGTTGGACGATATCTTCATCCTCCGAGACACAATTTAAAAAAAAAAACATCATACTCACCCCTTTGGTGCAGTTTCTTCCCGTCTTCCTCGGTCTTCGGTGGCTTGGTGTAGAGGCGCGGGATAGTGACGTCACTGCTCTGCACCTCCACACCAAGCCGTGGAGCTGCAAGGAGGTAGGCGACAGCTGACATTGTAAGTGCCAGCCTCCTCCACGCTACACAGGTCGCGCAATGACGTCGATTGCGCGACCTGTGTAGCTGGGTTTATACACAGACGCAGAAGCAGCGGTGCTGCGCTGCGTCTGTGTACTAATCAATAGTAACTGCATCGTACGATGGTACGATGCAGGTACTATAGATTATGTGAAAAGTTTTAGCGAGTGCGGACCGGCCCCGCACCAGCTCCGGACCGGCCCCAGACCGGCCCAGGACCGACCGGCCCACCGTGAAAATTCCCGGTGGGTACAATGGCCAGTCCGCCCCTGACTGTAAGAGCAGTGAGACTATGGAACTCTCTGCCGCAGGAGGTTGTTATGGTGGACTCTATGTACATGTTCAAGAGAGGCCTGGATGCCTTTCTGGAGAGAAATAATATCATGGGTTATGGGGATAAAACATTTATTTAATTCTTGAAGGTTGGACTTGATGGACTTGCGTCTCCTTCCAGCCTTATATACTATGATACTATGATACTATGATACTTTTTTCCATTTCATCCAAGTCCTTTTGCAATGTATTTTGAGCTCCCAGCAACGCATAGACTGTTGGAAACAAAAAAACAATGGATGAAACAATCCATGATTTCTTCCAATTTCTTTTCCTCCTTAGTTACGATAAGTTGCATAAGTTCCTTAAAGCATATGGACAAAATACATCTCCATGATGCCTCTATTCCTCTTTCTTTTAAAAAAGACTTTAATTGATATCCTCTGTAACAGTCATGGAGGCGGGGAGCTGCAGTATACAGTCAAGCTACCCCACCTCCACACTGACACCTGGCTGACTGCTAATCCGGCTGAAGAGAATTTCTGAGGGAGGGGTGAGTAGCAAGGCTGAGCAGTGGAAAGTGAAGGGAGCCATATATGTCTGTAGTAAGTGCGAGTTCCGTACCTGCAGCATGGTGGGCAATGCTTTTTAATTATAAAATGAAGTATAGGCTAATGTGAATGGCATTTTTACTTTACATTTTTTTGTTGTTTTCCTCTATATATTTATTTCGGGCAAGGAGTCTAATTTTTGACAAGCATGTGCCACAATAAACCATTACTGTCCTATCCTATTGCAGGTTAAGCTCTTATCTTTAAATGCCAAAACGTCTAATAAAGGGGTGATCTACATAGCATCGGCTTTTACAGCTTTTACATTTTGCTTGTATGGCCAGGTCACCCATAGGGCTTGGACGTTCTGTATCATTTGTAGGGAAGCATGGTGGCTTAGTGGTTAGCATTACAGCCTTGTAGTGCTAGGAACCTGGGTTCAAGTCCCGGGGTAAACATCTGCAAAGAGTTTGTATGTTCTCTCCGTGTTTTTGTGGGTTTCCTCCGGGTCCTCCAGTTTCCTCCCACACTCCAAAACATACTGGTAGGTTGATTAGACCCCATGGGGACAGGGACTGATTTGGCAAGCTCTGTTTATACTGCGTAATCTGTGTGCACTATATAAATAAAGAATTATTATTATACAACATTACAAAGCTTTGTGCAGGGTAGCATGAAGAGTCACTCCATTTATAACACAAGCCATATGTAAATATGACCCATCTCTGACTAGTCTTAGGATGCGTCAGCCGGTTTGGGATCCAAGTATGAGTGTTACTATCTAAGCCAATAGTCAAACTTGTGCAATACCTTTGAGACTATTGGAAAAATCTTACTCACCACTTGGAGTTCTCCAATGGTACCAGAAAGGGATCCCCCGATTTCTATTTCTTCTGGACCAAAAGTATAGATGTCACCTACATTGTGTATGACAACAGAGCCATGGTGACAAGAGAAGATCTCATTTCTCAGCCTTCTTATTATAAGGAGAAGTAAGAAGAATCTTAAGCTCCTCACCACCAAATCTGTTCAGGAAGTTTAGAACAATTTAAAGGAAATCTACCATCAGGATCATGGATTATAAACCAAATACACTTACATACTGGTGTGCGCCCCCTTTATCAGGATCTGCTCTTCTTTTACCTTCTTATACCCTTGATTTTAAGAAAATATGCTTTAAAAACTATGCAAATGAGTCTGAGGAGCTCCAGGCTCCATTAACTTCTATAGAGCATGGAGCCCCTCACTTCTTATCATAAGGAGAAGTAAGAAGAATCTTAAGCTCCTCACCACAAGATCTGTTCTGGAAGTTTGGAACAATTTAAAGGAAATCTACCATCAGGATCATGGATTATAAAACAAATACACTTACATACTGGTGTGCACCCCCTTTATTAGGATCTGCTCTTCTTTTAACTTCTTATACCCTTGATTTTAAGAAAATATGCTTTAAAAACTATGCAAATGAGTCCGAGGAGCTCCAGGCTCCATTAACTTCTATAGAGCATGGAGCCCCTCAGGCTCATTTTGAAGCCTTTTTTCATAAAAACAAAGGCATAATAAGCTTAAAGAAGAGCGGATGCTGACAAAGGGGGCACACACCTGCATGCAACTGTACTTGGTTTATATTCCATAATCCTGGTGGTAGATGTCCTTTAAAAAGAAATCTATATATTTTGATCTCTGCTGTCCCCAACTAAATGAGACCATAGGCACTGGACCTAGGAAAGATGGTCACACTATTCCTCTCTGCAAAGACTGGATCTTTGGATGTGAATACATAGTAGTCTGTCCATTACCATCTGAAGACTTGGAATAGGCAAGAAGACCGCTCCCTTCATGAATACATTGGACTCATACAGTGAATTGCTTCCCAGGGGCAGAACTGATGATGATTTGTAATGAATTGGTTTACAAGTCCACAGGGTACTGTTTACCCCCCATGTGCAGCCACTCTCCATTCATGTCTATGGGGAAGCCGAAACGCTCATCTATCTGCATCGCTCACATAGACTTGAGTGGTCGCTCATGCAAAGCAAACTCTGGCTGCAGGAGGTGAGTCAGCAGACCCCTGTTCTTGACAAAAGTGTGGGTGCCAGAAGTAGGGTAGAAAGTTCATGTACTCATGGACACATCATGGATAGATCCTGTGCATGTGTCATAGACGCACAAGATGGGAAACCTCCTCTGTACACCAAATCTTTTCCCAAAAGACAATAGATATCATTCCGCTCGTCTACTTGTTCTGTAACCTGCTGCTGTACAGATGACACGATATTATTTTGATATGGCATTATCTACTCAGTCCCTCCTGCTCTATAACACACAGGGAGGATTTATCAGAACTTATGCGTCAAATTTTGGCATACAAGTTCAGAAATAGGTGCAGTTTCTGGAGAACGGCCAAGAACTGCACCTATTTCCCCCCTTATGCCACCTCCATGCCAAGTGGGCGAGGAGGAGTGTGAATGAGAAACGGGCAGTGGCTCAGTGGGCCGGCGCAGGACCTGTCAGACCTAGCATAGAAATACTGACAGCCCCAGTCAGAATTATCAGGAGCCTGGAGCTTCCTGATAAATCCAGTGGGTGCTGGAGGGAGGGATTGTCACATACACTGGGTGCACTGTGTGTCAGTATATGATAACTTCCTTCCTCCACTCCAAATCTTAAGATAAGACACTATGTACAATCTGCTTGGATCCTGTTATATCTGCCTGCAGATAGGCTACTATGCAAAATCTGCTCCTGTTTTATAACATGCTGCCTGCAGATTGTTCATAGTGTCCTATCTGCTTTGCTCCTCCTGCTCTATAACATACTGCCTGCAGCTATGTACAATCTGCTCAACTCCTCCTGCTCTATAACATGCTCCCTGCAGATAGGACACTATGTAAAGTCTGCTCAGCTCCTCCTGCTCTATAACATGCTGCCTGCAGATAGTTCCCTATATGTACAATCTGCTCAACTTCTCCTGTTCTATAACGTGCTGCCTGCAAATCGTTCAAAGTGTCCTATCTGCTTGCTCCTCCTGCTCGATGACACACTGCCTGCAGCTATGTACAATCTGCTCAACTCCTCCTGCTCTACAACATACTGCCTAGAGATAGGACACTATGTGCCATCTGCTTATCTCCCCCTGCTCTATAACATGCTGCCTGCCGATAGGACACTATGTACAATCTGCTCAGCTTCTCCTGCTCTATAACATACTACCTGCAGATAGGACTCTATGTACAACCTGCTCAGCTCCTCCTGCTCTATAACATGCTGCCTGCAGGTAGGACACTATGTCACGTTTTTACACAGTAACTCCTCCTGCACTGTACGATACAGTGACAAATTACCTTTAGCAACAAACATATATGCACACATTTTGCTGAAAAGGTATGCTGGGGGTTGTAGTTTGACAGTAAATGGGCTGCAATAGGTCTACTTAATACATATTTATGACCACTGCCAGGAAAAGTTACAAAGTTTCTTTGGTTCCTTTTGGAGCAGATCCAGCACATATCCAAAAACCCCTCCTGTCCATCTTGTGTTCTTAATGCAGAGTCCAGGGGACTCAGTGAGAAAGGTCTGACCTCCTCTAGGTGTTGAGATGAAGGCATTTAAAGCATTCGCTCCATCATGTTTGAGGGATGTCATGGTTAATAAATTATGACTGTTTACACCTAACCCTAAGTGTCTTCTCTTTCCACTTCAGTGGCCGACCATGAGTATTCGGTTCAGTCTCACGCTGCACCTATAGGGCGAGGGCTCGTGTACATCTATGGATTAAGAGCATAAGAATTCCAACTCATCCATGAAAATATGTCACTGGATAAATGAAGAACAATTAAAATATCATTTATCTTTGTGAAAATTATCCTTAGACTTGTGACTAATTACCCGGAGGCGACTGTGAATGTGTATTAATATATCACTCCGAGGCAGCAGTTTGTTTAACTTGATAGCCCTCCGTCATTAGATGTTGATCGGTGTACTATAGACCAATCAGATGTCCTCGGTCTGTTCCCTCTCCATTTCATATCAAATATGTTGGACAAAGACAAGAAAATGTTTCAATTCCATTACAACTCCCCCCAAATCTCTATACTACCATGGGAACCTGTCACAATACATTTATATGTATATATACAGGCAGCATGTTATCGAGCAGGAGGAGCTGAGCAGCTTGTACCTAGTGTCCTATCTGCAGGCAGCCATGTTATAGAGAAGGAGGAAGCTGTGAGTAGATTGTTTACATATGTGTCCTATCTGCAGCAGCATGTTATAGAGCAGGAGGAGTGAGTAGAGTAGATTGTTAACATAGTGATCCTATCTGCACGGCAGCAGTTCTAGAGCAGAGGAGCTGAGCAGCTTGTACAAAGTGTCTATCTGCAGGGAGCATTTTTATAGAGCAGGAGGAGCGGAGCAGCTTTGTACATAGGTGTCCTATCTGCAAGCAAGCATGTTATAGGCGGAGGAGCTGAGCAATTGTACATACGTGTCCTATTGCAGGCAGCATTTTATTTTAATAGAGCAGGAGCGCTGAGAAGATTGTACATAGTGTACTATCTGCAGGGGCATGTTATAGAGCAGGAGGAGCTGAGTAGATTGTACACAGTAGCCTATCGCAGGCAGCATGTTAGATGAGCAGGAGGAGACAGAGCGATTGTACATAGTTTCTATTCTCCAAGCATCATGTTATTAGAGGCAGCTGTGCATAGTTTCCTCTATGCCAATAAGAGGTTATAGAGCAGAAGCCTGAGCAGATTGTACCTATGTCATATCTACAGTTAGTTGTTATAGAGAGTAAGAGGGGTGAGCATTGAAAAAAAATGGTTAATTATTTATTATCTTACTTATTTTTATGTGTTTGAAAGATAGGACACAATGTGTACAATATGACCAGCTCCTCCTGCTCTATAACATCTGCCTGCCGATAGGACACGATGTACATCTGCTCAAGCTCCATCCTGCTCTTATAACATGCTTGATCCCGATAGGACAAATGTTAAATTCTGCTCTGCTCCTCTTTTAAACGTGTGCCTGCAGATAGGACACTATGTACAATCTGCTTCAGCTCCTACTGCTCTATTAAAATCATGCTGCCTGCAGTAGGAACACTGGTACAATCTGCCTCAAGCTCTCATGCTCGATAACATGCTGCCTGCAGATAGGACACTATGTACAATTCGTGATCAGGTAAGTGTCATGTTAGTACATGCTGCCTTTGCGATAGGGGATCATATGTACAATGGTCAACGGTAACGTGTCGTTCTGTCTAACACAGTGACAAGTTACCTTTAGTATACATACTTGATGGTTCGTGAGGGATGCTAGGCGCTGATGCTAGGCGGCTATGGTAGTGTGAGTTGCGCTAGACTTGTGACTAATTACCCGGAGGCGACTGTGAATGTGTATTAATATATCACTACCAGAGCAGTGTTTAACTTGTATAGCCCCTCCGTCTACATCTGATGTCTGATCTGTGTCCTATAGACCAATCAGATGTCCTCGGTCTGTTCCCTCTCCCTTCTCATATCAAATATTTGGACAAAGACAATGACACATGTTTCACCCCAACAAACTTCCCCCAAATCTCTCTACTGTACCCATTGGGAACCTGTCACAATACATATGTATATATACAGGCAGCATGTTATAGAGCAGGAGGAGCTGAGCAGCTTGTACATAGTGTCCTATCTGCAGGCAGCATGTTATAGAGCAGGAGGAGCTGAGTAGATTGTACATAGTGTCCTATCTGGTGTCAACGTATTTTTTTTACCTCAGGATTGTTTTCCTATTAATTTGCGGAGCTCATTTCTGGCTTCTCTCTCAGGGACTTATTTGCACGGCTCCCACGTGCACAACCAGTGGGGAAAAAAATTGAATCGGAATCCCTCTGAAACAAATTCTGTGTTTTCGAGATATTTCAACATATGGGCCATATGTTTTCTCCCCTGTTAACCCTTTGGTGTTCATATTTCACGCGTTGTGATATTTCTTGATATATGACATACAGGGCGAGTCAAGCGTTCGAGGACACGAACGGGAACATGACATATCTGTAACCCACAGCATATGATGTGTGAGGGTAACTATCTTTAGGATGTACCCGGGACTTGGCCAACCTCTTCAAACCCACCATATTGGATTAAGGGCATGTTTTTTTTCAATGGCAAGATGGTCATGTCACAATCCAATCCACAATGTCCCTTGTTGTTCAAAAGACAGAGATTCTCCATAGATTCTTATGTGGATTCATAGCAATTGGATCCAGCGCCTTATGCTCGGTGTTCTGCACAAGGGACAACACGTCACGTAGCTGTGCATCACAGGGAATGTTCCTTGTTGTTGTTTTTGCAACTTTCTGTGTTTTGAGCCGCAAGACATATTGCAGATCTAATTATGGCAAAAATTTCTTGTCTTCATTGATATTGCACACAACCACCTTAGCATGAGAAAGAACTTGTCAAATAATCCAGTATGGTGGCTTTCAAGATGATGGTCATTTTCTGGAGATATCCTAAACTCCTTAATTTTACCCTTATTTGCTGGGGTAACAAATATGTCATTTATGTCACATGGAGTCTGAAGACCTCCCTCGAAGTTGAGGAGGCTTCAGAGTAGTCATGCTGTGGTGTCATTCTCCTGTAGTGGCCACTGTAGGGTAAATTTGTGGCTGCCCATATGGTATAGCCTTCTGACCCATAGAGATCCTCTTCCCGACTATGTATCCTCTTTAAAGGGGTTGTCCAGTTATACTCAGGATAGCAGAATGGGGCCTTCTTTTTTTTTTTTTTTTTTAAACATCTTTATTGAAGTCGAAAGCATACAGACATCAAAATGTGCAATACATTGATTACATACAAATGATCTTTCCAAACAAGTAATTCAACACTAACATAGCGCAACTAACATTCTGCCAGATCTGATAATATTAAGTCATACCGTACATGGATCGAGTATATTTGACATTTGTTTCACTTAGTCTAATAATTATTAGGAGACAAGTAAGAAGTTAAATAGAAATTCTTGAGACTATCCCTCCAGCTCGAAATGTACCGAAGCTTTATAATATATTGAGTTCAGCCATAATTCCCATTTTTTATAATGTGACTCAGGCTTGCCTTCAGTATAGGCTAGCAGTTTTTCTAGGACACAATTGTTATTTACTCTTCTAGATAATTCAGGAAATGATGAAATATCTTCTGATTTCCATTTTGAGGCTACGAGAGTGATGGCTTTTGTGGTCACATGGTAGATTATTGTTCTTTCTTTAGGGAGTAATTCTTCCAGCCCTATTCCCAATAGAGCTAATGCCGGGTTTAACTCAAATGATATATTCAAGATCCCTGATAGCATTGATTTGTATTTGATTCCAAAAACCGAGAAGAATTGGGCACGACCAGAAAACATGTAGTAATGTACCTCGTTCTTTGTGACATCTCCAACAATTTGCTGAAGTGTTTGGGTAGATTTTTGCTAGTTTCACTTTGGTAAAATACCATCTGTAGAGAATTTTTCTTCTTGTCTCCATATGAGAGGCACATCTAGATAATGATTTGGTAATTTTAACCCTGCCTCCCATGCATATTTGTCGATGGAAATCTTTAAGTCAGAATTCCACTTGTCTATATATGCGTTTAATGGATTATCCGTCAAAGATAATATGGCCTTGTAAGGTAGGCTAATTCCTTTAGATAACTTAGTAGGATGAAAGAAGGCCTTATTAAAAAATAGTTGAATTTTCTGTTGATGTTTTTTATATATTGGATAAGAACCACCCCGATTCTACCTATAAAGATAGAAGGGGTGGTAGGTGGATGAATGGGACGTGAGGATAGCCCTTTTTGGCTATCCTTTTCCTCACGTCCCGGCTTTCTTTTAGAAAACTTTATTGCAGGCATATGCAAAATTATTTATGCGACTACTGGGGCGTGGAGTAGCCGGACATGAGGCTACTAGTCGCGGCTACTCCACGCCCCAGTAGCCTTGTTCCTCCGCCTACTATGTAATCTTTGGCGCGCAGCTCCGAGTCCCCCGGCATCTGCGGCATTCTGCGCATGCGCAGTAGCTCCGGCCCCGAGGACGAGGGCGCGCAGCTACGAGGAGTTGCGCGCCGAAGATGAAATGGTAGGTAAGTCCTTTACTTTCATGTTAAGCAAAGAATAATCCTTATTATAGTAACTCCATTTGTTTATGCTTGCTTTGATGGTTACTAAATATGGAACCTCCAGGGAATATTGAAACTAATAGCCCAAAGTCGCACCGCCATTTGGGCTGTTCCCACTTGCTTCATTCTCGATTTGAATCCAGTGCTTGGTTTGATCTTGCCGCAACCACTGTCTAGCTTGATCAAGAATAGCCGCACTGTAGTAGGTGCTTATACAGGGTAGGCCTAAACCACCTTCTAGTTGTGAGCGATATAAAACCTTGGCTGCAACTCTAGGTCTCCCATTTAGCCATACATATTTGTTTACAAGTCTTTGTAACTTCTGAAGGAAGTTATTGGTTAATGGGATTGGTACATTCCTAAATATGTATATTATTTTGTTTAATACCATCATTTTTATGGCCGCTACTAGAATGGGGTCTTCTTGATCCTCTTCATGTAGGCAGATATAGTCAGCAGTCACAGGAGGGAGAATGCTGACGTCACTGTTGAGGGTTCCTCTTCTTCCTCCTGTGACCACTAAAGGAACTGGGACAGGGTCAAAGAAGCTTTCAGAAAAGATCCTGCTTTGGCTTTTTATGGATAGCAGTACTTGTGGCCACCATTTTTAATAATTCATAATCTTCTCCGATTTTCATTAATATTCTCATCAACTTGGTGGCTTCATTCTGCAAACCTTTCAGTCATTCAGCCCCTAAGTGGTATTCCACCTTTGGCTCCTGAAGCAAGAAGACCTAGCTGCTGTGACTCACTGGTTCCTCTCCGTAGACTATTGTGTAAACTGACAGGTGATTGAGCCTAAGTCTTTTCTTGCTACCAAGAGGAAATTCAGAAGATTTTAGAATGAAAAGCAGAGAAGGAAAGCAGGAGGGAACAAGGCCAATTATAGCCTTTTTGTTGCTAAAATTGAAAATGCCGCCCCCCCCCTCCCCGACAGTTGATGACATAGTCAACAGCTCACTGACACTACACAAACTGATGCCGCCTTACACACTACTGCTTAGCCAATGACCCAGACAATAGTGACATCTAGTACCTTACAGGATCCTATCTACTCCACCAGGAACACGAATTCTTTATAATTTCTCCCGATCATGGATTATCCCTGCTGAATTCACAGTTATGCGGCACCTCCACACAGCGGCCCTAAAAAAAAAACACATTCGCTACAGTATAATGGATTGTTTTCCTAAATGTATATAAGTATACTTGCTAATATTATATACACAAATAACCTCCCAGTTGAGGTTGTATACACCCCCCCCTCCCAGTGGAGGTTGTATACAGACCCCCTCCCAGTGGAGGTTGTATACAGACCCCCTCCCAGTAGAGGTTGTATACAGCCGCGACTCCGCCCAAAAATCATAAACATAATATTTATCTTTGAGCTCCGGCCCCAGCGCTCCCCCACCACTCTGTCTCGTCCTCTTCTCCCGGCTGCCTGGTTGCCTGTGTCCTGAAGAGTGGTGCACGCAGGTGCGTCTGTGCTGCAGCGCTCTGCCTGTCAATTACAGCACCATCTTAAATACGATGTAATTAATTTTTCAGGTAAAACGGAATTGCCAGCATTTGGCAAGTCAGTATTACTTGCAATTTGCCGCTCCCCCACAGGGGTCTGCAATATACCTCCTGAGGCAGGATCGTCACCCCTCCTTGTGGCAGATGTGACCCTGAGAGGGAGGATGCCAAAAGGCCAGAGTAAGTGGAGAAGGAAAAACTTTGCATAAATGAATAGTACAAGTGAATATAACAAAGTTTTTTTTTTTTTTTTTAAAGTTAGTGATAATTTAATGTTAACACTTGTCAATAGGAGGTGAGGGTCCAACCTAGGAATCAGAAAAACAGTGATCTCGTTCTTCTAAATCAACACTTGGACACTCTCATAGTGAAGAATGAACCGTCTGTGCCTTTCAGAGGCACAAAACCCCCATTTGCATGGGCACCTACTAGGGGCACCTACTCATAGATCCAAGCACCGTGACATGGCCTCCTTTCTTCTTACATTAGCTTTTTACGATTTTCACATAAGTAGAGGAAGTTTCCGTTCACAGTGCGAGGTGGAAGTGCTCCTGCAAAGTGCAGCATGGAGAGGCTCTGGTAACTCCCCCATGAGCCCTTCAGGCTCATTAGCATTATTTGATGGTAGATTTCCTTTAAGAGCCTACTTCCATTTCATAATATTTTCTTCATAAATTAAATGAAAAATTTATGTCCCAACTGATCCCATTTTATTATGTGCGCACTTGAATAATTTTAGCCTGTGATATTTTAAAGGGGCCAACAATTTTGTATCGATAATACATTAGATCTTCCTTCCTTCCTGGATAATTTTGATATTTGAATAAGTTCATTAATATGCGATTTTTTTTATATATATTTTTTTTTTTGCATGGGCGTCTAAATAATCATATGCATTTCGGGGGGATGGGGGGATGTCTGTTGTACCAGCCAGAGGTAAGATGCCATTTTGATTGCGGCTCCTGGCGGAGGAGAAGGATTGAGGAATAAAAAAAAAAAAAAAAAAATCGGATAACATGAACCTCTGATTCAGAATGGCATCTAAATATAGAGATCTGTGGTCTTGCTCTGAATGCCAGGGGGCACTGACTGAACAGAACAAGTTTAAATGCCAACGCTGCCACTGCGGGCAATGCTGGGTAGGAGGTGATTTTGTGAATCTAAAGCGAGAGTACAGGCTGCAAACCGAGGGACATAAATAATTCGGGACAGTTCATTTTTTTTTATATCATTTCGAATGCAAGCGGGAGACGGGCAAACATATGTTCCCCGCCACAACGCTCGCAGCAGCGCGCCAACCTAGAAGCGCCATCCAGGTAATACAAGGGATGTCATGTATGTATACAAAGATATAGAGGACATGCATTTAGTAGGACACTTGGTGTAAAAGAAATGAACCAAAAAAAGGTGGATCCTATAGTAAAGCGAGCATTGAGGGGTTAAAATTCTTTGGTAATTTCTACCAATGTTATATAGGTCAGCAAATAATATATAGATACCGAGGACTATGTTAGTTAAGTGTCCTATCTGCAGGCAGCATGTTATAGAGCAGGAGGAGCTGAGTAGATTGTACATAGTGTCCTATCTGCAGGCAGCAGCAGATTGTACACAGTCTCCTATCTGCAGGCAGCATGTTATAGAGCAGGAGGAGCAGAGCAGATTGTACATAGTTTCCTATCTCCAAGCATCATGTTATAGAGCAGATTGTGCATAGTTTCCTATCTGCAAGCAGCATGTTATAGAGCAGGAAGAGCTGAGCAGATTGTACATAGTGTCATATCTACAGTTAGTGTGTTATAGAGAAAGAGGAGTTGAGCATTTGGAAAAAAAATGGTATATTATTTTATTATCTTATTATTTTATGTTGTTTGCAGATAGGACACAATGTACAATCTGACCAGCTCCTCCTGCTCTATAACATGCTGCCTGCAGATAGGACACTATGTACAATCTGCTCAGCTCATCCTGCTCTATAACATGCTGCCTCCAGATAGGACACTATGTACAATCTGCTCTGCTCCTCCTGTTCTATAACATGCTGCCTGCAGATAGGACACTATGTACAATCTGCTCAGCTCCTCCTGCTCTATAACATGCTGCCTGCAGATAGGACACTATGTACAATGTGCTCAAGGTAACGTGTCCTGTTCTGTATAACATGCTGCCTGCAGATAGGACACTATGTACAATGTGCTCAAGGTAACGTGTCCTGTTCTGTATAACACAGTGACAAGTTACCTTTAGTACTATACTTGATGGTGTGAAGGTATGCTAGCGCTGATGCTAGGGGTTGTAGTATGACAGTAACTGGGCAACTATGGGTCTTCCCAGTACATCTATATGACAGAGGGGCGTCTTGTTATAAGAAGTATGCCATATGATATAATATATGTATCTCTACATTCACAAAATACAAACATTGCATAATAAAAATGTATTTAATAATAAAAATCTTCAAATAGCGCCATCATATTCCGCAGCGCTGTACAGATCATGGGGAAAATATACAAATAATACTGTACATTACAGAGTCATAACATAATCAGATGAAACAATAGGAATATCGGGAAAAGTTCGTCTCGAATAACGAGTACCCGAGCATTTTAGTGTTCGCTCATCTCTAGTATTAATATATCACAACCAGAGCAGTGTTTAACTTGTATAGTCCCTCGGTCTACATCTGATCTGTGTCCTATAGACCAATCAGATGTCCTCGGTCTGTTCCCTCTCCCTTCTCACATCAAATATTTGGACAAAGACAATGACACATGTTTCACCCCAACAAACTTCCCCCAAATCCCTCTACTCTATCCATTGGGAACCTGTCACAATGCATATGTATATATGCAGGCAGCATGTTATAGAGCAGGTGGAGCTGAGAAGATTGTATGTAGTGTCCTATCTGCAGGCAGCATGTTATAGAGCAGGAGGAGCTGAGCAGATTGTACATAGTCTCCTATCTGCAGGCAGCATGTTATAAAGCAGGTGGAGCTGAGAAGATTGTACATAGTGTCCTATCTGCAGGCAGCATGTGGAGCTGAGAATATTGTACATAGTGTCCTATCTGCAGTTAGTGTGTTATAGAGAAAGAGGAGCTGAGCATTTGGAAAAAAAATTGGTATATTATTTTATTATCTTATTATTATATGTTGTTTGCAGAAAGGACACTATGTACAATCTGACCAGCTCCTCCTGCTGTATAACATGCTGCTTGCAGATAGGATGCTATGTACAATCTGCTCAGCTCCTCTTGCTCTATAACATGCTGCCTGCAGATAGGATACTATGTACAATCTGCTCAGCTCCTCCTGCTCTATAACATGATGCCTGCAGATAGGACACTATGTACAATCTCCTCTGCTCCTCCTGCTCTATAACATGCTGCCTGCAGGTAGGACACTATGTACAATCTGCTGGGCTCCTCCTGTTCTATAACATGCTGCCTGCAGACAGGACATTATGTACAATCTGCTCAGCTCCTCCTGTTCTATAACATGCTGCCTGCAGATAGGACACTTTGTACAATGTGCTCAAGGTATCGTGTCCTGTTCTGTATAGCACAGTGACAAGTTACCTTTAGTACTACACTTGATGGTGTGAAGGTATGCTAGGGCTGATGCTAGGGGTTGTAGTATGACAGTAACTGGGCAACTATGGGTCTTCCCAATACATCTATATGACAGAGGGGCGTCTTGTTATAAGAAGTATGCCATATGATATAATATATGTATCTCTACATTCACAAAATACAAACATTGTATTTGTATGTAAAAACGTATTTAATAATAAAAATCTTCAAATAGCGCCATCATATTCCGCAGCGCTGTACAGATCATGGGGAACATATACAAATAAAACTGTACATTACAGAGTCATAACATAATCAGATGAAACAATAGGAATGAGGGCCCACAAGAGCTTACAATCTATGGGATTTACTGAACATCAAAAAATAAATGGAATATATTCTATGGGGCTTATTGCAATTAGCGGTGATTGTATTGTTTCTTTACTCCATGATGTCACAATCACGTGTTTTACGATTCTTAATATTACAGCGCAGAGACATAAACCTCCTGAATATCAATGGGTAACAAAGAAGCTGATCCTGTTGTCTCGCTCGCTTAAAATCCTGCTTCCCCGTGTACTTACCAGCTCTGAGCAGTAGGTGGCGCACTTGCCAACCACAAGTCCTCAGTGTGTGGCATCAGGGGGAGTCCAGAGTGAGTCAGTGCTGTTATTAAACTGCTAAAATGATATTTACACTGAGACTCTTCCAGGGGCTCAATTAATTAACTAAAATGATAGTAATGTGAAGATGAAAGCTGCCTTCCTATTGGCTTCATGTGGAAGGCGGAAAGAACTGAAATGTTATAGTCAACCAACTCTAGGTAAGTTCTCAAGTCACCGGGTCTCCCAGAGGTCACTCACCTAGTGGGTGTACAATAACCCGGGTATAAGGAGGGCATCAGGACACGTCTGCCAATACTGATGATTCCGTACTAGAACATACACGTGGCACATGATATAGTGGCGGGTGTGAGGGGGGAGTGAGGGGCCACAGCACAGTATGGAACAGACCCCGTTCTACCATCACCCTACCATTAATGGCCATGATAATAAGGTATCATGAAAACAGTGATGTCGCAGTACAAGGATAATACAGTCATGGCCATACATTTTGAGAATGACACAAATATTATATTGTCACATGATCTGTTGCCCTCTGGTTTGTCAGATGTTTTTATCACATACAGAAATACAAGTGCAATCATATTATGGGGAGCAGAAGCTTTTATTGTCAGTGAGAAGGAGTTACTGCAGCGAGTCAGTATCTGCAGTGTTGCCCCTTCTTCTTCAGGACCTCTGCAATTCTCCCTGGCAGCTCTCAATCACCTTCTGGACCAAATCCTGACTGATAGCCGTCCATTCCTGCACAATCACTGCTGCATTTTGTCACAATTTGTTGGTTTTTGCTTGTCCACCCGTCTTGATGATTGACCACAAGTTCTCAATGGGATTAAGATCTGGGGAGTTTCCAGGCCATGGACCCAAAATCTCTATGTTTTGTTCCCTGAGCCATTTAGTTCTCCCCTTTGCTTTATGGCAAGGTGCTCCATCATGCTGGAGAAGGCATTGCTGATCACCAAACTGCTCTTGGATGGTTGGGAGAAGTTGCTCTTGGAGGACATTCTGGTCCCATTCTTTATTCATGGATGTATTTTTAGGCAAGACTGTGAGAGAGCCGATTCCCTTGGCTGAGAAGGTGGCATGAGACAAGACTGGTGGTATCGCTCACCTTGTCTTCTCCCCACAAGTTGTTTTCCAGATGTTCCAAACAATTGGAAAGGGGATTCATCAGAGACAATGACTTTCCCCCAGTCCTCAGCAGTCCACTCCCTGTACCTTGTGCAGAATATCAGTCTGTCCCTGATGTTTTTCTGGAGAGAAGTGGCTTCTTTGCTGCCCTCCTTGACACCAGGCCTTGCTCCAAGAGTTTCCGCAGTGTCACAGTGCGTGCAGATGCCTCACACCTGCCTGCTGCCATTCCTGAGCAAGCTCTGCACTGATGGTAGCCCCATCCCCAAGCTGAAACACTTTTAAGAGACGGTCCTGGCGCTTGCTGGTCCTTCCTGGGCGCCCTGGAGCCTTTTTGGCAACAATGGAACCTCTCTCCTTGAATTCCTTGATGGTGCGATAGATTGGTGACTGAGGTGCAATCTTTCTAGCTGCGATGCTCTCCCCTGTTAGGCCAGTTTTGTGCAGTGCAATGATGACTGCACGTGTTTCTTTAGAGATAACCATGGATAACAGAAGAGAAACAATGATGCCAAGCACCAGCCTCCTTTTAAAGTGTCCAGTGGTGTGATTCTTACTTAATCATGACAGATTGATCTCCAGCCCTGTTCTCACAACACCCACACCTGTGTTACTGGAGACATCACTGAAACGATATTAGCTGCTCCTTTTAAGGCGCCTGCAATGAAGTTGAAATGTGTTTTTGGGGAAAAAGTTCATTTTCTAGGCAAATATTGACTTTGCAATTAATGCTGTTAAGCTGATCTCTCTTTATAACATTCTGGAGTAGATGCAAATTGCCATTATAAAACCTGATGCAGTAGACTTTGTAAAAATGAACATTTGTATCATTGTCCAAACTTATGGTCATGACTGTACACACAGTGATGTCACTGTATAGAGATAATACACAAAATGATGTTGCATGGCAGGGATAATATATACAGTAATATCAAAGTACAGAAATAATACACACAGTGATATCACAGTATAGGAATAATACACACAGTGATGTCACGGTACAGGGAGAATACACATAGTGATATCACAGTACAAGGGTAATACACACAGTGATGTCACAGTACAGGGATAATACACACAGTGATAAAATGTGTTATTTAATTGAAAAAGAATGTCTTCTGATAAGTGATCAGATGCATGCAAACATCTGCAATCTATTCTTCACTGTTCCGTGCGTATATTATCTCCCGACAAGTTAACAGATGTGAAGAACAGTGAAGAATAGAATAAAAACAGTGAAAACAGGATCATTTAAGTGAAAAACGCAGTGAAAAACACAGTGAAGAATAGATTACAGATGTTCGGCACATCTGCTTACTTGTCGGGGTGATACGCTGTCCCGGGATCCGCTCCTCTTCTTCCACTGAAGTCTCCCCGTGCTGCCCGATATCTGTCTCCCCGGTGCTGCCCGATGTCTGTCTCCCCCGCGCTGCCCGATGTCTGTCTCCCCCGCGCTGCCCGATGTCTGTCTCCCCCGCGCTGCCCGATGTCTGTCTCCCCCGTGCTGCCCGATGTCTGTGTCCCCCGTGCTGCCCGATGTCTGTGTCCCCCGTGCTGCCCGATGTCTGTCTCCCCCGTGCTGCCCGATGTCTGTCTCCCCT
>CM033647.1:18046649-18310867 GCA_019512145.1 Engystomops pustulosus
TGCCCTCCTGGACACCAGGCCTTGCTCCAAGAGTCTCCGCAGTGTCACAGTGCATGCAGATGCCTCACACCTGCCTGCTGCCATTCCTGAGCAAGCTCTGCACTGCTGGGAGCCCCATCCCCAAGCTGAAACACTTCTAAGAGACAGTCCTTGCTGGTCCTTATTGGGCGCCCTGGAGCCTTTTTGGCAACAATGGAACCTCTCTCCTTGAATTCCTTGATGATGCAATAGATTGGTGACTGAGGTGCAATCTTTCTAGCTGCGATACTCTTCCCTGTGAGGCCAGTTTTGTGCAGTGCAATGATAACTGCACGTGTTTCTTTAGAGATAACCATGGTTAACAGAAGAGAAACAATGATGCCAAGCACCAGCCTCCTCATAAAGTGTCCAGTGGTGTGATTCTTACTTAATCATGACAGATTTATCTCCAGCCCTGTCCTCATCAACACCCACACCTGTGTTACTGGAGCAATCACTGAAAAGATGTTAGCTGCTCCTTTTAAGGCGCCTGCAATGAAGTTGAAATGTGTTTTGGGGGAAAAAGTTCATTTTCTGATCCCTCTTTATAACATTCTGGAGTATATGCAAATTGCCATTATAAACCCTGATGCAGTAGACTTTGTAAAAATTATCATTTGTATCATTCTCAAAACTCATGGTCATGACTGTACACCCAGTGATGTCACAGTATAGATAATACACAAAATGTTGTCACAGCACAGGGATAATACACACAGGGATATCAAAGTACAGAAATAATACAGTGATGTCACAGTACGTGAATAATACACACAGTGACGTCACAGTACAGGGAGAATACACACAGTGATGTCACAGCACAGGAATAATACACACAGTGATGTCACAGTACAGGGATAATACACACAGTGATGTCACAGTACAGAGATAATACACACAGTGATGTCATAGTACAGGGATACACAGCGATGTCACAGTACAGGTATAATACACACAGTGATATCACAGTACAAGGATAATATACACAGTGATGTCACAGTACAAGGATAATACACACAGTGATGTCACAGTACAGAGATAATACACACAGTGATGTCACAGTACAGGGATACACAGCGATGTCACAGTACAGGGATAATGCACACAGTGATGTCACAGTACAGGGAGAATACACACAGAGATGTCACAGTACAAGGATAATATACAAAGTGATGTCACAGTACAGCTATAATACACACAGTGATGTCACAGTACAGGGATAATACACACAGTGATGTCACAGTACAGAGATAATACACACAGTGACATCACAGTACAGGGAGAATACACACAGTGATGTCACAGTACAAGGATAATATACACAGTGATGTCACAGTACAGCTATAATACACACAGTGATGGCACAGTACAGGGATAATACACACAGTGATGTCACAGTACAGGGATAATAGACACAATGATGTCACTGTATAAAGATAATGCACACAGTGATGTCACAGTTCAAGGATAATATACACAGTGATGTCACAGCACAGGGATAATACACACAGTGATGTCACAGTACAGGGATAATACAAACAGTGATGTCACAGTACAGGGATAATACACACAGCGATGTCACAGTACAGGGATAATACACAGTGATGTCACAGTACAGGGATAATACACACAGTGATATCACAGTACAGGGGTAATACACACAGTGATGTCACAGTACAGGGATAATACACACAGGGATATCACAGTACATGTATAAAACACACAGTGATGTCACAGTACAGGGATAATACACACAGTGATGTCAAAGCACAGGGATAATAGACACAGTGATGTCACAGTAAAGGGATAATACACACAGTGATGTCACAGTACAAGGATAATATAAACAGTGATGTCACAGTACAAGGATAATACACACAGTGATATCACAGTACAGAGATAATACACACAGTGATGTCACAGTACAGGGATACACAGCGATGTCACAGTACAGGGATAATACACACAGTGATGTCACAGTACAGGGAGAATACACACAGTGATGTCACAGTACAAGGATAATATTATCATTATAGTTGTACAATGTTTAACCCTTTGGCTGCTACCCTTCCCTTCCCTGGTATTTGTAGCAATGTGAGACAGTGTTGATCACTCTGAAAGAAAGGAGAAAACTGGATGACAGTATCATCGCTGATTGCACTCAAGATCTTATCCATAATTCACCTGGCATCCTTGGAACTCAACTCCAATCACCGGATGGCCTCAATTCATGGGGGTCAAAATGTTATTACGGAATAGTGGTATTGCAATTGAATACATTAATAGCAATTGAATAGCATTTTGCTCCACAATGGAGCTAAAGATGAGCGCTCCCTGACACTGATGTTCCTTTATTTCCCCCAGTTTGTGAATTAGAGTCGGGTGCCCATCAGTCCACCAATAATCACAGCGGGGGCTGCTCATTGATTGGAGGAGCCGGAGCGCAGTCGTCCGTAACATGGCTAGAGGTTTAGGCTTCATTACTATGTATTCACATTCCCTGGCAGACACTTCTGGGTCGCTTCTCTTCTCTGACTTATCGTACAATCAAATACCATTATCCAATCCAAGGAGTTCATGGAAAAGCACCCAACGGGACCTAGGTGTCCCTAAAAATCACGTTCTTACCCCATCACGTTATAGATGGATATATGCATCATTCTGCAAACGTTACTATAATTACCACAGAATACTAGATATTTAATGGGTTTCCCCATCAATACAATGGTGGAGATTGGATAAGTTGTAGATTAATAATAATAATTCCTTTATTTCTATAGCGCATAGAGATTACGCAGCGCTACACAGAGCTTGTCAAATCGGTCCCTGTCCCCATGGGGCTCACAATCTAATCACTCTACCAGTGTGTTTTGGAGTATGGGAGGAAACTGGAGGATCAAGAGGAACATACAAACTCTTTGCAGGTGTTGACTTGGGTGAGACTTAAACCCAGGACCCAGCGCTGCAAGGCTGTAGTGCTAAAAACTGAGCCACCGTGCTGCCCGTGATTGGTGGTGCCCCTTCCCTACTATCATGAAAACAGAAAGCCCTGATTCCCTGTCTCCCTCTCTAAAGAAGTAATGTACACAAAGATGTGCAGCGCTCTCATACATTTCTATAGTCAGGTTTAGTACAATAGAGATATATACAGCAATGCAGCGACAATTAGTTGGATCTTAATCAACCAACACCTTATCCCCACCTTATGCCCCACGAAAGTCTATCTATCTATCTATCTATCTATCTATCTATACACTCACCGGCCACTTTATTAGGTACACCATGCTAGTAACGGGTTGGACCCCCTTTTGCCTTCAGAACTGCCTCAATTCTTCGTGGCATAGATTCAACAAGGTGCTGGAAGCTCCTCAGAGATTTTGGTCCATATTGACATGATGGCATCACACAGTTGCCGCAGATTTGTCGGCTGCACATCCATGATGCGAATCTCCCGTTCCACCACATCCCAAAGATGCTCTATTGGATTGAGATCTGGTGACTGTGGAGGCCATTTGAGTCCAGTGACCTCATTGTCATGTTCAAGAAACCAGTCTGAGATGATTCCAGCTTTATGACATGGCGCATTATCCTGCTGAAAGTAGCCATCAGATGTTACAGGGTACATTGTGGTCATAAAGGGATGGACATGGTCAGCAACAATACTAAAAACAAGTTGGTGTTTTGGTTTTTGTGTTGTTGAGTGGGGTGTTTTTGTTACATCTTGTGTTGTCACAGTCAAAGGATAATATACAAAGTGATTGTCACGTACAGCTATAATACACACAGTGATGTCACAGTTACGGGATAATACACACAGTGATGTAAACAGAAAGAGATAATACACACAGTGAATCACAGGACAGGGAGAAGACACACAGTGATGTCCAAGAGCTGACAAGGATAAATACACCGTGAGTCACAGTCAGATATAATACACACATGATGGCCACAGTACAAGGATTTAATAACACAGTGGATTCCAGTACAGGCTAATAGACACAATGATTGTCATGTATAAAGATATGCACACCAGGATGTCACAGTTCTAAGGATAATATACACATGATGTCACAGCACAGGGAGAATACACACAGTGAGTGTCACAGTACAGGGATGATAATACCAAACAGTGATGCTCACAGTAAGGGATAACCACACGATTGTCACATCACAGGGATAATACACAGTGAGTCACAGTTACAGGGATTAATACACACCAGTGATACACAGTACAGGGGTAATACACACAGGATGTCAAAGTACAGGATAATACACACAGGGGATATCACAGTACATGTTATAACACACACAGTGATTGTCACAGTACAGGATAATACACACAGTGATGTCCAAAGCACAGGGATAATAGACACAGTGATGTCACAGTAAAGGGATAATACACACAGTGATGTCACAGTAAAGGAATAATATAAACAGTGATGTCCACAGTACAAGGATAATACACACAGTGAATACACAGTACAGAGAAAACACACAGTGATTGTCACCAGTTACAGGATACACAGCGATTGTGCCCAGTACAGGGATAATACACACAGTGAGGTCACAGTACAGGGAGAATAACAACAGTGATGTCACAGTAAAGGATAAATAACACAGTGATGTCACAGTACAGCTATAATTACAACACAGTGATGGTACAGTTACAGGGATAATACACACAGTGTCGTCACAGACAGGGAGAATACACACAGTGAGTCACAGTACAAGGATTATTAATCTACACGTGATGTCACAGTAATGCTATAATTAAAAACAGTGATGTCACAGTTAAAAGGGATACTAGACACAGTGGATGTCACTGTATAAGATAATGCACACAGTGATGTCACAGTTCAAGGATAATATACACAGTGATGTCACAGCACAGGGGATAATACACACAGGTAAGTGATCAACAGTACATGTATAATACCCACACAGGGATAGGAACAGCAGCAAGTACATGGATATACACACCGTGATGTCACAGTACAGTGATAATACAACATTGATGTCACAGTACAGGGATATTACCACACAGTGAGTCACAGTACAGGGAAATACACACCTGATGTCACAGACAGGGCTTATACCAACACAGTGATGTCGCAACAGGGATAATACACACAGGTGATGTCCAGTACAGGGATAATACACACAGTGAGTCACAGTACAGGGATAAACACAGTAATGAGGTCACAGTACTATGGGATCAATACCCCACCAGTGATGTCACAGTACAGGGCGATAAGACCACAGTGAGGTCACAGTACTGGATACTACACACAGTGATGTCACATACAGGGGATAAACACACAGTGATGTCACAGTTGCTGGGATAATACACAACAGTGATGTCACAGTACTGGGATAATACACACAGGTGTGTGAGTCACCAGTACAGGGGATAATACACACAGTGATGCACACCAGTACAGGGGATATAATTCACACAGTGAGTCACAGTACAGGAGGAATACACACAGGATGTTACAGACAGGGATAATACACACAGGTCTTGCCCACAGTACAGGGATTATAATACACACAGTGGAGTCACAGACAGGGATAATACACCCACAGTGATGTCACCGAGTCAGGGATAGTACACACAGTGATGTCACGACAGGATAATACACACAGTTGATGTTTACAGTTACAGGGGGGGTATAAACACCAGTGATGCCACAGTACAGGGACACACACACAGTGATGTCACAGTACAGGATAATACACACAGTGATGTTTACGTAACGAAGGATTAATGGCAAGTGATGTCACTGTACAGAGATAATACACACAGTTGATGTCACAGTACAGGGATAATTACACCACATTGAGTCACAGTACCAGGATAATACCACCAAGTGATGTCACAGCTACAGGGATAATACACACAGTGAGGTCACAGTACAGGTGATAATACACACATGGGATGTCACAGTACAGGGATAACCACACAGTGATGTCCACAGTACAGGGATAATACACACAGTGATGTTACAGTACAAGGGATAAGGCAAAGGGATGTCACGTACAGAGATAATTACAACACAGTGAGTCACAGTAAACAGGGATATAAAAATACACCACAGTGTGGTCACAGTACAGCGGATCATACACACAGTGAGTCACAAGTACAGGGAGATAATACACCACAGTGATGTCACAGTATAGGGATAAGAACACAGTGATAATGTCTCAGTACAGGGAAATACACACATGTGATGTCACAGTACAGGGATAATACACAGTGATTGTCTCGCTGCAGTTATTCCTTCTGTTATCATTATAGTTGTACAATGTTTAACCCTTTGGCTGCTACCCTTCCCTTCCCTGGTATTTGTAGCAATGTGAGACAGTGTTGATCACTCTGAAAGAAAGGAGAAAACTGGATGACAGTATCATCGCTGATTGCACTCAAGATCTTATCCATAATTCACCTGGCATCCTTGGAACTCAACTCCAATCACCGGATGGCCTCAATTCATGGGGGTCAAAATGTTATTACGGAATAGTGGTATTGCAATTGAATACATTAATAGCAATTGAATAGCATTTTGCTCCACAATGGAGCTAAAGATGAGTGCTCCCTGACACTGATGTTCCTTTATTTCCCCCAGTTTGTGAATTAGAGTCGGGTGCCCATCAGTCCACCAATAATCACAGCGGGGGCGGCTCATTGATTGGAGGAGCCGGAGCGCATTCGTCCATAACATGGCTAGAGGTTTAGGCTTCATTACTATGTATTCACATTCCCTGGCAGACACTTCTGGGTCGCTTCTCTTCTCTGACTTATCGTACAATCAAATACCATTATCCAATCCAAGGAGTTCATGGAAAAGCACCCAACGGGACCTAGGTGTCCCTAAAAATCACGTTCTTACCCCATCACGTTATAGATTGATATATGCATCATTCTGCAAACGTTACTATAATTACCACAGAATACTAGATATTTAATGGGTTTCCCCATCAATACAATGGTGGAGATTGGATAAGTTGTAGATTAATAATAATAATTCCTTTATTTCTATAGCGCATAGAGATTACGCAGCGCTACACAGAGCTTGTCAAATCGGTCCCTGTCCCCATGGGGCTCACAATCTAATCACTCTACCAGTGTGTTTTGGAGTATGGGAGGAAACTGGAGGATCAAGAGGAACATACAAACTCTTTGCAGATGTTGACTTGGGTGAGACTTAAACCCAGGACCCAGCGCTGCAAGGCTGTAGTGCTAAAAACTGAGCCACCGTGCTGCCCGTGATTGGTGGTGCCCCTTCCCTACTATCATGAAAACAGAAAGCCCTGATTCCCTGTCTCCCTCTCTAAAGAAGTAATGTACACAAAGATGTGCAGCGCTCTCATACATTTCTATAGTCAGGTTTAGTACAATAGAGATATATACAGCAATGCAGCGACAATTAGTTGGATCTTAATCAACCAACACCTTATCCCCACCTTATGCCCCACGAAAGTCTATCTATCTATCTATCTATCTATCTATCTATACACTCACCGGCCACTTTATTAGGTACACCATGCTAGTAACGGGTTGGACCCCCTTTTGCCTTCAGAACTGCCTCAATTCTTCGTGGCATAGATTCAACAAGGTGCTGGAAGCTCCTCAGAGATTTTGGTCCATATTGACATGATGGCATCACACAGTTGCCGCAGATTTGTCGGCTGCACATCCATGATGCGAATCTCCCGTTCCACCACATCCCAAAGATGCTCTATTGGATTGAGATCTGGTGACTGTGGAGGCCATTTGAGTACAGTGAACTCATTGTCATGTTCAAGAAACCAGTCTGAGATGATTCCAGCTTTATGACATGGCGCATTATCCTGCTGAAAGTAGCCATCAGATGTTGGGTACATTGTGGTCATAAAGGGATGGACATGGTCAGCAACAATACTCAGGTAGGCTGTGGCGTTGCAACGATGCTCAATTGGTACCAAGGGGCCCAAAGAGTGCCAAGAAAATATTCCCCACACCATGACACCACCACCACCAGCCTGAACCGTTGATACAAGGCAGGATGGATCCATGCTTTCATGTTGTTGACGCCAAATTCTGACCCTACATCCAAATGTCGCAGCAGAAATCGAGACTCATCAGACCAGGCAACGTTTTTCCAATCTTCTACTGTCCAATTTCGATGAGCTTGTGCAAATTGTAGCCTCAGTTTCCTGTTCTTAGCTGAAAGGAGTGGCACCCGGTGTGGTCTTCTGCTGCTGTAGCCCATCTGCCTCAAAGTTGGACGTACTGTGCGTTCAGAGATGCTCTTCTGCCTACCTTGGTTGTAACGGGTAGCGATTTGAGTCACAGTTGCCTTTCTATCTTTCTATCAGCTCGAACCAGTCTGCCCATTCTCCTCTGACCTCTAGCATCAACAAGGCATTTCCGCCCACAGAACTGCCGCTCACTGGATGTTTTTTCTTTTTCGGACCATTCTCATCCCAGTAGATCAGCAGTTTCTGAAATACTCAGACCAGCCCTTCTGGCACCAACAACCATGCCACGTTCAAAGGCCTCAAATCACCTTTCTTCCCCATACTGATGCTCGGTTTGAACTGCAGGAGATTGTCTTGACCATGTCTACATGCCTAAATGCACTGAGTTGCCGCCATGTGATTGGCTGATTAGAAATTAAGTGTTAACGAGCAGTTGGACAGCTGTACCTAATAACGTGGCCGGTGAGAGTATATCTATCTCATATCTATCTATCTATCTATCTATCTATCTCTCCATCCATCCATCCATCCATCCATCCATCCATCTATCTATCTATCATCTATCTATCATCTATCTATCATCTATCTATCATCTATCTATCTCTATCTCATATCTATATCTATGTATCTATGTATCTATCTATCTATCTATCTATCTATCTATCTATCTATCTATCTATCTATTATCTATCTTTCTATCTCCCCAGACATATACTTGTCTATTTTTCTATCATCCATGTTGATAACCATTCCTCTATGGTAGCATGCTGTCTGCCATCCATTATAAATCTCGCACTTCTCTCGGTAGCAGACACTCGGGGCCTTATTACTCAGCTATTTTCCTGAAAGTCACAATTGTTTTCCTTGTTTTCCTTGTGGATCGCCTCTCCTAGTCAGTGCCGGGTGTAATTTCCCAGCCCTGTTTCTTGGAGAACATTAGCAGGACATCTGTCTCCTCGCGGTGGCTCATGGATGGGTGTGTTTCTTAGATGCCTCTATCTCTCGCTTGCCAAAAAAAGAGATTTGGCTTTTCCTACACCTTCCAAATGTGAAAGTTACCACCTACCCTTGTTCATACAAAACTTTTTTTTCTGTTGTAAACAGACAGATGGGCTCGAGAAATGTGACAGGCAATTCCACCACCAGAAAGACGACGTTCTCAGACTGGGGGGCAGCTCCAGCCAGCGCCGGCTCAGGGAGGCGCACCCGTTATTTGGGCGCTTGCTGTCGGGTGTTATTTCATGCTGCACATCACTCAGCAGGTAAAACGGTTTAAACGTGGATGATACATTTTTATCTGCTCATCATTTAAATAATAATAATCTTTTATTTATATAGCGCCATAATATTCTGTAGCACTTTACAAATCATAAAGGAAATCTACCATTTGATTTCAGGCATTATGAAGCAAACATACCTTGAGAATGCTACAGCTACACTGATGCAGGATCATATCTTGTTTAATCCTTGACTTGAGTGGTTCTGCTGAAAAAACTATTATAAAATTATGACAATGAGGCTCTGTTGCTCCTGTGCCTGCCTCGGCACTTCACCTCTCACATTACTTACGCACTGCACCAGAGGAGGATGTAATCACTTTGTTGTCCCTGACAGGCAGAAGTAATCAACCGCAGCACCATCTCCCAGCTGCTGTGTATGAGTCATCTAGAACAGGTTGATTATTTCTGTCTGCACAGTTCAGGAAGCTCCATGTAATGTGTTTATGAAAGGCAGGCTGAAAGCAATCCAGCTTACCCAAGGTCCTGAAAACCATTCAACTCAAGGATTAAACAAGATATGTTTCTGCGTCAGTGTAGCTACAGCATTCTCTTGTGCATGTTTGGTTCATATTGCATGAAATCAAATGGTAGGATCTCTTTCGATTAGGGATCTATTCCTTAAATCACACAGTCACAGTAAGAAATGCATCGGCTGAATGAAAGATGCCAGACCTTTTAATTGATGGGAATCACATGACTGGTTCTTAAAGGGTCATTTAATTATGGACCCAAGTGGTTGAGGATTTTTAGTGGATGTAAAGGGAACCAAATAAATAACCCTTTTTTGGGCACTTTAAAAAAAAAGGCAGTCGTTAAAATAATTATTTACTTGTCTTTAAAGGGAACCTTTTCCCAGATTTTACCCCATTAAACTACTAGCGCCTTCAGGTAGGGAATGAACAGTTCTTTCTAGAATTCCCAATTTTATGTAAAATCTCCCCTGTTTACTTATAAAGAAATCTCATCCAAAATCATGTGAAAACCAGTAAAGAAGGGTCATCTTTTCCCTGAGATGAGTCATGTTTAGAGGCCACAGCAGGAGTGTCACTTTCGGTGCCCCATCTTCTGTTCTATGGCACCTCGAAACATGCTGCTGGTCTCATATTAAAGATAAGAATATCATCATATGAATTCTGCAAATAGAGCCTCTTAATATATGCACCAGAGGCGGAAGTATCAGGACTGGTGCACAATGTGACAAATCTTTATAAACATCCTCCATAATTTAAAATGAAAACTATTAAAAAAACTATTTCCACCCTTTTTTAATGGCTTATATCTCTGGTTCTGGAACTCACAGAACCACAAGTCTGATGCTGAATAATTAGGATCTTATCCTTAAGCAGCATATTTCTAGGTTCTATAGATCCCACGATAGGCCCGTCTCATGTGACACTCCCCCTGCAGCCTTTAAACTTGACTCATCTCAAGTAAAATGACTCTTCTCTGGTCATGATCACATAACATTAGAGGAGATTTTTAATGGGTAAACAGGTAATAATTTCACATAAAAGAGGGAATTCTAGGAAGGAAATTGTATCCCCTAACTGAGGGGGGATGGTAGTTTAATGGGTAAAATCTGGAGACAGAGTCACTTTAAGTATTATTGACCCAAACTCCAAATAGAAAAAGTAATGAAAAGTTATTTCTCCAAAAATGTGTTAATATGAAGTATTAAGTCGGCATAAATTCGGCAAAGATGAGAAGCTTAATCTATGGATTTGTCTACATAGACATTTGTCTGTGTAGAAGCGAGTGCTCTCTGTTATCAGTTATCCTGCAGTTATGTAATGATGCAAGTAATTATATATATAATTATAATCAGTGGTGGTCGTATTGGTTGGTTAATTAGCGCCCAAGGACATTGTCAGTAATGAAGATCATATGTTCCCCCATTTTGCTCCGCAGAGTCCTGCCTGGAGCCATCAGTGGATCTGGTTACTGCTCACTCCATTGAATTCTCTGACAATGGTTGATGTATGTATAAGATGTTACAATGTAATTTGTAGCCATTGTTTTCAGCAACAACCATCTGTGAGATAAAACATTGTACTAGATATATTGTCTAATAGAATTGCCTGACAGTGTTATGCTGACAGGCGTAATGTAGTGATAATAGGATTAAAAATATAAAAAAACAAACATTTAAAAATGTTAAAACAAGAAAAAAACAAAAGAGAAACAATGTCATGAAAAATACTGTAAAAGGGTTTTTCCGAGAGTAGGGAAAATTAGCAGTGTGGCCGGAGAGGGGCTGCATAAAATAATGAACTTGTGCTCCCCCTGTCCGGTGCTTCTGGTGTCCCACACCGTGGTCCTTCCATGCTGTGCCCCTGTGTATTTACAGGGGCTAGAAGCTCTGACGGACAGCTTCCGGGCGGCCAAGCACACCCACCTGAGCGGGACAACAGGAGCACCTGATGGGGTGAGTACACATTTATTTTTTCATGCAGCCCCTCTCTGTCCACCTTGGTAGTTTTTCCCTACCCCTTTAATTCACAAGACCTAAATTTCTACAGTGTTGTTCCAGAGGAAGGTAAAAAAAATATTTTTTATCTCTCTTTTTCTACACCTTAATATTGCATTTGCAGCTGCAGCCTGACACAGAGTAAACCAGAACCGGTCTTTCACTTTTTAGGGATACCCCATAATATATGACTAGGAAAGGAAATAACCACTCAATGCTAGAAGATATGTGACATCAATTTTCTGAGCTGCTCTTGCTGTATAACTTGCTCCCTGAAGATAGGACACTATGTACAATCTGCTCAGCTCCTCCTGCTCTATAACATGCTGCCTGCAGATAGGACACTATGTACAATCTACAATGTGTCTTTGGTGACACTCACTTAACCCCTCCCAAAATACAATTGGGTTAAAATTGGTGTGGGGTGATTGACTTGCGGCTTCCTATTTTATATTTAATAGGAAGTCTTTCATGAGCCAGAAGAGCCGGCTCTTCTTATTGATTGGAGGCTAATGAGCCAGCTCACTAAGAAGAGCTGGAATTCCCATCACTAGTACAATCTACTCAGCTCCTCCTGCTCTACAACATGCAGCCTGCAGATAGGAAACTATGTACAATCTGCTCAGCTCTTCCTGCTCTATAACATGCTGCCTGCAGATAGGACACTATGTACAATCTGCTCAGCTCCTCCAGCTCTATAACATACTACCTGCAGATAGGACACTATGTACAGTCTCCTCAGCTCCTCCTGCTCTATAACATGCTGCCTGCATATAGAACACTATGTAAGATCTGCTCAGCTCCTCCTGCTCTATAACATACTACCTGCAGATAGGACACTATGTACAGTCTCCTCAGCATCTCCTACTCCCTGACTGCCTTTTCAAAGTACTGTAACAGTTTCTTTATGAAAATTTTACTATCAATGTCATAAAAGTAAAATATAAAGTAAGCAGAAGAAATAAACAAACAATAATTTAGCCGTTACTGGGCACTGACAATAACTTTTACTAGTAATTATTATCTTTTACAATTTACACTAGTTTGTTTTATACTTTTAGAACATCCCTTTATTGGGTCATTTAACTGTTACGTCTGCTAGGAGTATGTAGTACGTATAGTTCGAGGTCTCCTGTTGCCGCCTCTGCTGGTCATGTTCTCATAGTCCCGCCGCTCAGTAGTATTCCTGCAGTCTGACAGCCCTGACAGGTATGATGACTTAGCCGGTTGAGATTTTTTTTTTTGGAATCCTTGCCAAGCCGGGTGTCAAGATTCTCTCATTAAACAATGAGTTTAAAGTCTTAATGATGTGGGAACCTATGTAAATGATCGTCTCTCGCCGTATTCTGCTTAGTTTAACAAGCTCCTCGGGCCAATCATGTATGTTTTTTTTTCTTCTAGTTGAAACTAAGATCTCTCCAAAAATCTTTGATATTTTCCTTTCTCCATGATGTGTGAATTGAAGAGAATGAGACAGATGGGGCTGTGTGATCAGGTTACCTGTCATAGAAACACATCTGTCTCTGCAATCCATCCTCCTGCTTCTCACAGCAGCGACAGCCACCCCGAGCACAGGGGAAGATAGGAGAATGGGAGAAGAATGGGCAACCATGGACAACATCGTAACATTACACAGCTCAAACCGGACACAACCCGGATGAACTCCTCCACTAAACTCATCAATATGCACCTAAAGGAAACCTACATGAGGAATCTACCATTAGAAATAGATGTGATTGTAGATCCCTCCTGCCTCTGCCCTAATCTGTAATATAATAATCCTGGAGCCGAACCCTAACGTGTTAAAAACTTTATTTTAGTAATATGTAAATTAACTACAGTTGGTACGAGGTTGTCAGGATTTGAATCGTTGTCCTTTGGCCTTACTAGTCGGTTCTCTTTGATTGTGCTATGGAGCCTGATTCTTTTACCTGTCTTTATGTTGCTGGTGTTTCTGCATTACCTGCTGGTGTTTTTAGGTCTCAGCTCTGGTAATTTGTATTATCCTATCAGGAGTGGCCGGCTCCATTTAAGACTGGTTTTGTCATTCAGTATTTGCTAGTTATTGTTGTATCTGTAGCTTATCCCTGGCTCTGTTCTGTAGGGATATCTAAGTATCTTGTTTCTTTGACTGTAGTGAGAGATTCTGTGAAGTTTGTCTGTGCTCTTGTAGTCACTCACCACTTTCCTGTCTGTTCTCCTTTGTCTGTGTTATTTTATAGTGAGTGTTTTGTGGACCTGCTCTGGTTGTTACCCACTATTCCTGTCCTCCCTATTGCCCTCCTTCCTGCATTCAGTATCGGTTGTGTATTTGTGTTCATGCTGGGATAGCTTGTTCGCCAAGTTTTTACTTGCAGCAATCGTATCGTTAGGGGGGGGCGATAGAGAAGTTGTTGGGTTCGGGGCTAGCCTGCAGGCAGGGACTAGCTTAGCCTTAAAGTAAGGGAAAGTTTTCCCTTCACTTTTTCCCTAGTTCTTGCTGCTCTCTTTATACAGTTTCCTGCTTCCTTGTAAACCGTGACACTGAGGCGTGGAGGGGCCTTAGCTCCCAGAGCCCGGCCATGCTAGGACACTCCCTATTAACCTCTGCAGCTCATTAATGTATTACTAAAATAACATTTTTAACAAGTTAGGTTCCAGGATTATTATATTACAGATTAGGGCAGAGGCAGGAGGAATCTACCATCACATCTACTTCTAATGGTAGATTCCTCATGGTAGATTTCAAGACATGTAAGTGTCAAACTTTATAGACTGGTATAATCTTTATACTTTAAGCCACTAAGATAATAAAGCTTTTCCACAAATAGCACGACCCTTGTCTGTGGCGGTGGGGGGATTGGTATTGATAGGATTGAACAAGATGCTAAATTTACAGATGATGTTAAAAACAACTATTACCCATCGGTCACAGATAAAGTAGACCATATGCCCAATGCTTCTCCTCAAATTGCCTATTCATATAGGGGTAGATTTACTTACCTGTCCCGTCGCTATCCCGTGGTGCGTTGTCCGTCAAGGATTCGGGTTCGGCACGATTCACTAAGATCATGCGTCCGAGTTCCTGCATGTGTTGCTACTGCGACGAGGTCACCGGAGTGCTGATCTTGCAACACATTTAGTTTTTTAAATTCTGTGGTTTGTCCGAATCCGTCGGGATGTCCGACGGCCGCGCCCCCCGATTTCTGTTGCATGCAAGCTGGCGCCGATGCGCCACAATCCGGTCGCGTGCGCCAAAAAATCGGGGCAATTCAGGCCAAAACGGAAATATTCGAGAAACCCGCTGAAAGTGTGGTGTTCGGACCCTTAGTAAATGAGCCCCATTATGTCTATTGTCAAAAGTATCATTCGGTATTATACCTGCCCAGTGAATCTTTACATTTTCCTCTCAATATCCCTTTACACGCACTCAGTTTTCAATGATGGCTGTGAATATCAGACTGTGTCAGGAAAAGGGGATAGCAATGCTCATTTTTAAATTATGTCTGGGCTAAACAGGCAGCGTATGTGAAATAAAAAGATTTTCCATCTCAGCAGAGCTCACCTATGGATGATTCTGTGGATGATTACTGTGAATATAAATGGCACCACCATTTAGACCAGCAGGGTTGGTACGAGGGGTAGGCAAGGGTAGGCGGTCACCTATGGCACCATCCTTGCCTCCCACCTTGGGGCGCATTACCGTCTCTCAATAGCAATCAGCAATATGTGCATCTTTAAGACACACATATCGCTGGTTACTGGGCGAAGGCAGCCCCCTCTATGACCCAGGCATGGTGCCGTTGCTGTAATTGATACGCGATATATTGTGGAGGCTGGCTATATACTGGGGGCTGGCTTGCTAGCTATATACTGAGGGCAGGGGCTGGCTTGCTATACACTGTGGGCTGGCTGAATGGCTAGCTTAATACTGAGGGCAGGGGCTGGCTATATACTCGGGGCGGGCTGGCTATATACTCGGGGCAGGCTGGCTAGCTATACATTTGGGGTAGGAGCTGGCTGGCTATATACTTGGAAGGGGGCTTGCTATATATCAAGAGCAGGGGGCATGGTCGGCTATACAGGGGGCATGGGCTGGGTATATATTGGGAGCCTTGGGCTACCTATATACTGGGAGACTGTGCTTGGCTAGATATATACTGGAGGCATGTACTGGGGCTACCAAATTAATGAGGGAGGAAATATATGGTATTATATATCATAACATATTGAGTGATCACTTTGTATTATGTGTATATGCAGGGGGCACATTATCTAGGGGACATTGTATTGACTGTCATTTTTATAAGGACAGAGTGTGGAGATGTTCTCTAGTAGCCATAGTCACCGGCAGTGATAAGTAACATCCGGGAAAAGTTGCAATGACGTTCTCTACCTGATGGAGAAGGATTGCCAACAATGAGAAGACTACAAGGAAGAAGAGCGAGATGGACCAGACCAACACAGCCGAGGAAAGAAACACCTGCAGCCTACAGTAAGTGATAGGAAACTTTGTATTCCAGAGATCCAGGCATCAAAGTTTCCTATGTGAATGTCAGTGGCCTGTGATGCACTCCAGATTAGCTGCACGTGTGGAAGTGTTCTCTCTAAATATTTTTACAGTAAGTGATGTCTTTGCCCGAGTGCAGCCCAGATGTACAGTATATTTAATGCTGGTATATATTGATGTGTGTAGTAAATTCTAATTTTTGGTCTATATTAATTGCAGGATATTATGTGCTGTTTATTCATTGATGGTAAATATTTATATGTGTGGCCCAGTCATTGGTATCTATGTGTTTGGTATATCCATTGCTGGAATATATTTATGTGTTTGTTACATTCTTGGCAGGTATATATTTTTGGTATAAGCATTGCTGGTATTTTCATTGGTGGGACATTTTTCTATTTTACAACATATTTATGGCTGGGAGGCCTTATTGTAGCTGTTTCCATAGCAGTTGGTCTCTTAGATTTCTTTCTTATGATTTTTAATTGGGGGGTGGGTGCATTTTATTTTTCCCTTTAGGATCAGCCCTAATTCGTCCTTATTAGTGGAACTGCCCTAATTCGTAGAGGTCTTGGCAGTTAGACCTCCAAAATTCTAATTATAACACTATATATTTCACTACGAAACAATAGGTGCGCTTTAAATAGGGTCATCTCCAAATTCCTATATATAGGGGGTCATTTACTAAGGGCCCGATTTGCGTTTTCCCGACGTGTTACCCGAATATTTCCGATTTGCGCCGATTGTACCTGAATTGCCCCGGGATTTTGGCGCACGCGATTGGATTGTGGCGCATCGGCGCCGGCATGCGCGCGGCGGAAATCGGGGGGCGTGGCCGAATGAAAACCCGACGGATTCGGAAAAACCGCCGCATTTAAAAAAAAAAAATGTGTCGCGAAAATTGCGCTTACCTTCATCCAGGATAGGCCGGTGAATTTCAGGGCATTGCGGCGCGCCTCCGGGAACTTCAGCGCAGCAGCGCCACCTGGTGGACGGCGGAGGAGCTACCTTCATAAATCCCGGCCGGACCCGAATCCAGCGCAGAGAACGCGCCGCTGGATCGCAAATGGGCCGGGTAAGTAAATATGCCCCATAGTCTTTCTTTGTGAAGATGGACCTTGATTTTTGGATGTATTTTGAGAAGACCATAACATTATATCGTAGGGATTTTAAAAATCTCACATTTTCATGTCACTAAAGTTCTGCTATCCTATTCACTGATTGACAAAAAACTCACCTATATAGAAAGAAAGTCAACCACCATCAACTTTATTTGCGTCAGTATTGTGAATGAGAACCATATGGTCTTTAGTGTTGAGTTTGGAGGCCTCAATGAGAAGGCTCCAATGCTGTCTTTGCTGTGAAGTAACACGTTGCCCCATTTGCTGGTGTGATGATCTGAGGAACCATCCCATATGACATCCCCCCTAGTAATGATATGGGGGACACTAACATCTCGGAGAGCATTCTGTGGCCACGTGTGTAGCCTTTCATGGTAGGCCTTCCAGATGCAGCATAATGGTCACCCACACACAGCAGGGGTTTCCCAGGTATGTAGGTATGTTTCTGTCATATTACAACTTCTATGACGAACCCGATGGACATAAATGGAACCAGTTGGGACGTCAGCTTCAACAAACAAAATATGGATGATCTACAGGATGATCTACAGGCTTAGCTGCAACATCTGTGGGCAAATATCTCAGAATACCTCACAGAACAAACATCTCTCCACCTCCATGTCCAGCCGTATCTTATCTTCTATCGAGTCTAGAGGAGGCCCAACACAGTCCTTGAGCCTCCTTTCTATTGTATAGGTGTATTATAAATATTTCCATAGATATTTCACACTACAGTTACACATAAAATATTTCAGTCCTAACATATCCTTTTTGGTGTGTTTGAAGTAGTGGGTTATAATAAGGCGGTTTGGGTGGGTGGTTGGTGGGTGGTTTGGCCACCTAAACCACCCACCAAATTTTATACTAAGTAGGACCTTCACCCATGAAATACTCGTTCATCTGTTCTTGCTTTCAATACACATGTACACAAGAGCCATTTTAGGACCCTTGAAGGTCCTCCACAGGTCCTGAAACCGCAGATTGAAAGCAGCCAGAAGGGGCGCATCCCCCATTCCTTAAAGAGGATCTGTCACCCAAAATTTCGGCACTAGGAGCTGCTTACCAAAGTAAGCAGCTCCTAGTGCTTAAACAAACGCTGCAGTGTTAAAATGATAGCATTACCGGAAACCTCCAGTAACGCTATCAAACACTGCGGCGGGGTACAATGTAAACGCCGGACAGCTTGTAAACGCCGGACAGCTTTGCGAGAATGCCTCTTCCCCGGACCGCCCCGCTCACTCCATAGGCCGGCAGTGACTGTCACACGTCAGGCGGCAGTCACCGCCCCTAGCCACGCCCCAACCCTGCCCCCTCATGAATACGTCGGACAGCTTTGCGAGCTGTCCGATGATTACATTGTACCCCGCCGCAGTGTAAGCTAGCGTTACCGGATGTTTCCGGTAACGCTATCCTTCTAACACTGCAGCATTTGTTCAAGCACTAGGAGCTGCTTACTTTAGTTAGCAGCTCCTAGTGCCGAAATTTTGGGTGACAGGTCCTCTTTAAGAATCTGATTGTAGTACTATATGTAGGAAGGGGCTATAATAATCATACAGCCCAGGGCCCATGGCTGTCATAATCCGACCCTGTGAGTTAGTGTCTTTTTTTTTTTAACCATCATTTTCCTATTCAATTTAATTGCGCTTCATTTATTACAGCATTTGTGTATTTACCCGGAATTGTACGAGTTTATAAAAGGAACACAAATATTTGTTAAAGACACAACACATACAATTTAAATCTAGAATTACACAGCTAGAAACGAGCCTCCATATGTTCATGTAATACGTCAATTTCTGATGCATAAATGATCTAATGCTGGCGGTGATTATCCTGTCTGTCTGCGAGCGGCACAGACAGTAACTAGATCACTGGACTCCTGCCCTCTTAGGATGTGTCTTAATTACTGGCAGGAGGTCAGAGCTGTATCACCCTATCTGTAATTGCTGACTATTTTCTCTCTCCATGGAAGTGTGGAACCTTTTTCTCATAGCTCTTCACAATAGCGTCCCATTGCAGCCCCTCCCAGACGGCTAATTAACAGGACACTGAATGCCTGTCCAAGGACAGATCCCAAGCAGATGGCATAAGGGAAGAGGGTATGGAGCTGTCTCCTGACAAGGGGGTTCAGAGGGGGACACCAAACTCACGGCCCTTTTATGCCAATAACATGCTGCCATCTTTATGCAAATTCCAATACTGAAATATATTCATTCTACATTCATTTACCCCCTTTTTTTTTTAAATGCAGCCACATGGTAATGCAACTCATTCACTGATCCAAAGAGCTTGCAGTCAGTTCATTTTAACAGCTGAGATTGGCGGGTATTCATTTTTAGGAAATTAACACTTTTCAAGCCAGATGTAAATGTTGTTTTTTAGGTATAGGGAGCACTGGGAGGTAAGTTTGGAGGAAGATAGTTCAATTAGCTATAAAATATGGACAATAAAATGTACTATATATATATATATATATATATATATATATATATATATATATATATATACAGGCAGCCCCCTACTTAAGAACACCTGACTTACAGACGACCCCTAGTTACAGACGGACCTCTGGATGTTGGTAAGTTACTGTACTTTAGCCTTAGGCTATAATAAACAGCTATAACAGTTATCACAGGCGTCTGTAATGAAGATTTATTGTTTATCCTGGTTCTTATGATAATCCAACATTTTTAAAATCAAGTTGTCACAGAGAGCAAATATATTTTGGCTGTGGTTACAATTATAAACTATACAATTCTCACTTACAAAAAAATTCAACTTAAGAACAAGCCTACAGAATCTATCCTGTATGTAACCCGGGGACTGCCTGTATATATAGCTACTTAGCTATAACAAAATAGAATCTTTGGGGGTCATTTAACTTATTTCCCCCTTCTCTGGGCTCTTTTTGCACCTCATTTGTCTTTGTCATTTTGACTCTTTGTCAAATGCAGGGTTATTTTGCATCTTTTGCATATTTTTTTTTTTTTAAAGGCGCAATTTGTTGCGCAAATCATACCATTTCCTTTCCTAAGCAGGGTCAGGGCTGGCGTGTTATTGCGCAATTATTTGTGCCCAAATAGGCGCAATAGTATAATAAATTGGGCACAAACATCTGTAAAGAGGCGCAATGTAATGACAAATAGGGCGCACGGCGAACTGAGGTGTAACATTCCAAAAAAATGAAAAATAGCCATAAAACAGCCATTACGCAGCAAAAAGGCACAAAAACACCAACGGAAGGAAAAGATAAAACTAAATCTATCTATCCTGCACTGTATACACCCTATCCTCCATCTATCTTTCTATCTATCTGTCTATCCATCTATCTATCCATCATCTTATCTCATCTCTATCTATCTATCTTCTATCTATCATCTATCTATCTATCTATCTCCTATCTATCTATCTATCTATCTATCTATCTATCTATCTATCTATCTCCTATCTATCTATCTATCTATCTATCTATCTATCTATCTTCTATCTATCATCTATCTATCTATCTATCTATCTATCTATCTCCTATCTATCTATCTATCTATCTATCTATCTATCTATCTATCTATCCATCATCTTATCTCATCTCTATCTATTTGTCTATCTAGGTGTTGCCTCCACCTGGCTACCTGGGCAGGGCAGGTACTTTAAAGGGATTGTCCAGAGGTTGAAAAACATGGCTGCTTTTTACCCAAAACATTGCCACACCTGACCCCTGTTAGTGCCGGTGTTGTAGCTCAGCTGTATAGAGATGATGTTGCTTAGTTGTGATACAAGGAACTACCCATTGTCAGGTGTGTAGATGTTTTTGGAAGAAGGCAACTATGTTTTTGTAACTTCCGGACAACCGCTTTAACTGCTGGCGTGGCTGCTATTCACTTTAATGGGCCTTTCCGGTACAGGGACATGGGGTCAAGTAATTGGGGCAGATTTATCAAGTGTCTGAAAGTCAGAATATTTCCAGTTGCCCATCGCAACCAATCACAGCTCCCCTTTGAAATATTCATGAGCACTGGTAAAAAGAAAGCTGAGCTGTGATTGGTTGCCATGGGCAACTGGAAATATTCTGACTTTCAGACACTTGATAAATCTGCCCCATTGTGTTGTTCCTCACTTTGTTTAGGCTGTGCCAAATAGCTGATCAGTATGGAAGGCTGGTACTCCCCCTCACCCCTACCAAGTAACTATTAATGGCCCATCCCGAGTATAGTTTATCAATATTAAATTATGGAAAACCCCTTTAAAGGCTTTTTTGGGCCACTGATCTGAAACAATTATTTGGCTGCTAATTGCCTTATGTTAAAGGTCACATGATCCGATATAAACACATAAAAACGTGTTTGTTGGATGATTATATATTTTATGGAGTGAAACAAAGCATCATTCTCCCCATAAATTCTGAAAAGGGACATTAAATTATTATGGTCTGCATATCACATAAATGTGATATATGTAATGCAAGCCTTGGGTGTGATGTGCAGTTATGTTTTGTATCATTGAATGATTTTTAATTGATTGTTAGGTACCAAATGTTTTGACCAACGGCAATATGGGGTTACAGGGTTTCAGTAGGCCCCTGGGTGACAGAGCCTCAGTGGGCCCCTTTGCAATGACCTCACATGGTGGTGTTAAAAATTCAGAAACTGAAACAGTCTCCTGTTCCCTAAAATATTCCCAAATTTATCATCCCAAACAGCCTCCTCATGGTTATTTATATAAAGCGCTTCTCACCCCATGGATTCCTTGTGTACAGACTTATGTGGGCCCCCCCAGCAGCTCTGGGCCTAGGCACTTGCCCGGGTATGCCTTGTGCTAGTGCCGGCCCTGGGGGGTTATTTATCATTAGACGGCTCCTTGTGATATTTCTTTGTCTACCTATGGCGCTCTACTGCCTGTCAGATTTTTTTGAAGTGGCGCTGTCCCTTTAATAAATCTCTCAGTGGTGTCTGGGATTTTTTTTTTTTTAAATGTTGCACAAGCAATAATAATTCCTTTATTTATATAGCGCACACACAAGTAATCCAGATTCACATGGCATTGCAAGTTTTTTTATGCTTAAGCCAGTATTTCTAAGTGGGGGGAAAAAAAACAATTTTTGACACTGGGGGTCATTTACTTGATCCCTGAATTGTCCCGGGATTTTGGCGCACACGATCGGATTATGGCGCATCGGTGCCGGCTTTCATGCCATGAAAATCGGGGGGAGGGGGGGGGGCGTGGCCGTCGGAAAAACACGACGGATTCGGAAAAAACACTGATTTTTTTTTTTTAAATGTGTCGCTTGACACACTTACCTGCACCAGGAATAGGTTAGTAAACTCCGGTGAACTCCGACGGACTTCGGCGCAGCAGCGACACCTGGTGGACATCGGGCGCACGACCTTAGTGTATCGCCGGAAGACCCGAATCTTAGACAGAGAACACGCCGCTGGACCGCGACAGGACTGGGTAAGTAAATGTGCCCCACTGAATCTCGAAAAAAACCACATTCAGATTTTTTTGTCAGTTTTTTACACCAAAAAGTCAAGAAAATCTTATGTCCCCACAGAGCTACAAAGAATACGAAGAAGCGTCATATTATACATCTTCTGGAACGAACATAAAACAACAATTAATTAATTAAAAAATAAAAGATTCAGCTTTTTTTTTTTTCATTAAATACATCAATACATTTATTATCTTGGTGTTTGATACAGAACGCCCTGAGCCGCAGCTGTAATAGCGCCCATGTTATCCCTCAGCTCGTAGCGTCTACGCATTGTGTTACAGCTCTCGGACTGACTGAATTAATTAACTGTTGTTTAAAAAACACTGTTCTTGATTAACGAATCACTTCACGTCTGTGTGAGTGGAAATAGGCTTGGGAACAGAGTATTCTGCAATGGGCGCAATGGGTAATGGGAGAGGGGTCGGCCGCGGTGACATAGAATGTGTAAGCGCTTGGTATAGAACGTTTGCATGGAATACTAAAACTGATAGGACTTCTCAACCCCAAAGTTAAAAATGTATCACCTTTTACAGAATTCTTATCTCGTTGGTATCAAATATCGGTATTAAAAAAGAGGAAAAAAGGAGAAAAAACTAAGACTACCTCGAAGTTTGGATTGCAGAACGACACTGCTTATTCTCACTTTTTCTCCTTACTCCTTCCGTGTTTTTCCCATAATTACTTGTTTTTTCCATTAGATTGGTTTTATTGAGCAAAGTTTCTTTAAAATACATAAATACATTGACAACTGGGTGCTACCATTCCCCTTTATAAAGCAGTGGGCCCCTGCACAGTCTGAAACTGTTAGCGGTGATTGGACATTGTCAAATAATACATGGACACACCCCCAACTGGTTACACCCAGTTGCCTATTTCCTACATTTCTGTTAGGAGGGGTTTATCAGATACTCCAGGAAAATCATTATACCTCCAGGGAATTGTACCCTGTGCAGGTCCTGAAGGGAAGAGCAGGACTTCAGGTTCTACCAAGGTTCTAGGAATACATTGAAGTCCTGCTCCTCCCTTCAGACATTGAACTTTGCATTATTCAGTGAATGAGGTGTGACCAGAGAGTTCATTTAAATGATTGTTTGTAACCATTAAGGAGAAGACAGATAAGAGATATACAGAGGGATCAGGCCCGGCGCCAGCACCCGGCCAACCCGGGCAAGTGCCGGGGCCCCAGGGTACTGGAGGGGCCCACTCGGGCCCCCGGATCAATTGTACCAGTGTCTCTATGAGACACTGGTACAATTGATCACCATCCGGATCGATCACTTTTCTGCCTCTATGCTGCGCTGGTCAGGAGAGCAGCATAGAGGCAGAATCTAAAACTCACCTGTCCCGGTTCCCACGATGCGGCGCTCCGCAGGGTATGCGACGGCTCTGAAGCCGGCGCACATGATGACGTCATCGGGGTCAGTGTGTCCGCGGGGGGAGGGATGGGGTCAGTGTGTATACAAGGGGGGGGGGGGGGGGGGGGGGGGCGGGGGGGGGGGGGGGGGGGGAGTGTGGCCACTGGAGGGTGGCCCACGGAGGGGCCCACTAAGGCTCTGTCGCCCAGGGGCCCACTAAAACCTGGAGCCGGCCCTGAGAAGGATCTCCCAGCACATGAGAAAATCGCCTTGAAGTGGGTGTGAGAAGACGCATCTGCAGAGAAGAAACCGAGCACTGAAAAACTTTCTTTTTGCCGGTGCTCGGTAATTTCCATCAGCTCCATTGAGATGTATGGAGCAGAATGGTCATGCCCGGCCGTCCGCTCCATTACTCTCAAGGAGCGACGATGGGTCCGATTGAGGTGCCCAGGACCCCATCGGACCCCTCATTTTTGTGATCTGTGGGGGTCTCATCACTCACATCCTGTGGATAGGGTCTAACTTAAATTGGTAGGAAAACCAGCTGCACTAGGCATCATGTGACATAAAAAAGGGGGCGTTCCACTGCTCATTGGGACCATGCGCCAGATTTTTTCATGTAAAGTCCGACAGAAGTGTGTCACAAGCCCCATGTTAAAGGTGCACAAAAAAAAGTTGGTGCACTCTGTCGGAGCTTTGCAGGGAACGCCAGATTCATGAATAACGTGCGCCAGAAATCCTGAATCTGGCGTCTCCTGTGCTATACACAAGCAAACAGCATTTAGTGCAGGGCCTCTGCCCCCAACCAAAGTGACACCACCTACGCTTGGGTGGAGTTTGCCTTTTTAGAATGGATTGTATAACCAGTGGCATAACTAGAAGCTGATGGGCCCCAGCGCAAAGTCTGTGTCAGGCCCCCGACTATAATGTATGGTTTATAGTAATAGTCTTCTCATATGGGAAAGTGACAAATGATGGGCCCCCTAAGCCTCTTGGGCCCAGGTGCGACCGCACCCTCTGCACCCCCTTAAGTTACGCCCCTGAGTATAACCAAAATGTATCAATCCTGCTGATAATTATGTAGCTAGAAGAACATTAGCTGGTAGAAATGTGCACATGTATGAAGTCCAGCTGCTATACTGTATCGCTCTGTATGAATAGCCTCTTGCTTGCAGCACTTCCGCAGAGTCAGCGATTTCTCTTGGTAAATTTGCTACTTGTAGCTTTCTTTAGTTTAGCCGGTAACATCCTGAAACCAACACAGGTCCCTTCTGAATTGGCCATTGAGAAAATCCTTCCAAAGGAAAAGCTGTTTGCCTATGAGCTTTCCTATACAGAGATCTCTTCCATTGCATCTGTGCAGCTGCAACGTCTTTCTGCAACGTTAAGTGGGTGTATTGACAGATTCCATCTATTGATAGCATCCATTTACTCGCTCTGTTTATTTCTGGTGTCACACCAAGTATCAGTTTGCTTGGGCGATCTATGCAGCCTTTCTCTATGGCTTTTTTTTCCTTGTATCATTAAGTTTACTATTAACTCCTTACATTGTTCCTGGAATTGTTAACATTCATTACTACATTAGGTGGGGGAGGGAGGATTTCCTTTTTACTTTGATTCCTACCATATATTATATTTTCAGATTTGAATAACAGCTATAAAGCGTGGAAGGATTTTACATATAGAAGTATAAGGCAATTGTTAAACGTTAAATAAACAAAAAAGAGCATTTCAAGCAAACCCCTAACAAACTATGGTCAGCGCAAGCAAATAGGAAACTGAACAATGTGCTCAGCTCCTCCTGCTCTATAACATTCTGTCTGCAGATAGGAGACTATGTATAATCTGCTCAGCTTCTCCTGCTCTATAACATTCTGCTTGCATATAGGACACTATGTACAATCTTCTCAGCTTATCCTGCTCTATAACATTCTGTCTGCAGATAGGACACTGTGTATAATCTACTCAGCTCCTCCTGCACTATAACATGCTGCCTGCAGATAGGACACTATGTCAATCTACTCAGCTCCTCCTGCACTATAACATGCTGCCTGCAGATAGGACACTATGTCAATCTGCTCAGCTCCTCCTGCTCTATAACATGCTGCCTGCAGATAGGACACTATGTACAATCTGCTCAGCTTCTCCTCCTCTATAACATGCTGCCTGCAGATAGGACACTATGTACAATCGGCTCAGCTTCTCCTCCTCTATAACATGCTGCCTGCAGATAGGACACTATGTACAATCTACTCAGCTCCTCCTGCTCTATAATATACTACTTCATTTAGATGCTATGTACTATCTGCTCAGCTCCTCCTGCTCCATAAAAATAGTACACTGCATAATCTTCAGCCAATCCTGCTCTATAACATCCTTCCTGAATATACAATATGTATAATAGGCTCTCACTTATTTGGGGTGATACTTCCACCATGTGACGCCATAGTTGTGTGCTCATCAATGGGATATTACGGTATTTATGATATGAATTTGCTTTGTGCAGATGGATGTGTAAACGCCCAGAACCAACACCGGATTCTTATGTTCTAAGCCATAAAAACATCCAAAAATCCCCCGATTTGTCTTGAGGTAGGAATATTATGCATGAAGAGTTTACATTTTGAGCTGAGTGATGGATGCAGGACCTCTGGTGATATATCTCCATCTTGCAGTGGAGGGGTTAACCACGAAGGATGTATCCGGAGTCTGGAGGGAATGGAAATTTCACCTGGTTTATAGCTTCCTCTATCATTTTCTGCTTTTAGCTCTATCTCTGTTGAAACGAGCAATGCTGCCCTAACATTGCAGGCACTTAATGATAAGTGTTTGGATCAGCTTCGAGACAGGGAAAGGCTGTAGTTTTCGAGATTTAGTGCTCTGTTTTACAGACCCATTTAATATCCAGCTTCTCCTGTATATAAATGTTCACAGGAAAGAGGAAAGTCATCTTGGGTGCTCTCGGGAGCCCTCCCCTGTTGACACACATTGATATTGTGATGTGAAATGTTTGCTTTTCCATATTAACCAAACTGTGTGTCTGATGAATTACAGCACTGGCCTTGGACTGTCCGTACCATAAGTATTCAGCTCCGCTACCCTCTATGTTGACTCGTCCACTGGGAGTGGCTGGAAAGGAGAAGTCCCCCCCCCCCCACCCTTGGGAAAACAGCTACTCCATGTGTCTTTAAAAAATGATAAAACAACCCATAATGGGCTGTAGCGACGCCCCACTGCTCTTATTATCGCCAACCAGCGAGGGTGGGGGAGTTATTCATATATTGAAAAGACAAATGGAGAAGCTGTTTCCCCAAGTGCGTGGGGGGGGGACTGTGCTCCTTCCAAGCAACTCCCAGGGGACAGTGCTAGTCACACATGCAGAGCTAAATGAAAGTACAATATAAACATATCATTTTTTCTTGTAAAACTATTTTTATGACAAAACAACACTTTGGCATGTAGTATGTACTATGACTCGTGTGGGGCGCCTGGGGGAGTGCTAAAAAATGGGGGTCTCCTGGTGACAGATAAATGACGATTTTGATGAAAATTTATGAAATGAAAAGTTCAGCAAATAATAAAAACTGCTGTAATATTCTTTAGTAACAGAAATCTGTATCCGTTGTGTTTCTTTTTTTCCATTGCCTTTCTTCCTATATATATCGCCTAGTGTAATCAGCTTTGTAGTGTTCTGTTATCCACTGCAACGAATTGAGTATGTAAGGAGAAGCTGATAAAGGTGTCTCATACTTCAGCCCTTTAAAGAAGTCCCGGATAATGCATAATCTCCTGATACAGAACGGAATTTTCAGGTGATAATCTGCTTTTTTCGTCCACAGTGAACCGACCAAGTAAGGTGTTCATATACGCCTACTGCGGAGAATGAAGCAAGGATAAATGAGACAGAGCACGGTGTACATAGGATGATACTGGAGAACGTTAATATTTCATTTCTCAAATATTTTTAAGAGAGCATGCCTGTTAGCAGATAATGTTAAACTGTGAGCGTTGTGGTGTTTGTATCTTTTGCCTCCTGTAAGACGCTTCCTTACGGAGGAAATCTAACTATTGAATCGTATTAATAAGGAACGCAGAGAATGGTTTTTAAAAATGTTAATTTTTATCCATAAATGGATGATGGAATGGGGACAACCTATGCAATACCAGCTTACTACTAACATGTCATCGACCTGCCCAGTTGAGTTTACTTAACAATTCTGTACCAACCACGGAGTGGATTTATTCAATGCGGAGCTGGGTTTGTCGTGTATGAATGTCCCCATTCACACCGGCACTCCACTAACGCGATACTATCGGCGCTCCTGATAATAAATCCGTGGGAGGCAGTTCCACACCAGGCCCAACTATGGGAATACAATTGAGTTAACCAGAGTGGTTATGAGAGTGGCGAAGGTGGATGGTGAACCAGGACACAAGGACACCCCCCTTCACGCCCACTTGACATGCCAGTTAGGAGGGGACTTACTTAGAGGGATAATGGAGAAGATCGGACTACACTCAGGGATAATTGAGACTGTTTTAGAGCTTTCTATGAACGCAAAAAAAACGACGCACAGCTACTGATTAGTCACCCAATTATGCTATAAAACCTTACGACTCCTTCCAGATCAAATAGAAACATGTTGTCAAATGGAAGATGTGATATGTTGCTGATGAACCAAAATTGATTCAATAGGCACCAAAAAGACATGAGGTTTGTTAGATGAACAATGTTTGTTAGTTGGTTCGAAATGGCAAAACCTTTTACTTCGCATTCTTTATCCTCTTTGCTGTGGCACAAAAACGCTGCGTCCTAAATTATTCGTCATTTAGACTGTGATTAACCCAATGTCGGATGCTAACTACTCCAGTGTGATTGCTCGGTGTCCCCAAACACATAACAGCCAAACCCCATGTGGGAATAAAGGAGGGTAGTCCCAAATCCTCTAAGTAGCTCCAGCAATGTGATTCATGGTATTAGTAAGGGCACGATAGGTGGACACGGTAGGGATCGTGGTAGGATGAAATCGGTGTGTTGGCTCCCCCCGCCCTCCTGCCCCGTATCACCTGTGAGCTGCACGAGACACCCTCGCGAAACTAAAATTGGTAATTTTTGTTCAGGTAGCAGTAGGACTGCGCTGGCCAAGCGTAGGTGTTCAAACCAAAAACGGGGCTGTAGAAGAGTTTAACTACGTGGATGTCCCGCTTGGAGAAAATTTATGTCCCCTAGGTGCGGTATTAATGGCTAGTTGGTGCGCAGTCACCCACTAATAGGTGCCGCAAGATATGGTGGGGAGTGACAAGCATCAGGAGGATCGGTGACCTCTACTAAAATGGCAGTGTGCCGATGGGTCCCCCAATTATAAACTTCTAGCACAGTATGAGATAGCAACTCGGCCATATCCACCGGGCACGCTTGCCCGCCACACAGACTTATAAAGGTTTGAGTGTTTGGCCAGACCCCGGAAACCCCCGCCATCTTCGTGGGGTCGCCAGTATGCGGACTCCCATTCACGTCTCCGGGCGGCATTGTCATGGTACCAGTTCTGGAGAGCGTTGCACTTGTTAGTCCCTCAAGGAACCCACCATTGCTTTATTGCCATTGTGAACCAGCACACACACTGAGAATGTGTCGAACCGACTGCCGCAAATCTCTCTTCTAATCCCCTGATCCCCCGTTAGGCATATTCGCTGAAAACACAATCATTTCAAAACTATGTGCTAATGAGGCTTGTTAGGCTCCTGATGGGCGTGCTTGGCTTCTGCTGCTACTTCTACTCTTTATCCTAATTCCGCCTGCACGCTGGCCCCATGGCGAGGTCCTGACCTAGCATAAACTAGCCGAGAAGTTTATTAGATCATCACGGTGGGGTCAACGCGATGGACAGTCAGAAGATATTGAAGTCGAACAATTCACTTATCAGCTGGCGTGTGTGGACGAGTGTCTATCCATGCATCAGGTTGATCGTCATGTCTGGTGTACGTTCGGGAGCTCTTTTATGGGCACGGAAGACGTCTGCATCTCAAGCGTATAACACCAATAGGAGTGCCTGAATGATAGTCTATAGTTGTTTTGAACAAAACCACTAGTCAGGAATTGATAGAAGCAAGCTATGTTTTGAGGTCGCAGTCTGCTGCAGCTATATAGCATTCTCAAGGGAGCTATATGTTTGGCGTTCGAGCACATGGCATAAAGGGTATGAGCTGAGCCGATACATGGACTCGGGTCCGAAGCCTTGGATGCTCGCGTAACGAAAGTATTAAGGTGTAGGATCCTAGAGGCGGATGGACTCGTCGCTCGGGACGTAGTATTTCCCTGTTGTTGCTCGAGATTCGGCGCTATTTAATAAATAAAACACCGTTGTCCTACCCTTGGCAGACTCAGTAGCACTACAAAACGTGACACTTATCCGCGAGCGAACATCATGGAGTCTCCGCTTTTACGCAGTATGGGCAACACCACACAGCGTGGTTAGGAAGCCCACCGTGTGCGGAAATCGATTAAGGTGTTCGGCACATGGCTCTGTGCCTGCGTAGTTGCGGAGCAGACGCCCGGACAACGGGGGTTAGTGGTAACACACCCATCCCCTAAATCGTCATTGCTGCGGAAACATAAATATTGTGGAATGACACACATGAGGAACCCGGTGAAGCGGACAGAGAAACGGGGCAGTTCGACCAGCTCCATGAGATAGTGACCGAGGGAGCAGCAGCGAGATGGACGCCGGGGCGTCAGGCACACGGAGGAACATCGGGCGAGACAATGGGGTGCACAGTAGAGACATGGTGGGCACAGCGGACAGTCCACCGAGTCAGGGCGGCAGGTCGGCAGCACGGAGTACATGGGTAGGGGCCCAGCACGGGAGCATGGGGCCGGAGAATGGGGCTACGGAGACATGGGCACGTGAGAGGAGAGCAGGTGGTGGCACGGAGACATTGGTGGCCGCGGAGGACAGGGAACGGAGAGCAGCGGGGGCCCACGGAAGCAGGGGGCACTGGAGAAATGGGACGAGAGCGCGGGCTGGCCACGGAGAGACATGGGCACGGACGAGAGGTGCCGGCCCGAGAGCAGCGTGGGCACGGACGACATGGGGACGACAGGGCCGGAAATGGCACGGCAGAGCAGCGGGGCGAGATCTGGGCACTGGACGAGGCAGGGGGGACGGGAGATTCGGGGCGGCACGGGAGTAGGCAGCCGTGAGGGCACGGATGAGCTAGGGGGCACGGGAGACATGGGGCAGGAGGGGAAATGGGGCACGGAACATGGGCACGTCCGAGAGCAGCGGGGCCACGGAGACAGCGGGTAGCGGGGGCCGGGGGAGAGGCGACGGGAAGCAGTATCTCCCGACAATAAGCAGATGTGCCAGATCATACTGTTAATCTATGTCTTCCACTGGTAGTTCTTAACTTAAATGATTCTGTGGTCGTGTTTTTATTTCTATCCCTCACGTGGTTCCTTGCCACATTGTTACCTTGTCGGGAGATCATCTACGCGCGGAACGAGTGCAATAGATGATAGATTGCAGATGTTGCCAACATCTGCTAGACTTTTCAGACGACATTCTTTCAATAATTAACACATTTTTCTCCCGAACCATGGTCCCTGTTTGACCCCCCCCCCCAACGCTCTCGAGGTCTCCTCATTGACAAGTTCGTTATTCACGAACGCTCGGCAGGTGTGAGGCCGGTCATTCGATTGACCGAGCATCTTATCCGAGGCACATGGGAAAGTTCCTTCGTACCAATACTGCGGCCACCCGCATTACGTGCCGCCATACCTAACCTAACGAAATGTGCTAACTAAATTCCACAGCGTAGATCTGCAAGCAGGCGTTTTGTAGATTACCATGACAGCTAAATGGGCTGGTTTATGTTCTAACTAGTGGCTTCTCTGCTCCCTGCTTGGAAGCATCGGGCGTGTATCGCACCTCACAGGAGGGTCTATCCCACTCGCTGCGATCCATGCCGCATGGGATATTATGAGTAAAAGAAGAGGTCTGCTGGCCATATGAGTATTCCCCTAGGGCCAGAGATGGCGACCTGACATGCTTTATCGATGCAACATCTGCCTTCTGATTTAGGGGAGTTTTTATCCCCCCCACAGTTTACACACAGCAGAGTCAGCAGAAAGTCAAAAATGACCGAGAGGCAATGTTGCACCACAAGCTATTTTTAATACCTGTTTGTTGTCTGATCTGCAAGTGAATTGTGCTTAGCTTGCCACGCGTCCTCTAAGCTGTGGACGACCAAGAGAAGATGCTGAATATTTCATGGGAGGAAGCAATTTTTCGTAGTCACGATCTCACTCAGCTGTCTCACAGACAAGTGTGCACCTACAGACCGGGGCTTTTCACTGGGACCGCTCCGATTATAATCTAACACTACAGGCCTCCATGCCATAATAGCACCTACATTTCCTATGCGCGTGATCACTCCTCCGGGGATTCAAAAAACTTGTCCATTCCTTGTATTTATGTTTTTTTTTTTGTTCTATTGTAGATACAAATATTATTTTGTATGTTATGGATCGGATGCCCAGAATATTTTGCTCGACGTCTAATATTTTCGACGATTTGGCCTTTTGTGTAACGACAATCTGATGGAGACATTCGTCCAACAATGTTGCCCGAAAAAGGCGCAAATGACAGTCCTGGGCCGCTGAGAGTGTTGTATGACAAGTAACGAAACTACTTATTGTTGCTGGTGACATTGGTTCTCTACCCTCGCTACCGACAGAGAGGCTACATAGAAGAGATCACACATTTTTACATTTTTATAGATTTTTTACGTGAAGTGGGGCGATTTTTGATTACGAAAATTTTTAAAAGAGAATAGTTTAACGGTGTACTTTTAGTGTGATCATCATGGGTCATCAAGTGAGAATCCCATTGGCATCAACTGGTGAGTGGGGTATAGTGATTCCATATTCAATATATAATGGGTTTGTAATGTGGATGTCACGTCCTGCCCTATGTTTGGGGATGTGATTTTAAAATTAATACATCATCTGATTAGGTTTGTTGTTGGAGTTCCATCCTTATGTACAAAAGGGTCTTGTCCCCCACAAAGGGTACACCCAGTGTCACCCCAATTTATTAGTCAATCAATATTCAGGAATTAAAAAAACTGGACAGAAAAAGATAGTTCCATAGATTTTAGAATTATTCTCTCTTTGTAGATATTACTAAAGTGGCCCTTATCAAGCGTATGGTAGGAAGGTCCTAATTACAGCCGGCTACATGTAAGCACATTGTAAATTATATATGATTATTAATTACTAATATGTATTGGGACAAGTAAAAAAACATACAAGTATGTATAGTATCTAGGAATATATTAGCTAGTTTTATTCTATTTTATATACAGACAGTCCCCTACTTTAAGAACACCCGACTACAGACGACAGTAGTTACAAACATCCCTCTGGTAATGAGGTAATTTACTGTACTTTATCCTTAGGCTGCAATAATCATCTATATAGTTATCACAGGTGCCTGCAATGAAGCTTTATTGTTAATCCTGGTTCTAGGACCATCCAGTGTAAGTCCGGCATTAACATACAAATTAACTAAGTACAAACCTACAAAACCTATCTTGTACAAAGCCGGGACTGCTTTGCTTATCATTGTTTCTAGCATATATTCTTAATTTTTTTTTTAAACCGTTATTTTTCCCCGACACAAACACTTTTAATTTTTTTGTTAGGATCTAAATAAATTATTTGCCAAAAATACAGTTGTCCAGTCACCTAATATAAAAAAAAAAAATTCTTTTTTACTGGGATCATTGATAAAAGTCGTGACACAAGATTTTACTGCGATGCAACAATATGTCCAGCGTGTGGGATGTACTGAATCTGAAATGAAAAAGAGTGTTCCCGCTCATCTTTACTTATTAGACTTAAAAAAAAGTGTAATTTTTTTAAAAACAACACTCGGTATGTAAAGAAGTGGTAAATGTTTGATGAAAGTGAGTTATATGAGCCAAAATCAATGAAGAACGACGATCTGAACTTCAATACACAAGAAGTTCAAAATGTGCCTAAAAGTCAACACAAATCATAAAAAACAAACAAAAATTTGATTAATGATATAAAACAACTTTGTAGACTCCTACATACAACCCAGAGGTTAGAAATGTGGCAAAAAATTGCGCACAAAATCACAAAAACAGACATGAAAAAGTTGTCTAACTTCACAAAATGTCAACTTCACAACACGAAAAAGTTGCCCTTAATGGGAACCTGTCACCAGGAGAGCCAGTTAGAGAACTCCCCCAGTCCCACAGAGCATAGTACATACACTGCCAAGTGTTTTGTATTAAAAAATAGGTTTTACAGAAAAAAAGATATGTTTAGTTTTGCCTTTCATATCATTCGCAGCTGCCTTTTGGGAGGGGCTTGGAAGGAGCAAGTTCCCCCCCCCCCAACCCCCCACATGTGACCTTTTCAAATATATGAATAAAAGTCCCACACTCGGGATTGGCTGTTGAGCGCAGCAGGGGGCGGCGATTCTAGCCAAGTGATGGTGTTTTTCATATATTTGAAAAGGATCACATGGAGAGAAGGTGTTCCCAAGGTTGGGGGGGGGGGGGGAAGTGCTCCTTTCCAAGCTCCTCCCAAAATGGCGAACTGCCTTCAAACAACAGCACATGCTAATGATAGGTACAATATAACATATCTTTTTTTCTGTAACACACAAATGTCATACAAAAACACTTTGGCAGTGATGTATGTACTATGCTCTGTGGGGACTGGGGGAGTGCTAAAAATGGGTCTCCTGGTGACAGGTTCCCTTTAAATCAGCAAAATCCTAAAAACATACCGGTACTTCAAAAATGGCAAATAATAAATGCCACCTGGCTACATCTCAGCTTCACCACACAGGAAGTTCAAGAGTTGTTTAAATTACAAATAAAACCATTGCAAATGTTTCCTGTGATGACCTCACAGCAGCTCATGTGCTCACTGTAGCCAATCAAGATAAGTAATATTTTTAATTCTACTAGTTTTTTATTTTAGATATTCCCTTTAAAGTTAGCAATCTAATGAGGCCTTCCTGACACTTCCTCAGTCATCTCCCGTTTCCTACTTCCTATGATGACCTCAACAAATATTTAATATTTTTAATTTTACTATTTGTTTTTTATTTTTATATTCCCTTTTGAGTTAACCATCTAATGAGATCTTCCCGACACTTCCTCAGTCATCTCCTGTTTCCTACTTCCTGTGATGACCTCACACAAGCACATGTCACCACTGCAGCCAATCAGAAATATTTAATATTTTTAATCTTACTATTTATTTTTATTTTTGATAGTCCCTTTTGAGTTAACCATCTTCCTGACATGTCCTCAGTCATCTCCCGATTCCTACTTGCTGCTCATGTGATCACTGCAGCCAATCAGAAATAATTATTTTCCTAGCTTTTATTTAGATTTTTGATATTCTCTTTTGATTTTACAATCTAATGAGGCAATTCTTCATAACATACCGGTAGCTTGCAGATATGCTGATAGCGTGCTAGTAGGGAACATGCAGAAAAAAAGTGGTATAAATATTTGCACATTACCGCAGGCAGGGACCCCAGTAACTAAAGGATTTCTCCTACAGGGATGTGAGATACATAACGTGATTGTATGCATTTACCCACATAATTGGAATAATGGGACATGATTGCTCGGAGCTAATAGCCCATGTTACTGGTCTTTTTGTTTAATCCAGCCATCAGCTGTCAGGAGACGCATAGGAAGACTTACCAATGAGGTGCTTTGCATTCTCGGTAAACTGTAATTTTTTTTTTTTTTTTTACTTTTGTTCTCCCTACCCTGTTATTGCTGATATAAAGTGTATATAAAACTCCCTGGAGCATGAAGAATTCTCAGCTTCATTGTTTTGACTAAAGAATAGGTAGATGATAGAAAAAAAAAAGCCTTGTATGTGTGATCATTCCTGATATCATACACTTTCGACAAAACCAATCAAATTCTATCGTTGTTTTCCCTTGGAAACGTATTTACCGCGCAGGCAATGATGTTTCCGGCAGAAAACATTGATGTGATACAATGTGGACGCGTTTCAGCTCCGGTGTATTTGTTTTCTAGAAAGAACTTTTGAACAAGTTTTTGAGGAGGTGACATTGACGGGAACAAAGTGGGAAACGTTTTGTGAATGCGATTTTTGAGAGGAATTTGATATGAATGGTAAGATAAAAAATTGAAATAAAAAGAAAAATTTACGGAAAAACAACAACCAGATGACGGCTGATTGACGATGACGCCAACTTCCAATGACAGAGGCAAAGGTACATTGGGGACAAAAAGGTTTGTCAGAGAGAAGCCACACAAAAAATGCCTGAAATGGGGGGTTTCTTTTGAGTTTTCGAGAACTCCAATGCCAAAATTATGGGGAATAAAGCAACGTCTGGATGGTGGTTGATTAATGATGACACCAACTTGCAGCAACAGAGACCAGGGTGCATTTATATGGGACAAATGAGTTTGTCAGGAAGCCTCCATGTCACAAATGGTTGTTTTTTGTCTTTTGGACGATTACCCAGCAAAGAGAATAACTTGTCATATGCAGGATGAAAACTCATGGAAAATTTCAATTTATTCTGTACGTTTTTGTCATTCAATGTAGTTGTAATTTCCTACTATGTTGATGCTCTTTTACCGACAGTTAACCAGCAACAACCATGACCGGTGGTCGTGGCCTGAAGGTCCAAACCTTCAATGTTGTTCTCTACCAAAGAATAAGGGATAACTGATTTGATCGGAGGGATCTCACTTTAAGAACCCCCAAAAATCACAAAAAGAGGGGCCCATTGCCCTCTATGAAGCAGGAGATCGAGGATTCGCCCTGCAACTTTATCTACTTTCAATGGGACTGACAGTGATAGCCAAATTTAGAATTATGAATAGGGTGAATGGGTGCATGTTTAGCATAGTGACACTGATCACGGGATAAAAAAAGCTAAGGCACACAAACCTAGGGAGGAATTTTTCAAGAGCTGGTGCTTGTTCCCCCCCCCCATCGCATTGAATTAACTGAGAGGCTAAAGGTCCTGCCTGGTATAGACTTTGGCTATACCCTGTGCCAGGAACCAGGTCGTTGGTCTGGTCTATTCCATCCCCATTGCTACCCTCTGTAGAGAGCTGCCATAAGGTGGGGGAAAATCACACGACCAAGAGATGATTGCCTGTGCCTCTAAAGTTTTGAGTTGGTCCTATTCCTGCCTGTGTTTGTAGTTTAGACAGCCATCTACTGTCATCGGTGTGTGAGAGGACCGCACATCCTGATAACACACAGGCTACAAACAATGGACCATGGTTTGAAGTTGATAAAGCACACATTCACACTCAAGTTGGGTAATCCCATAAAATGCACATACCACACTATATTTGATAATTTGTCCTACAAATACATGAAAATTCACTCTAAGGCCAATATTTATGTTTTTTTAGTACAATGGAATCAGGAAGGGACATTTATCAGGGCTTCTACACTAGAAAACTGAGATATCAACCCCCAAATAATTGCAATTATTTGCGAAACGGCAGTAATTGCCGGTATTTTCTCCTTGACTCCACCTTCATGCCAAGTGGTCCTCCCTTCACCTCCCATTTCCTACATCCTGTGATCCCTGCAGCCAATCAGAAATGAGCAACATGTAATATTTTTAATGTTCCTAGTTTTTATTTCAATTTTTAATATTCTCCTTTGAGTTAGCCATCTAATGAGGACTTCCTGATGCTTTCTCAGTCATCCCCCATTTCCTACTTCCTGTGATGACCTCACACCAGCACATGAGACCACTGCAGCCAACCAAAAATAAGCAATAAGAAATAATTTTCCTAGTTTTTATTTAGATTTTTTTTTTATATTCTCTTTTGTTTTAACAATCTAATGAAGCAATTCTTCATAATATGGCTGGCTGATATACTGATATATATACGGGTATAAAGACGGGTATATTAGACACACATATATTTAGATATATATAAATTGACTACAAAACCTCCTTTCACTTTTTGTAAAAGCAAGAGAAACAGATGACATGAAAAAAAAAATAAAGAGACAAAAAAAGAACATCCTTAATCCGTACATAAATAAAACCAATGTCATCCGCGACAATCAACTAGAATCTCGCTCCCAGGATGAAAGTCAAGAGGAGAAATTTAAGTAATTAACTCATTGGTTGCCAATAGCAACACTACTGTTCTTTCGGCAATGTTTTTTTTTTGCAATCTATCATCATTTTCAACAAAACGAGGAAAAAAATCAGACATATTATTTGTCCTGCCAGTCACGGCGAAGGCTAGCACGGGCTCGACATGTAGGTATTACATAGTATTCATGAGACATAAAGGAACATAAACGTTTTATAGACTAATAAGCATAAACAATGGTGTAGCGGTTTCAGGTCTGCGAGCTTTCCTCCAGCTCCAGCGTCTTTTCAGAAGTCGGTCTGGGGCTGTCTGCTGCGGGGAGGCTGGCTGAGACAATGGCAGAGCTATGAGTCATAATCTCTCTTAATAAGGAGGTGTGAAAAATGTTTTCTAAATATTGTAGCTGTGCTGTTGTCTGTATGTGATTATAATGTTTATGCTAGCAGCGGAGAAACAAAAGCGGATAACATCTGGCTAGGGGAGAAAATTCTCGAAAACATAAGAAACGAAAAAAGACCACGGGGAAAAAAAAAAAAAAAAAAAAAAGACATAGATGAATGCGAGGGTAAAAATAGGCAAGAGGGCCGCCCCTATAGAACAGCTTGTTGTCATTGTCATCAACAAGTCATTTTAACTGGAAAGACAATCGACTCGACGGAGAAAATAGTCAAGTAGGTAAACAATAAGTAGAAGAGGTAATATAAGCCCGGCGCTGGTGACAGATGATGTTCCGCAGAATGGTTCTCAGGTGATTGAGGGGAAACGAGAACCTGGTCAATTGTTGTCCTGACTTAGCCAGTTCCCCTAGGACTTGTCGAGTGTTTGACAACAAGCATTTTGTAATAAGCATATAGGAGGTGGGGGAATGAATCGGATGCAGTGATTTCGAGGTTATTGTCGATTGGATATGGTGGATTTGCCGGGTCTAGCATTTTGCATTTGTCATGGTGATATCGGTATCCTACTATTAATCTACAGAAGGTGGAACCCAAGGTGCAATGTTACAGTGGTGACCAACCTTATCAGGGGGCCCCCAAGTCATAGGGAGGGGAGGAGGTCCATTGTTCTAAATATACTTGTCTATGGATTAGGCGCCCGCTGTTCTGGGTTTAATAAAAGACCAAGCATGATGGGAATGGTGCAGATTGTTTATATGGATCTGGAAAAACAGAATATAATAATAATTCCTTTATTTCTATAGCTCACACAGAGTTTGCCAAATCAGTCCCTGTCCCAATCCAATCAATTTACCAGTATGTTTTTGGAGTGTGGGAGTATACCGGAGGAAACCCACAGAAACACAGAGAGAACATTAAAATTCTTTGCGGATGTTGACCCTGGGACTTAAACCCGGGTCCCCAGCGCTGCAAGGCTGTAATGATAACCACTAAGCCGCCATGCCCATTTCTTTGCATGTTTTATTGGGCCCTGCATGACCTATATATGCTTCATCTGTAGACATGTTTGTCCATATAAGATCCCTTCAATAAAGTTTATTGTTGATTGTAGCCTGTCTTTAGTCTATGAAATATGAACCACATTTTGGCTATGGTCCTCAGCTTTCATGGTGCCCTTATAGTTGGGGCTGAACTTATACACTAGGGTGGATTTACCCATGCAATTGCCTGGGGCCTCAGATATCAGGTGATTATACATTAGTGGGGTTCTGCTAGTTCTAAAACAAAACAAAAAAGGCATTTGGCAAAACCATGAATAAATGTGTAGAATATATATATATATATATTGGGGGAAATTTATCACAAGTGTCTGAAAGCAGAACTGTTCAAGTTGCCCATTGCAACCAATCAGAGCTCAGCTTTCATTTTCCATCAGCTGTGTATTAAATGAAAGCTGAGCTCTGATTGGTTGCCATGGGAAACTGGAACAGTTTTGCTCTCGGGCACCTCTGATAAATCTCCCCTTATCTTCCTATGTGATTTAATCTATATCAGTATCCTGCAGGTGCCAATACAGTTTATAGCTTGGACACAACAGAAAGCAATAGACTCCCTGCTCTGCTGTCGTGGTAGGAGAATAACAGACATAACTTTCCTTGTGGACTATGAACTATAAAATTTACCTCTGTATAGACACCATCAAGATGAATGTGCCTTCCTTCTGTTCATCAATGTCAGGCATCTGCTACTGAAAGGGTGAGCAATGTAGAAATCTAAGGAAAAATCTAAAATTTCCCAAACATGTTATGGTTGTGTTAAAAAGAAAAAAACTTCAAAGTGTTTGTTATGATTTTGAAAAATAAATATTAATTATCCGTAGATTCAATCCCTCGCCCCCAGGAGCTTCTCCCCACTCACTTTTAGTATCAAAATTGGCACACAACAGGGGGTCGGAGCTTTTCGCTCTTCTTGGATGGGAGCCTGAAGCTAATTTATATACAAAAAGTACATGCACCTGTGATAGAGTGAAGGATGTGTCTTCCAAGGGTGAAGAGAACTTCTATTTCTTTTAGGAACTCAAAAGTTTTTGTCAAATGAAATGTATGAAAGATACAATGCAAAGATGTTTATTTCAGGTTCCTAATTTAAACTTTTCCCATAAGATTGATGTCCTACAAACCTTCTGATTTGGAGAGGATCACACAACCTTTTCAGGTTCCTAATTTAAACTTTTCTCGTTAGACTAATGTCCTTCAAACCTTCTTATATGGAGAGGATCACGCAACCTAATTTGGGGACTTTTCAACTTTCTTCTGCAGAACACTTGTCTGGCCCATAGCTTTTCCCTCTGAATGACCCATTCACATACATGGTCTGGTTGTGCCTTCATGAGAGATGGAGTAATCTTCTGACACCTCTGGTGGCACCGACCTCATTGAGAGAACATTTTACATTGATAATTAACATGTTTAACAATGCATTTTAACATCTGAATGAAGCCTGAAGAAGACATCATTCCGATGTCATGTTGCCTACTGTGAAAATCCAACTTTTCCAGATTCTCCTACGTCTATCAAGATGTGTTGGGACACCAGTAAGTGGTCACAGTATAGAATTAGAAGAGAGGACTGGAATCATTGACAAGTAGGTCACCTACTGTAGGGAATGAGTTGGGTAACAAAGCAAAACTCAGTCAAACTTAAAGGTGTAGGTCAAGGTGTAAGATGGGTAAGACAGATTTTTATTGAGCTCTTGTTTTAGGTAGCACTCTAGAGAAGTAGTGTAAATTGCAATTATTCCCACTTTCACCCAAAACCACCTTCAGTGGGTCCTGATGGCAACCATGTTGTGTGTGGTTATATTTGTCAGCCATAAGTACAGAATCCCATGTTGCCTAAGGCTGTAGAAAGACTCTTTAATATATAGAGCCCTATTAACTAACTGACACCTTTCTTTTAGCTAAAAATTGTTTCCCTTATATCCACATAAATCAACTTTATATTACATTCCCTGGCATCAAAGAACCCTTGACCTACTTGACTGACCCCTCCCATCGACTCCTCTCCATGTCCCATGCCTCTTCTCAGCATGTCATGTGACCAGGGTGACACCATCTAAGGTCCTTTAGCCTCTTAACATTAGCAAACTATACATCATGCATATATCTGATCACAAGAAATCACAGCATGCCTCCATGGACTTCTACTCCTCCTCATCATCCATGGAAATCTACTCCTCCCCTTCCTCCATGGACGTGTACTCCTCCCCATCCTCCATGGATGCTGTTGGGATTTCATGTGATCAGATACATATATGGAGTAGACATTGCAGGTGTAAGAGGACCTTTATTGATGTCACCCTTGTCACATGACTATAAGTGCCCAAGGATGTAACTGAGCTCTAATGTAACAGCAGAATATCATAGGGTGTCTATCGGGAACAAGGAGGTGGGTCAATGCAAGTAAAATTTTAATATGCAGGACTCAATTAGTGTGAATGACTCACATCAGGTGAGTTGCATATAAGTTTACAAACTGGTTTGTGTAACACTGCAGCCATGGAAAGCACCCATTTAGGGATCGGGACAATGATTTTTAATCATAGTTATTTAATAAATCTTTTTGGGTGGGTTAAGTTAAATGGCAGGTTATCTTTAAAGATGAAGATGCTCTATTTATACCAATATCGGTAAGTAAGTTGTCTCCATGTCTTCTGTGGTCATGTTTAAGTCTATCTTAGTGTTAAAAAGTTGAAGACATTTCATTACTTAAAAAGTAACTAAACTGCATTGGAGAAGTAAAATCATGTAATGTATATATGTACTAAGTGATGGGGAACAAACTTCATGACTCTATTTGGACAGGCTAGAGATGTGTCATTTAGAAACTCTGGGGGTCCAGCCATGTGTTTCCTTAGAGGACTATCATTATCTCAAAGCCTCGGAGCCCTCATTTAACCAGATTTGTTCTCTGGATTCTAAGAAGCAAATCTTTTCCCACTAAGGAAGGCATTCATACACATGTATACATTTCCATATGCGGTGAAGACATCTGTCCTCTTTACTAAACTATGCACTTTACTCAATTCCCACCTGTGAACCCTAATTGATGTATTTTTCCACAGCAAGTTATTTGGCCAGATCTTCTTCCATTCCCATTTTTAACAATTTATTTCGTAGCTTTTTTTTGGCTTTTGAAAAGTTAAGGTTTCTTTATCCTGAGAGAGGTTTACAGATTGACCTGTGATGTCCTACGTTCTTGGACCAAAGTGGCCGTGATGACTTGTTGGAGGTATATTAATGCTTACATAAAAGGCTGTTCATTTGTTTCCGCATCTTTCTTCAGAGCGGGAGGAAAGAAGAGAAAATAAAACCCAGCTAAATTGGCCTAAGATGTGGTTTCCTAGCAACACCAGTTGTCTCGATGACTTTTCCCAACTGTCTCGCCTTTAAGATGCGCTCCTCCGGCTAATAACCGGTACCCTGAACATGGCATCCCACCGACGTCGTGTTTTAGAACATTACAAGAATACAGGAATGAAGCACCTGCAAAAGTCATGCAAACCATCACCCGGGTATTTCAGAACGGTCATAATTGTTATACTCGGGGCTCGGAACAGACATCCAAATGAAAACTCATTAGAATTCTTATTGAATGTGACAATGTAAAGAGCTCAGCCGCGCTGTCATCCAGGCCGTCTATAGATGGATGTTGGATCATAGTCATAAAGCTAATCTGATACAGGCCATTATAGTGTTCAGGTTGCAGTAATTTGCACAATTTCAGAAAATAATTCTGTTCTGTAATATACAGAAGGCAAGTGACACCGTACCCTTGTATATACACGTATATATAGAACAGTACAGAGCACTCACCTGCTTACAATGCCCTGGAGACACCAACACATGACTCCCACACTGTATGCTAATGCAGATTGATTACACCAGAATATGTCCATTCTTACCTAATTAGCGCCCCACCCACTCATTTACATAACACTGATAACAACACATGCCATTTAACCACTTAAGTACAGGAGGGCTAACCCCCTTCATTACAGGGTCTGTTTTGCCTGAACTTTCTTACCATCATCTTCAACGGTAGTGGACTATAATATAGATGGTTTGGGTGGTATCTCCGGGCCCAAGCCTTCTAGGGGGCCCATGGCTACCCAAACCACAAACCAAATTTTATACCGAGAAGGACTTTCATCCATGATATCCTCATACATCTGTTCCAGCTCTCAATACACATGTACACAAGAGCCATTTCAGGACCTTTCAAAGTCTGACAAAGGTCCGGAAAGTGCACATTGAAAGCAGGTGGAAAGTGAATCCGGGACTGGTAGGGGCTATATTATCCATACAGCCCAGGGCCCATGGCAGACTTAATCCATCACTAGCCTTCAAAAAACTATAATGTACATTATTGTTGCTTCAATGTTGGCCTTGGTTTTTATAGGATAAGGCATATTTTTAATGGCATTGTTTAGCCCAAATATAATTTATTTCTGCACTTTTTACTTCCAATATATGGTGGAGATGAATTAAGAAAAATGCAGTTCTGCCGTTGGTTATTGGATATGGTTATTCCCAGCAACCTATTGGCATAGTAAAACGTCAACCGCCATTTCCGACCACTGCAACCTCCAGCTATTTGGAGATTCATACTTCAAGTGTTCCATATTCACATGTATGAGTCCACTAGAGGTAACCAACCTACAAGTTCGCAGGAATGTTCATATAGGGCACTCAGAAATCCTATCAGGCTATGCCTTCTCCTGATTGTTTAGATTCTCAGTGGTTGGACCCCTGGCTGTCAGGCACTATTGTGCCAATGTATTTAATAGTGGGTAGTGCCAATCTGGGAAAAACTCAAAACAAACTTAGGTCTGATTATATATATTTTTTTTAGATTTTTTGTAAGATGGTTTAGTTCTTGTCAGCAAAGACTACAGAACTGTAAAAAACAATGGGGCAGATTTACTTACCATCCCGTCGCGATCCCCAAAGTGCATTGTCTGACGAGGATTCGGGTCTGCCGCGATTCACTAAGATCGTGCGTCCAATTTCCTGCATGTGTCGCTTCCCCCGCTGATGTCCGCTGGAGTTCACCATCTTCTTCCCGGTGCATGTAAGTGCTTGATCTTGCGACAAAATTTTGTTTTTAAATTCCGCGGTTTGTCCGACTCAGTCGGGTTGTCCGATGACACGCCCCCCCGATTTGTGTCGCATGCAAGCCGGCGTTGTTGCACCACAATCCGATCTGTGCGCCAAAAACCCAGGGCAATTCGGTGCAAAAAGGAAATATTCGGGAAACCCAACAGAATCGCGGTCCGCGTACCCTTAGTAAATGTGCCCCATTGTTTCATTATTATTTATAGAATTTATATTATTATAATTTATATTATTTATACAGCACCATGGAATTAATGGTGCTCTATAAATAATGATAATAATAATAATATAATATATAATAATAAGATATAATAATAAAATTGCAATAGCTTTTTAGATGTGACCATATATCATCATAATGCTTGACTTTGCTCCACATAGCCCAACAACGCCATTATAAAGTTCCCATATTACCAAGCGTCATCACCCCCCAAGGCTAAACTTATTCTTTATAGTGATTTATAGTTACCTGGAAACTTAACTCAAAGGACACTCAATATTCTGCAGGTATGTGATATTTTTCTCTCCTTGTATAGTCACTCAGATAATATTCCTTATACGACGATCCGCCATGAGGAGGAATAAACTTACAGAGTTTCTTCAATAATTCATCATATGTAATTGTAATTACAGCCTATTAATATTCATGCCTCTATAATCCTATAGGCTTAAATATATAAAACACCTAAATGGTCGGGAATACTAGAAGGAATTTAGTAAACAAATGCTCAAGAAATCTCCAAGGAACAAAGGCAGTGTAACCTGGCAGACAACTTGATATTTCATCCAGCACTGCAGCCTATTGTCTGTCTTTCTCAACCCTTGAGCAAAAGGAAATTTAAGAATGCGTCCCAAACACACCCTTATAAAATGACTTTGTGATGGGGCAACGACCCTTTTCACCCTTGGAATGTTTCCAATTACCGAAAACTTTTCAAGTTTTACCTTTTTTCCTACCCTGATATCTTGGAAACAAATGTATCTATTTTACATTTCTGGATATATATTCTGCAGAGAACAGTAGATACAATTTCAAAGAAAACAAAGCACTGATACTTTATGTATAGTCACGTAAACTAAATGTATAAGTGTATACCTGTGCTGATTTACTGCAACGCGGTCACGATGAAGAGGTATTCAGCAGACAGTGGCCCACATTTATCCAAAACAGTGCAAAGTGCAGTGTCCTGTGTATTGTGCAAGGGACGCCAGATTCAGGAATTGTGCTGCATGTTCTTAATGAATCTGGCCCCCCTGCACTGCTTCGGCAGAGTGCACCAACTTTTTTTGGTGCACCTTTACCATAGAGCCTGCAACGCATTCCTGTAGAGTTGATGCACAAAAAGAAATACGTTCCAGCGGCACCAGCACAAAAATATGGTAAAAATAGTTGAATCCATTTTATTAGTAATTAAAGGTAAAAATATCAGAAAATACACATGATTAAAATTGGTTTCACGCGTTTCGGGACCACTATGCATGGTCCTTATTCATATACAGCTCTGCCATGAACATTTTTTTATTGGAAGCATCTTGTACAGTTGACTTCTCCATGGATAAGGTCAACATGGTAACTTGATGAGGACTGCAGAGACCATTATCTTCTCCAAATGTATTGATTTTCTTTAGTTTTTCACCCCATTTTCTTGTCCTCATCCAGATGCAGTAAAATGTGTCGGCTCCTATGTAGTTAATGCAGTGCGTGGCACTGGAAAAGGTAATAAAGATGATGTGAGCTGTCATATCCAGCCCCTAAGCTCATTGCAAACATTTGTATGTTTGCATTCGACACAAAACATAACAGATTGTCACTTGTCATATCAGATTAATTGCACTGCCTGTACTCTGTCACTCGAGAGCCGGCATGCCTGACGAGTGATACCCCTTGTGATCTGCAGCCCATCCCCTCAGGGTCCTCAAACAACAGGGAGCCTAAGGAGGAACCTATCCCTTCATCCCATCAACGCCGGAATCTATAATTTGTATTTCTCTGTCTCCACGGCTGCAGATTTCTAGGGATGTTAGACTTAGTGTCTCATAGACCGTCGGCCACGGTGTGCGATAAAACGCTTATCCTTGTGAAATGGACAGAGCCGAGCCCACCAAGACGAGTGAATAATGCATGCAACGACAGGACTGCCTGTCTCACTGTGTAACATGATGCAGCTACATCAGGCAACCACTGGCCTTTTAACTATCTTTAAGAGGCTTCTTCTTACCCCTGTCAAATTCAGGCCCAGAGGCGACATTTATTCTATAGGGTCTCTCAAGTTCAAAAGGGCCAGAGAAGTATTTGGAAAAATGAGCACTAAATGCTCTATTTGTAGATAAATAGAACATAAATGACACAGTGATGGGTACATTAACTCTGTAAAGCCAAGGCGCTAATGACCACTACACGAGCAATGCTATATGAAGAGGACCAAGCACTACTCATGTTCAACATGGTGGTGCCATGCGGTCTAGTCATAGTTGTCCTCAGGGGCGGATTAAAGAGAACCTGTCATGCAAATTAACCCACCAAAACTAAATACTTCATTGAAAACTGGTTAAAAAGCATTGACCTCACCAATAAATGGCTCCTTTCCATGGGTTCAATGTTAAAAAATCAGTTTGTAAACTTATATGCAAATGAACTGATGTGAGTCCAATAACACTATGTGAGTCCAATGAAGCTCTGCATATTAATGAATTACTTACATTGCCCCACCTCCTTGTTCCTGATTGACAGGTCTCATTGCTGCTAAGTGGGACTTTGAGAGACAAATCTGTTACATTATTGGCCACTTGCATTTCATGTGACGAGGATGAAATCATCTAAGGTTCTGTTGCATTTGCACAGTTTACCCCATGTATGTATCTGATCACATGAAATCCAAGCGTGTCTTCATGGAGGATGAGGAGGAGTAGAAGTCCATGGAGGATGAGGAGGAGTAGAAGTTCATTGTGGATGAGGAGGAGAAGAAGTTCATGGAGGATGAGGGTGAGAAGAAGTCCATGGAGGATGAGGAGGAATAGAGGTCCATGGAGGATGGGGAGGTGTAGAAGTACATGGAAGATGAGGAGGAGAAGAAGTCCATGGAGGATGAGGAGGAATAGAAGTTCATGGAGGATGAGGAGGAGTAGAAGTCCATGGAGGATGAGGAGGAGTTGGCGAATGTGAGAAGGGAGGACAAGAGGGGGGTAGGATGAAGACCAGGCCATCATTTTTTCCCTCTCCTAAGAAATCCATTATATCACATTTTAAAAAATTTAGTATTGTTAGCAATTTTCATGGTGTTACAGGGTGCGACCGCTTGGCATTAGAATACTAAGTATAAGATAAAAAGTCTACTTTTGATTCGGCTTTGAATATATTTTAAGGCACTGTGAAACCAATACAGGAGTTTGAGATAGCATTAGGGAACTTTATTTTTCCCAGAAGACATTTCATGAAAGTAAAAGCAAGAACGCGTGAAGGCCCGAAAGTCAGAGAAGAGGAGTTGGGCGAAGGAGGCCAGAAGAGACAGACAGAAAAGTGAAAGACAGACTCCCGTCTGCTAAACAATTCCTCGCAGTCCATATATTTCCCTTACTGTGGGTAATGGGAAATCCCATAGATTGATTTCACGTAAACCTACACGTTTAATGATTCTGGTATTTTGCATGTAGCTTGCATTTCGATTTATACGGTAGAAATGAAGGAAATTGGCCTCATTCCAAATTTGGTGATGATTTGTAAGTTTTAACTCTATTGCTCTATAGCATGGCCTGCAGATTGGAACATGTACAACTGGCACAGCTCATCCTGCCTCTATAGCATGCGCTGCCTGAAGATAGGATACTATGTACAATCTCTCAGCTCATCCTGCTCTATAGCATGCTGCCTGCGATAGGATACTATGTACAATCTGCTTACGCTCCTCCTGCTCTATAACATGCTGCCTGCAGATAGGGAACTATGTATAAAAATGCTAGCTCCTCTTGTTCCATATCATGCTGCCGGCAGATAGGACACTACGTACAATGCTCAGTCTCCATCTGCTCTATAACATGCTGCCTGCAGATAGAATAATATGTACAACTGCTCAGCTCCCTGACTCTATAAACATGCTGCATACAGATAGGGACCCCTAAGTTACAATCTTGCTCAGCTCCTCTTGTTCCATATCACGGCTGCCTGCAGATAGGGACACTAACGTACATCTGCTCAGATCCATCGCGCTCATAAACATGTGCCTGCAGATAGAATACTATGTACAATCGCTCACTCCTCCTGCTCTATAACATGCTGCATACAGATAGGACCCTACGTACAATCTGCTCAGCTCCTCTTGTTCCATATCATGCTGCCTGCAGAAAGGACACTATGGGGCACATTTACTTACCACGGAGTTCACCGAAAGTGCATTGTCAGACAATAATGCACTCTACCGTGATTCACTAAGATTGTGCGCCCGATATCTTGCATGTGTTGCTCCCCCGTCATGGACTTCTACTCCTCCTCATCCTCCATCGACTTCTACTCCTCCTCATCCTCCATCGACTTCTACTCCTCCTCATCCTCCATCGACTTCTACATCTCTTATCCTTCATGGACTTCTAACTCATCTCATCCTCCATGGACTCGCTACTCCTATCATAATCCTCCATGGACCTCTCTCATCCTCCATGGACTTCTTCTCCTCACTGTCCTTCAGGGTAACGGTCTCTACACGCCCCGCATCCTCCATGGCCCGCACTCCATGGACTTCTACTCCTCCCATCCTCCAGGTTACTTCTACACCTCCCCCTCCTCCATGGAATTGCTATACTCCATCCTCAGGTCCTCCTCCCCTCCCACCCCTGGGCTATCTTCCAGTTCCCCCGCCTACGTTCCGCCGAATCACCAACACCGCGGGACTCGACGCGCCCATCCTCACCATGGATCTACTCCTCCTCCATCCTCCATGGACTTTTTGCCTCCTCATACGTCCATGCTAATTCTTACCTCCCCATCATCATGGATTCTCTCTTCCTTCCTCCTCATCCTACATGGACTTTTACTCCTCATCATCCTCCATGACCTTCTAACTCTCCCATCCTCCATGGAGACTTCTAAGCTTGCTCTCTAACCTCCTCCATGGACTTCTATTATTTTCCTCCTCATCCTCCCATGGACTTCTACTCCTCCTCATCCTCCAGGACTCTACTCCTCCTCATCCTCATGACCTGCTATTCCTCCTCATCCTCCATGGGAATTCATTCTCACTCATAATCCGCAAGTACTTCTACACCTCCCCATAATAAATGGACTTATACTCCTCCTCATCCTCCATGGACGTCTTATCATCCTAATCCTACATGACTTCTCACCTCCCAATACCTCCATGGGACTTTTCTCCATGGAGGATGGGGAGGTGTAGAAGTACATGGAGGATGAGGAGGAGAAGAAGTCCATGGAGGATGGGGAGGAGGAGTAGAAGTCCATGGAGGATGAGGAGGAGTAGAAGTCCAAGGAGGATGGGGAGGTGTAGAAGTACATGGAGGATGAGGAGGAGTAGAAGTCCATGGAGGATGAGGAGGAGTAGAAGTCCATGGAGGATGGGGAGGTGTAGACGAATGTGAGAAGGGAGGACAAGAGGGGGGTAGGATGAAGACCAGGCCATCATTTTTTCCCTCTCCTAAGAAATCCATTATATCACATTTTAAAAAATTTATATTGTTAGCAATTTTCATGGTGTTACAGGGTGCGACCGCTTGGCATTAGAATACTAAGTATAAGATAAAAAGTCTACTTTTGATTCGGCTTTGAATATATTTTAAGGCACTGTGAAACCAATACAGGAGTTTGAGATAGCATTAGGGAACTTTATTTTTCCCAGAAGACATTTCATGAAAGTAAAAGCAAGAACGCGTGAAGGCCCGAAAGTCAGAGAAGAGGAGTTGGGCGAAGGAGGCCAGAAGAGACAGACAGAAAAGTGAAAGACAGACTCCCGTCTGCTAAACAATTCCTCGCAGTCCATATATTTCCCTTACTGTGGGTAATGGGAAATCCCATAGATTGATTTCACGTAAACCTACACGTTTAATGATTCTGGTATTTTGCATGTAGCTTGCATTTCGATTTATACGGTAGAAATGAAGGAAATTGGCCTCATTCCAAATTTGGTGCTGATTTGTAAGTTTTAACTCTATTGCTCTATAGCATGGCCTGCAGATTGGAACATGTACAACTGGCACAGCTCATCCTGCCTCTATAGCATGCGCTGCCTGACAGATAGGATACTATGTACAATCTCTCAGCTCATCCTGCTCTATAGCATGCTGCCTGCGATAGGATACTATGTACAATCTGCTTACGCTCCTCCTGCTCTATAACATGCTGCCTGCAGATAGGGAACTATGTATAAAAATGCTAGCTCCTCTTGTTCCATATCATGCTGCCGGCAGATAGGACACTACGTACAATGCTCAGTTCCATCTGCTCTATAACATGCTGCCTGCAGATAGAATAATATGTACAACTGCTCAGCTCCCTGTCTCTATAAACATGCTGCATACAGATAGGGACCCCTAAGTTACAATCTTGCTCAGACTCCTCTTGTTCCATATCACGGCTGCCTGCAGATAGGGACACTAACGTACATCTGCTCAGATCCATCGCGCTCATAAACATGTGCCTGCAGATAGAATACTATGTACAATCGCTCACTCCTCCTGCTCTATAACATGTGTCATACAGATAGACACTACGTACAATCTGCTCAGCCTCCTCTTGTTCCATCATGCTGCCTGAGAAAGAAAGGACACTATGGGGCACATTACTTAACCGGAGTTCACCGAAAGTGCATGTCAGAAATAATGCACACATTCTACCGTGATTCACTAAGATGTGCGCCCAAATCTTGCATGTGTTGCTCCACGTCATGGACTTCTACTCCTTCCTCATCCTCCATCGACTTCAATCCTCCTCATCCTCCATCGACTTCATACTCCTCCGCATCCTCCATCGACTTCTACATCTCTTATCCTTCATGGACTTCTAACTCATCTCATCCTCCATGGACCGCTACTCCTATCATAATCCTCCATGGACCTCTCCTCATCCTCCATGGACTCTTCTCCTCACTAGTCCGCAGGGACGGGCTACACGCCCCAGATCTCATGGGAACTTCTACTCCTCCGCATGCCTGCCAGGTACGTCTACACGCCCCTCCTCCAGGGAATTGCTATATCCGACTCATCCTCCAGGGTACTGCGACAGCCGCAGCCGCCAGGGACGGCGAACACCGCCCAGCCGCGGGGACGGCGACGCCGCCGCATCCTCAATGGAAGTCTACTACACTCCGTAACACATCCTCCATGGACTTATTATCCTCCTCATACGCCATGCTAATTCTACACATCCATGGAGGATGAGGAGGAGTAGAAGTCCATGGAGGATGAGGAGGAAGAGAAGTCCATGGAGGATGGGGAGGTGTAGAAGTACATGGAGGATGAGGCTGAGCAGATTGTACGTAGGGTCCTATCTGTATGCAGCATGTTATACAGCAGGAGGAGCTGAGCAGATTGTACATAGTTTCCAATCTGCAGGCAGCATGCTATAGAGCAAATAGAGTTAAACTAACAAATCACCAAATTTGGAATGAGGCCAATTTCCTTCATTTCTAAGCCGTATAAATCGAAATGCAAAGCTTACATGCAAAAATACCAGAATCATTAACCGTTTACGTTTACGTGAAATCAATCTATGGGGCATTTCCCATTACACACAGTAAGGGAAATATATGGACTGCGAGGAATTGCTTAGGACGGGGAGTCTTTCACTATTTCTGTGCTGCTGCTCCGCCTGTCAACAAATACAATCTTCTACTTTCGGGCACTGCACGTTCTGCTGTTACTTTCATGAAATGTCTTTCTGGGAAAAATAAAGTTCCCTAATGCTATCTCAAACTCCTGTATTGGTTTCACAGTGCCTTAAAATTATATTCAAAGCCATCTAAAAAGGAGACTTTTATATCTTATTACCTAGATTCTAATGCCAAGCGGTCACCCTGTAAAGCACCATGGAAAATTGCTAACAAGATAAAATGTTTTTAATGTGATATAATGGATTTCTTAGGAGAGGGAAAAAATGATGCCTGGTCTTCATCCATCCCCCCTCTTCCCTCCCTTCTCACATTCGCAGTGGAAAGAGCTCCATGGCTGTTACCTGCTATTACCGAGCCTCGAGCTCTTGTAATAAGAGGCTGCCAGTGACAGTGTGATTGCTTTGGTGTAATATTTAAGGTTTGGGCATGTGAAGTTCCTCTGTTTTGGAATTTGCAGCAGGGTTCCGGCTGCCCTTATATTAACCCCGTTATGCCTGGAGGGGTGGCATTCAGCTCACCATTCCTCCAAAAACTAAGAGGGCAGCACTTATTGATGATATGCAGCATTTTAACCGGCGACGTCGCTATACTATGGGGTGATGGAATGTGCCCCTCTAATTGTTGGGGGAACGTGTTGTTGTTTTAATTATTACATGTAGATTCAGTTACATTTAAAGATGAGTGAATTATCAAAGATAAGATTCAAAGAAACTTTGTCGAGTTTTTCCAAAAGATCTGAATCTATCCGATGTTGCTCCAATTGGTATATTACTCCCTCTAAGTCCTCTAAAACATAAATGTATGATTTCCCATCTCTTATTCCCTTCCCTATGCTCTGGGATGAATGACAGTATTAGCTAGCCACCATAATTAATAATAATTCCTTTATTTATATAGCTGCACAGAATCAGTCCCTGCCCCCATGAGGCTCATAATCCAATCAACCTACCAGTATGTTTTGGAGGAAACTGGAGGACCCGGAAGAAACTCACGCAAATACGTAGAGAACATACAAACTCTTTGCAGATGTTGACCTGGATGGGACTTGAACCCAGGACTCCAGCGCTGCAAGGCAGAAGTGCTACCCACTGAGTCACCGTACTTCCCAACCATGGAAAAGGATTTCAATATTTGATCGGATTTGAACATTTCTAGATTCATACCAAATCTATGGACCAACAAATTGATTCACTGTAAAATCTCTACCAGCATCGTCTTCTGTCTGTAAAATGCAGCTTAGAAAGCTTTGATTTTCCCCTATGTTTTTTTTGTTTGAACAGTGGCTAAGGTTCCTGCTGTATTGGGACCAATTAAACAACACCCAGTTCCTCTGCTGCTCTGTCCGATTAACCTGACTGATTGTCGGTGGGTCCGGTCAGCTGCTGGGGGCAGCATCCAGGAACTCTTTTATATATCTTCCAGTTTCATTACACAGTTTTTCTATTTTTTTTCTAGTTTTTCTAGTCTCCTGATGCCTTTCCCTCTTTCTGCCTGCTATCGCTTTGCAGTACTGTGTATCCGACCTATGCTTTGTTATTTGACCATTCTCTTATTATTCGATTCTGTGCTTCACCGCCATATTGGATATGACCAGGTTCATTCTGACTTTGCCTGTCTGTCCATCTAAAGTCGCAATGATGACCTTATATTTTCCATTTTCATGTTTGCACCTGCTTACATCACACCCACACTCAGGTTTTTGAAACACATTACAACGAGAACAAGTAAATCATAGAATCGTTCAGGTCCATAAAGTTCAAATCAATCCTACAGTGCACCTGTACGTAAGGCATGGAGTAACTTCCACCATGCCATTTACACAGATGATTAGATGCCACTATTTAGTATAGCATTAACAGGATATATTATACATAGTTTTAACTGGAAGTAAGGACTTTCTTCTAAGTTCCAAATATTATCACAGTAGGATCTGACTACTTATTCTTAACTCTCCTGGTTTCACACCAGGATCTGCTGAGGCAACTAGACATCTCTTGATTCCAATATTTCATCAATTTTTAACTTGAGCCCTGTTGCATTTGGTGGAAGCTATACAGGTCCGGCTGCACAGAGGTGTTGGCTCACCAGGGCAGAGAGGAGGTGCTACTGAGATAAGCTCCTTAATGACTGTGACCTTGACTTCAGCCATATTGGTCCTTCATCATCCTTGGGTTGGCTTGACTGCTAATTTTTTTTTTTAGTCCTGCTCTGATACTTAGTTATCATCCGTTACTAATTACTGTAGGTTTGTTCTTAAGTTGAGTTTGTATGTAAGTCGGAACTGTATATTTTATAATTGTAATCCCAACCAGAACTTTTTTAGTCTTTGTGACAATTGGATTTTAAAAATGTTGGATTGTCATAAGAATCAATATTAACACTAAAGCTTCATTACAGACACATTTAATAACTGTTATAGCTGTTTATTGTAGCCTAGGCCTAAAGTACAATAAATTACCAATATCCAGAGGTCTGTTTGTAACTAGGGGTCGTATGTAAGTCGAGTGTTAGGGGACCGCCTGTAATTCGTTATTATGTGGATCACAATATGACTGGGGAAGAAATTCTACAAACAAAGTCAAGCATGGATAAACTGTGGACATTTACTCATAGGTCCAGGCATGGTGACTGTGGTATTCCTCTTATATTTGTTATCTGTGCCCCCCTTCCTTCTAAAATCAACATATAAAATTATGCTAATGAGACAGAAAGGCTATCAGAGCCCCTCTGTGATGCAAATTCACAGGCTGTTACTTCCTGAGGGAGCACTTCCCCACTCCCGCTAGGTGCTGATTGGTCATGAGACTACAGGAAGTGCAGGGAGGGTGTAAGCCCCAGCCCAGAGGGCTTCTGTCACATGCCCATAGCCCTTCTGTCACATTAGCGTAATTTTAAAAGTAGAGGCGGTGAGAAGGAGGCCATGGATAACAAATATAAGAAGATTACCACAGTCACGGTGCCTGGATCTATGAGTAAGTGTCCCTGGTTTATCCTGATGGGTTTTGATGTTAAATTTCCTTTAAATGAGCCATATCTTCAATATGAAATGTAGCACAGTGATCTTACTATAGTTACTTGTAATGAGCGGACCTCATTTTGTATCATGTAAAAATATTGCATCTGAACTGTATGGGTCTTTTTAGCTGGAGCTGAATGATGCATGTGAATTATGGGATTTATCTGGAAATGCTACTGAATTGTATATCATTATTCATAATCACACCATTTACATGCTAGTTCTTCTGTGTGATTTTCACTTCTCTCCCAAATCACACATGCCGAATGCTGTAATATCACCAGATCCTGCCCTGAGTAGTGAGAATTTTGGAAAGACAAAAATACTTCAAGTCTATTATACAAGACGTTGTATTTTCCATAGTAAGAAACGTGTGCGCTTATTGTCATTTGTCTCTTGGTTAGAGGGAAAGCAATGACCTTATTGTTCTTATTTTAACACTTAGGGTACTAGTTCCAATAGACACTAATACAATTTTTTCTGTGTGTTTTACGGTGGTGTCCCATCATAAAAAATTTACTTGATTGCATAATGATGCCTTATTTGGAAATCTTGGTAGAAATATACATATCTATAGCTAGTCCAGTTCACTCTAGTGAATCACGTGTTATTCATTCCTCATGGGTGTGCCAAAAAAGGGAGGAGCATGTTATGCAAAAAATAAATAATATGCAAAAATATAAATAAATACAAATTGAAATTATGAGTAGGTGCTTCAGTTATATTGAAAAAAACCCACAGGTCCTTGAGCAGGGGTAAGAAAAACATATAAATATTACCTTGCTCGGACAGAAGAGTTAGAGGCCAATTTGCGGCCTCAAAGCTAACAAAACAAGGAGTGGTCCCTCGCATGTGACTTATGGGAGTGTCAAAGATCAGTGGAGAAACACCACGAGAACAGTGTGGCCACAGGGTGTCCAACAAAGGACTTTTTCATTGTAACAATATGGAGCATTGCATTGTAAAGCCATAGAATATCTGGAGTAGAGAATTGAGTCGCAGTAGCTAGGTCTTCACCAGGTCTGAATGAAAACTAGATATGCACACACTGAACTACTTTAGAAAAGCATTTTAAAGAGAACCTGTCATCAGAACTTAACCTAATAAAACACTACCAGTATATTGTCAAGAAGCTAACCACACCGTCTAGATTATGTTTCTTTCATGGTCTAGTGTGGTGGCATCATCCAGAAAATCAGGTTTCAAGTGAGATGTAAATTGGTTGTATAAAGTCATGGAGGCGGAGCATTTAACACTGAAGTCAAGCTCTCTCTATCTCAGAATGCTTGCTTTACTGTAATTGATGCCCCTACAGCCAGAAACAAATCAGAAGTCTAGTGCATGATGTCAATCACAGGGGTGTACAGAGGCATGAAGAGCTTGACTTCAGTGTTAAACTCTCCACCTCTTTGACTTTATGTAACCAATTTACATTTCACTTTAAAGTTCATTTTCTGGATAAAGTAACCAAACTGGACCAAGAAAGAACCATGATCTGGCAGATGTAAAGCTGTTAGACAACATACTGGTAGTAGTTTACTGGGTCAATTTCTGATGGGAGGTTCCCTTTAATCCAAAAAATGTAGGGTTGACCTTGAACAGTGGTTGCGAACCTATGGCACTGTTTCCAGAGATGGCACTAAGAGACCTTTCTGTGGGCACATGGGCTGTCTCCCAGGCACAGTTTGCCTGACATGGCACCTTCCTGCAGTCTCAGGCAGTCCAATAAAGCTATTTTAAAGTGACCCATCCTGTGCTGCATGGTCCTGTCAGAAGAGTGAGAAGGTGTGGACAGAGTCGGATTGGAGCTCAAAGTTTTTTGGTTGAAATAAGTTTGTTACTGCCTAAATTGCCATGTTGGCACTTTGGGAAAAGCTAGTGTGTTTTGGGCCTCATTTTGGGACCTCGATCTCTAAAATGTTCGCCATCACTGACCTACAGGTGGTACAAGTTGGTTCTGGTCCCTGATGACTTAACGATTGTAGCACATAAGAAGAAACCAGAATTATAAATAGGTGGGAGCATCATGAAACCAAGAAACCAAAACTTCTTGCATGAGACCAAGAAGCTTTAAATTAGGCCTGTAGACTTCACCATGTCAAGTTTTCAGGAATGTTTAATTTAATATTGAATTTTAATGATGTTATGGCAGAACCCGATATAACAGACCCCATGGTGATATTATTTTTGTGTTTTGTTGAGTTATTCACAATTGGGGTAAGATTTTGTTTTTGGACATGTGGTGGTGAGTTACTGTCCTCATTTTATGGTCACTTCATGTCACCTCAGTATTATACATAGAATAATGATTCCTTTCTATCCAAGAATTATTACTGTAAATATATATTAGTTCTAAAGAAGTAGTATTTGGACAATGGTAGTGGATTCATTTTTCCACTGCTGTATGAGAAGCTAATAGGGCTGTTAAACTGAGAGCACCAGACAAAAGGCCCCACTCTTTATGTGTAGTAATCTGGCAGTCCATGCCAAAATAAGACACAGAGAGATGATGTTCCAGGTAATGAAGGATCAAAGAAGGCTTTGTGTAATGTTGTCAAACAGCCCTGTGAATCCTCTGCCTGCGGACGTTCTCTACTATTCTTGTAGACACATGATTTAGAGCCGGGTATCTCATTTCCACCACACTGTCCTCTGCTTCCCTCTAGCTATCTGCAAACCACATTCAGAAAAGACAAAATAAGAAACCAGACAAAAAAACTAAAGAAAAAAAGAAAGCGGAGAGAGAAATGAGGAGGGCGAAGACCTTCACGAGAGGTATAGGTCTCATAAAAAAGGTAAACTTTCATAAAAAGTCTTTGTTTAACAAAAAGTGAAATGTCTCCAGTAGGACCACATCTATCCAGACTAGGTTTACATACTGGACATGTTTTCTAAGACCACTGTGTTAGAAGACCACCTATTAATGGGAATTTGAGTGGTTTTCTCCTAACCGTCCCAGATTCAGCAGGACAGTCTGAGATTTTGGGCTTGGCCACGGTTGTCCCGCCCGGCGGATGCAGAAGAGATTGATTGAAGTGATAATGCAAAGAGACATTGTCCCTGTGCCTCGGCTGCTGTGTGAAGCTGAGCTGGCCGGCACAATGATATTATGTCATCATGCCTGCCAGCAGAAAAGGAGAGAAGGAGAGCTGCTGCGAGGGAAGTAACTGGTGCTATTTTTTTATTAAGCAGTAACAAGGAGAAGAGTGGGCCACAGCATGAAGAAGATAAATTGCTGGGCGGACATAGTTTGAAGAAGAGTTGGTTGGAGAGAAGCGGCAGTATAAAAGGGAGCTGCTTGGGGGTACAATGAGGGGGACTGCTGGGACGGACGGGACAGTATAAAGGGGAGCTGCTTGAGGGCACAGTATAAAAGGGAGCAGCTGTGGGGTGGCCCAGTATGAACTAGAGCTATTGAGGGGAACTGTAAGGGAGCTGTTGGGGACACAGTATGAAGGGGAGCTGCTATGTGGAGGGCAAAGTATAAATGGGAGCTACTGGGGGAGGAGGCACATATGAAGGGGAACTGCTGGGGAACACCACAATATGAGGTTGAGCTTCTGTGGGAGGTTCCCATATATGAGGGGACTACAATGTGACTGGGAGCTGGGGGGATACAATGTGAGGTGGAAATGGGGGGCAACTAAGGGGGAAATATACCTTGTAGGGATGGAGCAAGGAGTAGGACAAAAGCAGTGGCATCGAGCAAAAAAACTAGTTTCTTTCGCTTCTCCAAAAGTTGGGAGATATGTAGATGCTTTATTGTAGCGCCAATAACTCTATTCTATCTTATTGCACCAATGAAAAGCCTTTCTTTCACAAATATTACTAACTGTACATTTTCTACGTCTAGATATGTTAGGTGTTACAAAAAAATTTGTCAACAGGGTTACCCCTGTAAATCAATCCTACCTGGACTATAACATGACATGGGTGATGCCAAGTGCCACCTCATCTTTGTCTAGTACTGAAAAGTGGCATATACGCAGATGTACGGAGCAATCAATTTAGGTCTCTACAGACAAGAGTCTACATGATCTTGAAGTAGCTTCAGGAATGATTCAAGGAGAGGACATAATTTACTACTGTGTAAGCACTCTGCGCATGCGCAGTTCTTTTTTTGACCGATGGTTGGCTTAACATTAATCATGAAGCTCATAGTGTTAGTAAATCCCTATCAATGGTTACATGCACAGATCTATGTTAAAGTCTCTGACATCTATGTGCAGGAACTTAACTTGTAGTAGTTCAGAGAGTGCGGTTGTAACTAGTCCCAAGGGGCTTAATGGGCCTCTCATTAGGTGTCACTTTCCCATTTGAGAAGACTAGTACTATAAAAAATACACTATTGTCAGGGGCTTGGCACAGACTATGCACTGGGGTCCATAAGTACTCCACTGTCTATGTTGACAAATATGGTTTTCTATGGAGGCTTGCGGAAAAGAACTTCCTGTGAATTCAGAGATCACAGGAAAACAATGAGGACATTTTTCTTATAAGTGCTTTACTTATAAGGGCAATGGTCAAGTTTTATGCCTCTGGACAATCCCTTTAAGACACACATCCATCCACAGGTCCGAGGGAAGATTAAGCTGGCCATGATTACATAAATCATGCATCAACCCAACTGAAAGAAAACAAGTCAAGAGGATTATTATCTTGCAAGTTGGAAACTGCAGTAGGGAGATGGCTTTCATCAGCCCTATTGAACTATGAACTGCATAAGCCCTATTGAACTGTGTCAGCCGTCATCTTATACTTGAGTCTTCGGCACACCTAGGAGAATAGGAAGCTTTTGTAGGTGGATAACTTTTAGGAAGTTACATGGAAACCTGAATGAAGAGCAGTAAAGACCACAATTCATAACACATTGTAGTGAGAGCTATTAGATCTCTCTCCTTTCAAGTGTTTGCTTAGGGTAAAGATATTTACTCAAACTTCAGCCTTACCTTCAACACCAAGAATCAACTTTTCTCAGGGAGTAATTCGGTCGACCAGCCGAACTACAAAAATTTTAACAAATATCCTTTGTCCTGTACTTAAGTTTTTTTGCATGTTACTTGAATATGACTTCACTCTTGTAGTGATGAGTGGAAACAAAGTTTCTGTTCAGTTTCATGTGGGTCTAGCATGATCCAGACATATTGCCAGATTGGCTGTCCGTCACCCCTAGCTATTAGCTATGGCTGTGGTTGGCCAAGGGGCAGCCAATCTGGCAATATGTCTGGGTCTCACTGGATGCACCTAAACCCCAAACCAGAACAAAATTTTGGATCCGCTGAACTCTAATCACTTCATGGTGGGGTTTTGACCTCAGCAATTCCCATTGACCAAGAGAATGAAAGGGTCATGGCATTGTCATAGCACGGCAGGGCTACCTCACCTTAATTCTCAGGGTCAGAGAATGTTCCAGGGGTTGGACCGCTACTGATTATCAAGTGATAGAATATCCTAGTGAGCACATTATAAGACGATGAAGTCATCTGTATCTGTATTACCAGGGTAATATCTTTCTGGTTGGTCATGCAAGTGTTCTTTATGTTGATTCACCAAGATTGATGGTTGTTAGTTACAAAGTAAAAAAACCTATCCCCTATCCACATATATAGACAACTGTCCAATCTATATTGGTCCGACCACTGGGACCCCAAGTGATTACATGTCCCTCAACTTCTCCATTACTCAATTGACTTCTATAGGACTCCCAGAACCGATATCTCCCCCAGAAATTAATGGAGTCCCTTTCCAAAATGTGCGCTAGGGCTTCATTTGTATGGAACACTCAAGGGGTCTTTCAGTCCCCTATCATTGTTATTACTATGGTTCGTCCACCAATGTTGATCACCAAGTAATTGAGGGTGTTAGTTACAAAATAAAAACCTTATACCCATATTCTCTATCCACATAAGTAGACACTTAGTAGACAGATTTTCATTGGTCCAACCACTGGTCTATCACCCCAAGTGATAGGATATCCCTCAACTTCTCCATTGCTCAATTGACTTCTATGGGATTCCCAGAACCTCTATCTCCCCTAGCTCAAGAGAAATCCTTTTCTGATTGATTTGTATGGAACACTCAGGGGTGCTTGCAGACCCCTCTTTTTGCAATTATTATGGTTAAACCACTGATGATCGAATACTATTACGTGATTGTGTAGATAGAGGTGTACCAAGTTTGAATGTTGTCCTCTATCCATAGCAATGTGATCGGTGGGGGTCCAAATGCTGTGAGCCCAATCAATCATAAAAAAGGACCTCCGCTGATCACAAGGAGGGAGATCACGTCGTTCTCATTGATTGATGGAGCGGAAGGTCCATCCAATAGTATCGGAGTGTGGGAAATTGCCGACCATATAATTCAGATATGTCACTCACATAGGCGATAAATGGGAGTACCGCACATACCAGAGCTCTGTGCTCAGTTCTGGTGCTTCAGGGCGCATGCTTAGCCTGCCGTTCCATCAATTAGTGAGAACAGAACCCTTGTTCTCGTGTCCAGCAGTCGGACCCCCACTGATCAGACGGTTATCCTCGCTCCTGTGGATACGGGATATCAATGAAATTTAGTACAACCCGTTTTGATAAATGATGCAGAGCCTGAATATTGTATACAGCCAGTTCCCGGGTTACGTACAAGATAGGTTCTGTAGGTTTGTTCTTAAGTTGCGTTTGTATGTAAGTCATAACTGTATATTTGTAGCTCCAGTCAAATTTTTTTTTGTCTCTTTGACAATTGGATTTTAAAAATGTTGGGTTTTTATCAGAACCAGGATTAACAATAAATCTTAATTGCAGACACCTGTGATAACTTTTATAGCTTTTTATGTAGCCTAAGGCTAAAGTACAGTAAATTACCAACATCCAGAGGTCCGTTTGTAACTAGGGGTCGTCTGTAAGTCGGGTGTTCTTAAGTAGGGGCCGACTGTAATAATAATGACGTTATTTGTCTTGTAGTATAGATAGATTACACAATATACAGATATAGCAAATCATCTACACAGGATATTTTCAATCCACTTTTTTGATAATTAACGGTCAAGAAACACGACTAGTGGTTTTATCTCCTCATGTTTTAACGCAACAGGTCAGACTCAATTTCCCTTTCATAAACGGACAAATTAGTTTCATGCGGCTAAACATAACACAACGACTTCAGCCAGTGTTTGTTGTCAGTACAATCCCCCTCCCCATCGTCCCCTCCTTTAAGCACATAGCATATACAGATAGCATTGCAGATTCACTTTGCTCTAGTAAAAGTTCTGGAATTTAAGAAGCACTTAGTTGCTGCATTAGAGCCATTTAGGATATTTCCGCATCTCAATTGACTGTAACTCCAACCTGCTCTAGTGGCCTGCTAATGACCTAGAGTCTCCAGGCTAGCGGAGGAATTCGCTGTTGATACTTTCTATTTCTCTTCTATATCACAGTCTGACATGGACTTCTCTTACAGAGAAATACAGGCCCTTACGTGAGGTTGTAAAATGCTTCCATACCGTTCTATCTCTAATTTATTCGTGATCATGACTGATAATAACCTGAAATTTCGTTCCATATTTTATATAGAAATCAAACTGAGATAATATAAATTCTCTCCTATCTATAACTTAGTGCCATTACTTTGAAACCAAAACATATTGATGACTTGAAAAAGTTTTCCAGTTTATTTGGGAAACTCCTTGGGGGCCGGGGTATAGGGTGGGTTGAGGATAGGAGTTCAACAGAGTTGAGCAGACGTTTTATCACGAGAAAAGGTAGTAAAGTGGGAATAGCAGCTTCGCTATTAGATCATTGCACATAGGGGGTGACCCCAAGGGCAGGTGTTGGGGAAAGAAAGATCAGACTTCCCTTTATTTTTCTTTTTGGGGGGAGATAAACAAAAATAAGAGGTATCTGATGTCCTGAATAATAGGAACAAGTGAGGCACTCACCAGTAAAAATGCAATTTATTATGTTTCTATAAAACCGCATGCTCAGGCACAAAGGACGGGAGGAGGCAAACGGGAGGAGCGACAGCCGTTTCTCGCTGTAAATGCGCTTTTTCAAGGTATATGATGTCATACTAAAACTAAACTGAGCATGCAAGTATATTTCAGAGATGTTGAGTGTCTATCCCACAGCTTATGACTTAAGGGGTATAGCCCCCTTTATTTATGTAAATCCCATATGCTCTTACACACATATCGCTCTTATACACATGTCAAATGCTATGTCCATGTGCCATATAGAGCCCACCACACCATTCTGTGACCCACTAGGTCTGCAACATGTAAAACCTGTTTTAACTTTTACACTAGCTACAAAAGCAATAGGTAGATCTTTATTATTACTCCTTCTCCAGGCCCAACATTGGCCTACCTGCTGTCAGCTAGACAAATGCTCCAAATGGTCTGGGAGGACGATTGAGTGTAAATTGTTAGCGAACAGAAGAATGAGTGGCTGAGAATAAAATGTTACATTTCTACAGTCTAACAAGTACAATTGGCCTTAAAAAACCCTTATGAAAATTATTTTCTGGATGGGTCAAGCCCTTTAACCAAGAAGATAATGGGGGTCATTTACTAAGGGCCCGATTCACGTTTTCCCGACGTTTTACCCGAATATTTCCGATTTGCGCCGATTTTTCCTGAATTGCCCCGGGTTTTTGGCGCATGCGATCAGATTGTGGCACATCGCCGCCGGCATGCACGCAACGGAAATCGGGGGCGTGGCTGAACGAAAACCAACGGATTCGGAGAAACCGCAGCATTTAAAAAATAAAAAGTGTCGCTGGACACGCGCTTACCATCACCAGGAATAGGATAGTGAACTCCGGCGGACCTCGGCGGACTTCACCGCAGCAGCGACACCTGGTGGACGTCGGAGGTATTGCCTTAGTGAATCGCCGGAAGACCCGAATCCACCGCAGATGGATTATGTTAAAGTGTATGTAAACCTTTGTATTAATTTGTTTTTGACAAATGAATAGAGCAGGTTGTAGTAGTAAACTTTGTAAACACTTCATCGAGTAAAGCAGCTTCTTTGTGTCCTTTTTCTGCCTTTTCTCCTGTAGTGAGCAATGTATCTAAAAGCTTTCTGTGGTCTGACTACTTCAGGCCAATAAGACTAAAGAGTAATTCTCTCCATGCATCAAAATAGTTATGATGAGTGATAACCCAGCTCTCTGATGAGAATAAACTATCCATAGATTGTAAAGAGATAAGTCATTAGACACTTTATCCGGTTACTTTATCTCTCAGCTGTCATTGGATACAGGACAGAAAGCTGATTTACACAAACTGCTTAAATAAGGAAGAAAGGCAGAGGAAAAAGAAGGGCACAGGAAGGGATTTCTTTAATAACTTATAATACAAGGTTTTGATTTATACAATTTTGTTAAAGGTTTACCTACAGCTTAAAGTTTTTCATAAATTATATGTTGGCCTGAAGAAGAGCTAAGTGCTCAAAACTGCTTTTGCCTCATTTTAGCTTCTGCACATCCATCCACAAGTCTGGCATTTATGGAAATTAGAGTAAAGACTGTACAATTTTATCTGCGTTGGTGTGTGCAGCTTGTTTTCTTCTTTCCATACTGGATATTATATTTACTAGTGTATAAAGTATAATAAATATATTACTATATACTGTACATGTGCATTTTATTAATGTTTATTCCAAGTTTTCTGAAAAAATCCTTTTGTTCCATCTCTCTTTTTTTCCTTCCAGAAGTATATGAATTAATTGCCAATTGGTTGTCAGCATTCCTCTTGCCAAAGGGATTGGTCCTTACATGCTCTGGTAGTATCAGCACTAATTGGACAAATTAAGACCATTGTGGGATACAGTTCTATAATACCATCTTGTCAGTTTTTTTCATAAATGTTTTCTAAGAGGATAACGGAATATGTTGAGGAATGATGTAATACAGATGTATAAGAAAAGGATGCCTCAGAATTGTTTATTGATGAAGAACATATACATTTACTAAAATTGATACTCTAATGTATGCTCTGTAGACTCCATTGAAATTGTTTAATTATTTTGGGCACCACTGACATCTGGTATAACATATCCCAAGTAAAAGATTTTAGATCCAGGGATGTAACTTGAGAGGGTGCTGAGGGGGCCCAAGAGGCTTTGGGTGGTCCATAAGTTGTCACTTTCCCATATGAGAAGACTTATTAGTAATAATTCCTTTATTTCTATAGCGCCAACAGATTCTGCAGTGCTGCACAGAGCTTTCCAAATCAGTCCTTGTCCACACGGGGCTCACAATCTAATCAACCTACCAGTATGTTTTGGAGTGTGTGAGGAAACCGGAGGCCCCGGAGGAAACCCACACAAACACGGAGAGAACATGCAAACTGTTTGCAGATGTTGACTTGGATGGCACTTGAACCCAGGACCCTACGCTGCAAGGCTGTAGTGCTAACCACTGAGCCACTGTGCTGCCCACTAGTACTATAACCCATACATTAGAGTCGGAGGGCTGGCACAGACCTTGCACTGGAGCCCATCAGTTTCTCCCTTATTTAGAGCCCGTTGACTACTTTAGGCCAATAGTGTTACTCTGTCTCCTTCTGGAGGCACACATAGGTGTTCATTATGGCTTTAATCTTTCTTTAAACCATTCAAAAACAGTGTTGATGGTCTACAAAGGTAAGTATACGTATGCAAGGTCTGTGCACATAGTATAATGGAACCATGGACCGTAAATATCTTGAAGGCAGACAATATTCTATGATTTCCAGGAATTTCTCAATGTTGGCCTCTTAAGGAGAGAAGTTTGGTTTGGCTTCTACTATGTTTATGCACCTAGCACCCTGGGATTCTCCTCGGACACATTTGGGTGAAGTGGCTATTTGTCTGTTTCTGTCCATAATTAAAAAGAAAAATAAACAAGAGAAAAGTGCAAGCCGTGGTCTGTGAGTGACAGCGTTTAAAATGTTTATGATGGTGAAGTGGTCACTTAAAGCCCTTCTAAGTGCTTGAAAGACGTAATTTAAGAAGCTAAATGATCTTTGACATAAAGATTAGCCGAGGAGGGTAGCAGCCAGGATGCCTTTGTGTGTACATACACAGTGTGTGTTCCCTGAGCTACAATCTTTAAAACTCTTATGACAAAGTGTAAAAAATAACAAACAATGAGCACTCTCCAATCAAACAGGCGTGCAACCACAAAAGTAGAAAGTAGTGGTAATACTAGAGTTGTCTGAGTCTATATTTTGTTGAAACATACATCAATGCAATTTATTCCTTAAGATAACATTTTAAGGGATAGTTTATTAATGGCCTCTGCCGATCCCTGTTCTACTTGATGGACTCACACAGTCATGGGATCATTGGTCAAAATTTTGACCATATTGATTGCTGTCGATGGTCAATTTTGTGTTAACACCTTGCTGGAGCAGAAGTAAAACAAAGCTATGGGGAACCAAGAAAACTTGGTAAGAGCAGAGATTCATTAGGTAAGTATTATGGGGGATTTATTACATCTGAGGGCTCTTGGAGTTAATGGGAAATACAGTCATTCATTTGAATCGTCGTATTTTCCACTGCACTGTGTGTACTTGGCTTTCAATCGAGAGTAGAGGGGTGAGGAGCCCTTTTCCCACTCCCTTCTCTACCTGGTCATGTGCTACGCCTGGGATCCAGTCCACAACCATGTACAAGGAGCCTAAATACTGGCGTACAAGCCATGAATTGGTAGTCATTCCAGGCTCAGACCAGAAATCGCCACTAATTCCCCCCCTCTCTAGGCCACTTGGGCGAGAAGGGCCTCTTTTATTATTTATGGTATTCAAAGAATCTAAATAATTCACCTCCGACCCCATTAACATCTTTATACAATTTGGATAAAAATTTGGCATCACTGGTTGACCATCTTGTGTATACATGGGTAAACCAATTTTTCACCAATGCGATGTGTTTATTATTATTTATTGTTTATTTTAACATACTTAATGATGGAAGATAAGCTACCACCAGAAGTATCTGGGAGCGACTCATCCCCATTTCCCCATTCATTGCTCATTCTTGCTTTCCCAAGTAGTTACAGCCAAATAAAGTGTAGCTGAACTACTGACAATCATCTAATGTGTAGCTGAACTGATCCAAAGTTTTTGGCCCAACTTTTATTTGTACTTGAAAACCAAAAACTTCACTAGAAATGTGGGCCATTTTGGTCTTTGACTTTTGATAGCCCAAAAATTCTCTGCCACCATAAAATGACCTAGATGTACAGCAGAAGCCAACTCTATGGGGGTCATTTACTAAGGGCCCGATTCGCATTTTCCAGACGTGTTATCCGAATATTTCCGATTTGCGCTGATTTTCCCTGAATTGCCCCGGGATTTGGCCGCACGCGATCGGATTGTGGCGCATCGGCGCCAGCATGCACGCGACGGAAATCCGTGGGCATGGCCGAGCGAAAACCCGATGGATTCAGAAAAACCGCCACATTTAAAAAAAGAAATGTGTCGCTTGGGACGTGCTTACCTTCACTTGGTCCGGCCCGGTGAACTCCACCGCGTTCAGATGCTTTTCAGCGCAGCAGCGCCACCTGGTGGACGGCGGAGGAACTACCTTGATGAATCCCGGCCGGACCCGAATCCAGCGCAGAGAACGTGCCGCTGGATCGCGAACGGACCGGGTAAGTAAATCTGCCCCTATATGTAAGATGTAAGGGTCTAGTTTCTAGAGGTTGTTAAAGGCCAAAAAAATTCCAGTCCATTCATGAGAGCTGTGCGATGTCTCCATCTCTCTAGCTAAGGGATGGAGGAGGTGTGTAGTAAGCACAGAGATATGCAAAATTAACAAATGATAAAGCCCCGTGGGGCTCTGTTGATGCCCCCCAGAGCCCCTCAGACTCATGTGTATATTTTTGGCCACAATAAGGCTCAATAATTTGAAACAAAACCAGACCCTGACCAAGTGGGAACTCAACAACATGTGAGTCTACTAATGGTATATTTCCTTTAAATTTACCATAAAGCCCTACTCTAAAAAGTTGATGGGTTCTTAGGGGAATGGCTTACTTTCAGGTCAAAATTAAGTTCAGAAAAATTCGCAATCGTTCAGGTGGATTTTATTCAGCAGTGATGTATGAAAATGTAATATTAGGTCCATAAAACGTAGTTTTGAATGAATTTCTTATCCTGTGAGTTTTCAGCCGTGCTAAACATAGATTGGAGACCGCCGGAAGATCTGCAATAATCCTACTGAGTTTGAGGAATGTTCTTAGGACCATTGAAGCAGATTCCTATCTCAAAATAAGTCATTTGCTGTCAAAGGGTTAACGCCTTATCTCCTAGCACAAACAAACCTTCTGTAGAGTCACAAGGTAAAATGATTCCTTTCCTCCACAGGTGTGAAGAAGCCACTCAGATTAAGTATTTGATAGGAAAAGCACTTGAGAATCAACACCTTGAGGAAGATAACATTTGGAGATTAGAGGCTGTTCATTCAGCTTCCCCCTCTGTCCTTCTTTCCATTTCATTCATTGCTCGGGGCTACTAAAACAAGTGTGTGAGGATCTGTCTGCGGTGGATTCCTTTGAGAGGCTAAACTCCTCCTGAGTAAAACTAATCATTGTGCCAAGGAAATATCCTCCAGTGTAAGGTCAAGCAAAGACTTGGAAATGATGAGGACATGATATCATTGGGATGTGGTCTCTGGAGTTTTTTGCTTTTATAAAGAAGTTCTTTAAGCCTCATGACTTTCATGTAAAACATCTCTGTAGGTGGCGTTAGAGGAACTGCTTTTTGATTTTTTGAGCAGATAATTTTTTGACAAATAGTGGGGTGATCTACTAAGATAAATGTGTCAGAATTCTTATGAAATACTGATATTTTTGATTTTTTTTTGAGTTTTAATAATTCAGCATGGTAGATTGGCATGGTGGGGAAGGGCTATAGCAGTGATGGTTAACCTGGTACATGTTTTTGCCGACACACAGCAAACTCCCAACATCTGGGAACAGGTGAGAGCGCGGCAGAGCCCTTGGAGCTAAAATGCCCACTGTTTACACTCTCAGCAGGAGAGTTGCTCCTCCTTCAAATGCTGACACTGTCTGCTTGCTGCTCCAGCTTCCCTACCTGACAGCATCAGCATCTGGAGGCGGGGAAACTCTATTGCGCGGCATGAACAGCGGCCATTTTAATTCCATTAGAGAAGGCAGTTAGGGAGTGAAGCCAGAGCCTCCAACTGCACTAATTGCGGACTTGCACCCAGACAGCTGGGAACACTAGAAATGTGACCAACAGTTGCCCTATCAGTAGTAAACAGCTGGTCCAAAAACAATTCTAGTTACTACAGGGGGGATAGGAGAATCAACTCAGTAGTGTGCCCCTTACACTACAATCATTATATTAAAACACCTTCCTAAATCTCACCCTGTTGCCAGTGTAACCTCCACAGTTACTGCTCATCAATACTGGATCAATACTGTTATTAGCTTCAAATATCACAAAATTATAGATTTTTCTAGAAGTGACCCTCATTATGCTTTTTCTTTTTACAACTTTTGACACACTAAGCTCAAAAGTTTGGCCATCACTGGGTTATAATTTGCCAAAAAATGTCAAGGGGCAACAATGGGGCAGGTTTATTGAGACCATTGCTTTGTCCGCTGGTTGTACCTATCTAACTCGCTGGCAGTTGATGTGCCAAAATTATTAAGAGGTTACTACCTGTTATTAATTCAAGCGCAACTTCACAAAACCGTAAATCATACATGGTATAAACTCGGAAACACGTATCTAAACATATTTTTCCAAATGCTGTAAATAGATCATTTGCATCTCTCTTCAACTCATCTATCGTGGTTCAACGTTGACTTGAATTAAAATTCAAAATGGCTGTCTGAAAATATTTGGGTTTTTTTCCACTTCAACCATATCTTTTCTGCTGCCATTCTAGTCGCCGGCATCGAGCCAAGACTTACCCAGGATGCTTTGCTCTATCAATTAAATTTGTTTTCAAAGTTTAGTTTCCTGCAACAGATGGTAATGTAAAGAGGGAAAAAAAAAAGGTTTTGAAGCTAGCAAGATAACACATTTTATGTGACAATATGCAAAAACAAGCCCCACGAAAGCCTGCGCCTTGTGCTTTTCAGAATGGTCTTCGGCATCTTCAGGTGGCTTTTATGTGTGAGTGTTTAATATCTAACACTTAACCTCTTCCTATGCCGAATCCTCATGTGAAAATGACAAATTACCCAACGCTGTAGTTTAGCACGTTCCTACGAAGAGGGAAGAAGCTGAGTACAAAGAGAGAGACGAGATGAGGTGGCACTAATATACAGAGAGTTTATATTGGTACAAGCGATTGCCGCACCTTCCACGTCGGCAAAAATGAAGTCTGTTATGTTACCGTAGAAAACATCCCTTTAAATTTAGTGTTCTTTACCGCCTATGTATTATCTAATTCTAGTATGTACAGCATATTGTGTGTGTTGTATGTTATGGAATCCACGCTAACATATGCCAATATTTTATTAGTACATAGCGGTGAGAAATGTATCACGTCTTCTGATCACGCAGTCATCAAAGCGATGTCATACTGGGAACACGTCGCAAAGATAACATCCTGGCAAAGCATACAACATTACCGTACTGACTGTTGGCTATGTAGAAAGTTAAAACATATTAACAACGTATACATTGAATACATCCTCCATTGACGGGGGTCCAATGCCTAGCCCCCCAAAGATCAGCTGATAAACTGAATGGAACAAGAAGTAGCGGAGAGTTCTGTTCTCAGGGTGGTTGTCAGAACAGGTAAGTGTAGATCAGCTCCTATTCATGTGAATTGAAACTAAGCTGCAGTGATTCAGTTCAGCCACTACACAGCGAACAGCGCTGTCTGCTTCCTGTTCCTTGAAAAGCTGATCTAGATTTAGATTGCCGGGTTTTGCACCCCCAACACCAAGGTGCATAGGAAAGGTCATAAAAATATCAAAGGTAACCTGTCACCAGATTATACTTCACTAATCTACCTAGGTAGGGGATGTAATGTTCTTTCTAGAACTCCATCTTTTATGTGAAATATTATCCATTTACCTTTAAAATGGTAGCTTCCTCCTGCCTCTGCCCTAATCTGTAATATAATAATCCTGGAACCTAATATAACTTGTTAAAAACTTAGCTAAGGCTACTCCACACCCCAGTAGCCTCTGCAGTTCATTTACATATTACTAAAATAAAGTTTATTAACAAATTATGTTAGGTTCCAGGATTATTATATTACAGATTAGGGCAGAGGCAGGAGGAATCTACAATCACATCTACTTCTAATGGTAGATTCCTCATGGTAGGTTTCCTTTAAAGATAAGGATCTTTCATCCGGTTTATAGCTTTCTGAGCTACAGAACGCAAATACATTTTCCAAGGTGGGAAATTGACCCAATGCCTCCTTTTGCTACCTTGAAAGGCAGCCCCCTTAACACCAAGTATGGTGTGGACTAAGCCAAACCAGTATATACTGTATATTCCAAAAGGAACAGACTCCTAACTGTAGACAGTGCTGTTTCGACCCGGTTGGGTCTCCTCAGTACAGTGTAGGGAACTGATTTGGCTGTGTGAGAGGCTATTGACTGGGGTCAGACAGTAGAAGTTTTTAGACTTCTTGTAGGTCATACTTGGTGTTTAGGCGGCTGCCTTTCAAGGTAGCAAAAGGAGGCATTGTTTTCCATTTCCCACCTTGGAAAACATATTTGCATTCTTCCCAGAATTCTCTAGTGGAACGGCTATGGCTTTAAGTCTCCACACGCCTTTAAGGTGGCCTTAATTGGCAATCTCTCCATAAGGAGAACACCTACTGTCTGAGCTACAGAACCAGAGATACAAACAAAGACATTCGCCCTCATTTATTAAACTGTTTGCACCAGTTTTGTGTGGCGGCTGCACTGTGTCCAACAATTTACACCTGAATAGGGCTGTTAGTGTTTAGTCAGAGTTTGTGCCACATTTATTACTGACGTGCGTCACAATTCTGTCTGCACCACGATTCACAGCATGAACAAGGTGCACCAAAAAAAAATGGTGCACACTTCCTGAACAGTGCAGGGGGCACCAGATTAGTGAAGACCGTGCACCAGTTATGAATAATCTGACGTACTCTACAACTAAGCATAATATAGAGTGCCGCACTATTGATAAATTGGACCACAGTCGGAAATGCAAGCTGCAGCCAAAAATCCAGTTATTTTATTTTAACTGTCTGTATGTTCAGTTCTGTAGATGTGATCTAAAAGATGAGGTTCTTATCTTTAACATGACACAAAAAGCAGGTTTACAGGTGTAATAGAATCAAAGATGGAGGCTTCTGAAGTGATAACCACTAAACTGGACTCATCTCATGTGAAAATGGGATGAGAAGAGTCATATTTGCCTGAAATTGGGGGAGACTTTTTTATAGGTCGATTGGGGGAGATTTCACATAAAAGAGGGAAATTAGAAAGGACATTTCATCCCCTACCTGAGGGGACTGATAGTTAAGGAGGGTAAAACCTGGTGGAAGCTTCCCTTCAAGCCTCATGCATCTCAATAATCATATTTTATGTTGTTTGTCAGGTTAATGAGAACATCTTACTACTTACATAGCCTTATGTTGCTTTGTTTGTTTGTGGTGTTGTAACCCAATAGTAGTCCGACATGTGTAGTTATCCCCTACAATGACTTTTTAGCTCATTTGCATATACATTTGGAGGGTTTTATTTAATATGAAAACAACCAAGATTTAAGATAAAAGAGGGAATTCTAGAAAGGACATGTCATACCCTCCATGGGGGTATGATGACTTAGTGGTGTAAAAGGTGGTGACAGGGTCACTTTAAACTTTGACCTCCCCTCCTCATTAGTGATTCGAGTTGTTGCATAAAATTAAGCACAAAGGGGCTTATTTTCTTTACTTTATTTCAAGGTCCGTGGATCGCACTTCCATCGGACTTCACAACGTTTTTAGAAGGGGATTGTGTCTCACGCGGTCAGGTTTTGGCTCAGCAGTGCCGGCTTTCATGCAACAGAGATCAGGGGGCTCACCGTTGGGCGATCCGACTGATTCAGACTGAGCGCGGGATTTAAGATTCAAATTGTGTCGCATCCAATGCACTTACACGCACCAGGAAGAAGAAGGTGAACTCTGGCGGACCTGAGCAGGGTAGCGACACATGCCGGATATCAGGCACACAATCGTAGTGATTCGCGTCACAGTGCATTTAGGTCGGACAATACACATCGGGGAACGCACCAGGGACGGGTAAGTAAATGTGCCTCATAGTCTTGTACACAACTGTAGAGCTAAGGACATATATATACCATTAAAATCAATTAAAATGTACTCATACACAATCACAAAATCAGACAAAAAAAAAGACAAAATCAATATATTAAAATAAAATACACAAAATACACTATAAATAATAGTCAACGGGTCATGAATAAATAGTAAAGTGCATAGGCAAATACATAGATTAAGTAGTAACCAGGTACCAAATGAAGATTGGCAGGTCAGGGTCCCAAATAAAGTATCCTAGCCAATGGCAGAGCCCAAACACAGCACACAACCATGCAAACACTATAAACAAGAACTGGTAGTAGGACGGGCCATACTAAACATAGCACTGTTATACAAATATTATAGATCTATGGCCGATTTCAGTCGTTCAGTCTGTGAAATATGCACCATTTCATGACTGTGTTTCTTTGAGTGAGCTGAACTTTGTACAGGGTGTTAGGCTACAGTCATGTATAGTTCCACAGTTCCATATAATGTTTTTTAACAGTATAAACCAGGTCCAAACTGTAAAATGCTGTGAATATTTGAGCTATTTTTAGGACTAGACATGTTCTCCTGAAACCAACCTAAACCATGCATTTAAAGATGTGGCCCATCTATTACATCCTTAGTCTGGCAGCAGGAGAGCTGAGGCTGAGGGCTCAAACACCTGGAACAAAATCCTCATGTTCATTTCATTATAGATCAATGTATAAAATATTGAGGTTCAACATTGTTCAACTTGACTTCTACATTGATCTTAAAAATCTGTAATGCTTTCTGATGTTACATTCGACTTTAACTGTTATTATTCTGAAGTGGAGGTCTATAAGAATGGCCCTTGTGGATATGATTTGAGAATCTTAAACTTGAGAAGAAGAATGCAAATTTACCTAAAATCCATCCAAAGTTTGGCTACAACCTCACCTTATTGGTCTATACAACCTATGATCAAACACAAATCTCTTTTCCATCCTCATGGCACCATACCCCAAGTCAACGACTTTTCAGCAATCATGGACCATTCTTGGATGACATAACCCTTTGAATCAGTGGACATCATGTTTGATCTTGGTTACAGAAGAAGACTGTTTACCCAAAATGCTGACCTACAAGCCAGTTATACTTGTGAGGTTTGCAATTAAATATGGAGGAACCATTTGGGTTCCATTTACATATATCAGTTGCCATTAGTTTTTCTAACCACAAAAATGGTAAAATGGATGAAAACTTGATTTAAAGGGGTTTTCCAACAAAACAATTTAGGCACTATCCACAGGATAGTACCTATGTTGCTGAGCGATGGGGGTCTCATTAATGGATCCCCACAGATCATGAGAATGAGGGGTCCGATGTACCCCAGTCTGACCCCTCGTTGCTCCCTGAGATGAGCGGAGGAGCAGGACACACATGTCCGGGCTACCCCGTTGATCTCTATGGATCTGACAGAGATTGCCAAATGCCATACTTGCTCATTTTGGGTAGCAACAAGGGGTTCAACTGGGGTATATTGGACCCCATCAGACCCTCCATTGTCATGATCTGAGGGGGTCTCATCACTGAGACCGCCACCAATTAGCAAGTTAGGCGTTATCCTGTGGATAGGGCCTAACTTGTTTAGTGGAAAACCCCTTTAAGGATTAAAAACTGATGAAAATTTATGACAATGCTCGTCTCCAGTAGAACCCCTACAACACTCCATCCAGTCTCGAATAACGAGTACCCGAGCATTTTAGTGCTCGCTCATCTCTACCTATGATCAAACACAAATCTCTTTTCCATCCTCATGGCACCATACCCCAAGTCAACGACTTTTCGGCAATCATGGACCATTCTTGGATTACATAACCCTTTGAATCAGTGGACATCATGTTTGATCTTGGTTAGAGAAGAAGACTGGTTACCCAAATTTCTGACCTACAAGCCAGTTATACTTGTGAGGTTTGCAATTAAATATGGAGGAACCATTTGGGTTCCATTTACATATATCAGTTGCCATTAGTTTTTCTAACCACAAAAATGGTAAAATGGATGAAAACTTGATTTAAAGGGGTTTTCCAACAAAACAATTTAGGCACTATCCACAGGTTAGTACCTATGTTGCTGAGCGATGGGGGTCTCATTAATAGATCCCCACAGATCATGAGAATGAGGGGTCCAATTTACCCCAGTCTGACCCCTCGTTGCTCCCTGAGATGAGCGGAGGAGCAGGACACACATGTCCGAGCTACCCCGTTGATCTCTATGGATCTGACAGAGATTGCCAAGTATGGCATTTGGCAATCTCCGCTCATTTTGGGTAGCAACAAGGGGTATACTGAACCCCATCAGACCCTCCATTGTCATGATCTGAGAGGATCTCATCACTGAGACTGCCACCAATCAGAAAGTTAGGCGTTATCCTGTGGATAGGGCCTAACTTGTTTAGTGGAAAACCCCTTTAAGGATTAAAAACTGATGAAAACTTATGACAATGCTCGTCTCCAGTAGAACCCCTACAACACTCCATCCAAAGCAGAGGAAACTGGCTGATTTTTTGACAGGGCCACTGGCTCTAGCTATAGTACTTTATGCATTTAATTTTTCGGAGGGACCAACGCGGTCCTCTGTTTTAAACAATTTTTGGGGAGTGCCACATACAGGCACTCATCTATTCAATTTTTCTGGAGGGCCACCTACCTGCTCCTCTGGTTTGAAAACTTTTTTGGACTGCCACATACAGGACTCAATATATTCAATTTTCTGGAGGGCACCACCTGCTCTCTGGTTTGAAAATTTTTTGGACTGCCACATACAGGCACTCAATCTATTCAATTTTCCTGGAGAGGCCACCACCTGCTCCTCTGGTTTGAAAACTGTTTGGGACTGCCACATACAGGCAATCAATTATTTCATTTTTCTGGAGGGCCCTACCTGCTCCTCTGGTTTGAAAACTTTTTTGGACTGCACATACAGGCACTATCCAAATTAAATTGTCTCCATAGCAGCCTCCACACGGTTGTCTCATTGCTACCTCCAAAAGTCGTCCATATAGCTGCCTCCCATACATGTCCCCTTATCAAACGAGGTGTTGTCAGGCAGAAGAAATTTGGGTTGTTGTCATGGATTCCACATTCAAAGTGTTAACTTTGCGCCACCTGCTTGTGTTATCCACAAATATACTGGCAACTTTTATCATTTACAAATATTATTTCAGCGTTCTTGCGCATCTGTTACATTCCCCTCACCGCCATATCCTAAATTATACGACAAACGCTACTACATTGATCTTATACAAAAGTTCTTAGAAGTGCTGTTTGGAGAGTAGCCATAGAGACGGGGGCTTGGATTGGCGAAAGCTCGCCTGGCAGCGGAGCCCAGCTCCAGAGCATCATGCGCTTCTTGCGCATCTGTTTACATTCCCTCACCCGCCATATCCTAAACTTATAAGAACGCTACTACACTAACTTGGTTGCAGGCTGGACCGAGTCTGACCGGGGGCTAGTCATATACTGCGAAGCAGAGAATTGCGGGGCTACCTCGGTCCAGGTCTCAAAGGCCTGTATACCTCCTCCTCCCCGATATACCATCCGTGGCATGGCGCATCAGTCCGGTAGCTCTAGGCACAGCAGCAGTGCCGTCGCTAAGCGACAGCAGGCGGTGCGGTTGAAAATGCTGAGCCTAGGCGATATAAAAGGCACACGCCCAAGAGCATTTACAGGGCATTCCACTCAAACTTGTTTAATTGTCGCCACCCTGCTGTGTATCCACAAAAATATACTGGCAAACTTTTATCATTTACCAAATATTATTTCAGCGCTTCTTGCGCATCTGTTTACATTCCCCTAACCGCCATATCCCAAACTATAAGAACGCTACTACACTTGATCTTATACAAAAAGGTTCTTAGAAAGTGCTGTTTGGGGAGTAGCCTAGAGACGGGGCTGGATTGGCAAAAGCTCGCCTGGCAGCGGAGCGCCAGCCCATGCCAAGATCAACTAACATAGTTTTAACTGCAGCACCCTTTAATCTACTACTAGTTCACTGCTCCATACATGGTCCCCTTATCAAACGAGCTGTGTCAGGCAGCAATTTGGGTTGTTTTCATGGCGTTCCATGTTAACTTGTCGCCACCTGCTGTGTAATTCCCAAAAATATACTGGCAAAACTTTATCATGTACCGATATTATTTGAGCGCTTCTTGCTCACCTCCTTTGGTTCCTCTCTGCCACCATGGTTGAAGCTGAGTCCATTTAGGGTATGTCGCATGCCACTTCTAGCCTGCCGTGCTGCCAGTGCCTCGCATGCCTCCCTATAGTGTCAGGGTCAATTATTGGATGTTTTAGATGCTATCTAGCTCATTCTGTCACTGTCATGGCCATGCTGTTGCCCATAATTTTGGCATAATGGTGCGATATTAAGCAGCCTCAGAGGCATCCATGCATGATGCCCCTGCTGTTTCTGTCCATTTCCGTGGTGTCCATCCTTTTCTGAGGTTCCCAGGTGTTTGGCCAAGCTTCCCTGTGCAGAGCCTTGGTCCCTTGAAAAATGCTCGAGTCTCCATTGACTTCCAATGGGGCTCTTTATTCGAGACGAGCACTCGAGCATCGGGAAAAGTTCGTCTCGAATAACCGAGTACCCGAGCATTTTAGTGCTCGCTCATCTCTACCTATGATCAAACACAAATCTCTTTTCCATCCTCATGGCACCATACCCCAAGTCAACGATTTTCGGCAATCAGGACCATTCTTGGATTACATAACCCTTTGAATCAGTGGACATCATGTTTGATCTTGGTTAGAGAAGAGACTGGTTACCCAAATTTGACCTACAAGCCAGTTATACTTGTGAGGTTTGCAATTTAAATATGGAGGAACCATTTGGGTTCCATTTACATATATCAGTGCCATTAGTTTTCTAACCACAAAAATGGTAAAAATGGATGAAACTTGATTTAAAGGGGTTTCACAACAAAACAATTTAGGCACTATCCACAGGTTAGTACCTATGTTGCTGAGCGATGGGTGTCTCATTAATAGATCCCCACAGATCATGAGAATGAGGGGTCAATTTACCCCAGTCTGACCCTCGTTGTCCCTGAGATGAGCGGAGGAGCAGGACACACAGTCCGCCGAATACCCGTTGATCTTGGATTGACAGAGATTGCCAAGTATGGCATTTGGCAATCTCCGCTCATTTGGGTGAGCAAACAAGGGGTATACTGAACCCCATCAGACCCTCCATTGTCATGATCTGAGAGGATTCATCACTGAGACTGCCACCAATCAGAAAGTTAGGGCGTTATTCCTGTGGATAGGGCCTAAATTGTTTAGTGGAAAACCCCTTTAAGGATTAAAAACTGATGAAAACTTATGACAATGCTCGTCTCCAGTAGAACCCCTACAACACTCCATCCATGCTGATGGAAGACAGACATTCTGTCTTCTCACGTTTCCCAGTTCTATTTATGCAAATAACATTTTAATTTGCTTATTTTTATAACCATTTTTCTTTTAATTTTTCAGATTTGCGTCTGAGAAACACGATTTTTCTTACCAGAGGTCATGTATGTGTAGAAATCCTACTAAGCTAATGGCGCGGTGTTCTTCCACTCCAAATGCTTTATTATTACATATGATACAATCCTAGAAATCTGTGCCATATTTAAAATTCCTACTTGAGCAGTGACTTTTTTGTTTTACGAGATAGTCTCAAATATGTTGGAGGGTAGAGGTAAAAAAAAGTGTAAAAACAGTCAGCAGCAAGAAGTTCAACAAAATCTGTTATTTAGATTACCACTTAACAGAATAAACAAGAGATGGGAATGATAATATTGTCTTGCGGAAAAAAACACAGAAAGCCATCTTGGTGAATGAAAACATGAGCTCTCTCATAATCCTATTGAGTATTCTTCAATCAAGGCTGAGTTCATAAATTTTTTTTTCAAAAACTAAAAAATATTGAAGACAGTGAATAATATAACTGTGGATTTTTATTGTATTAATATGTATAATAAATTTTAGGTTAGGAACCACTTGGAGTTGAATTCTAAGCAATTTTTTTTTTTTAAAGATCAATTTTTATTTGGTTTTACATATCGATTTTTTTCTTATACAAACACGGAAGCTGTCTATGTGAAAAAATACTTTATTTTATACAGAAAATGTGGCACAGAATTAAAAACATCTAAAAAAATTTTTTAGATGTTTTTAATTCCGTGCCATTTTTTCTGTATGAATTCTAGTATTTTTTCACATGCACAGCTTCTGTGTTTGTGTAGTTTATGACTCACATTTGAGATGTGTTAATATTTATATATACAGACAGTACCCAACTTAAGAACACCCGACTTACAGACGACCCCTAGTTACAAACGGACCTCTGGATGTTGGTAATTTACTGTATTTTAGCCTTAGGCTACAATAAACAGCTATAATAGGTAGTATAATAGGCGTCTGCAATTATGATTTATTGTTAATCCTGGTTCTTATGAGAACCCAACATTTTTAAAATTCAATAGTCACCCAAAAAAAATTGCCTGGAGCTACAATTATAAAATATACAGTTCCGACTTACATACAAATTCAACTTAAGAACAAACCTGCTGAACTTTTCTTGTACGTAACTCGGAGACTGCCTGCATTCCACCACTACCACTATTTTAGACCCTCTTTTTTGGCATACATTATAAATATATATGCGATATGCAATACAGGCGGTCCCCTACTTAAGAACACTCAACTTACATACGACCCCTAGTTACAAACGGACCACTGGATATTGGTAATTTATTGTACTTTAGTCCTAGGCTACAATAAACAGCTATAACAGTTATCACAGGTGTCTGTAATGAAGATTTATTGTTACTCCTGGTTCTTATGACAACCAAACATTTTTTTAATCCAATTGTCACAGAGACCAAAAAAATTCTAGCTGGGATTACAATGATAGAATATACAGATCCGACTTACATACAAATTCAACTTAAGAACAAACCTACAGACTCTATTTTGTATGTAACCCGGGGACTGCCTGTATATTGTATAAGCAATCAGATCCCCTAGGGTCCAGGTAAAACAGAACCCTAAGGGAACTGATTACTTATACAATATATTGCAATACTACTGCATTGTAGTATATTGTAAATTAGCTTAATCTGAATTAGACACTGCCTGCTGGTGCCGATCGTGAGTGTGAGCAGCGGTCATCTCCTGCATATTGTCACCCACCTTGTATTGCGAGGGCTCAGCACATGAGCCATCTATATGCATCCTTAATTACATACTATTCCATCTTGTGAAGTTTAGGCATTAATGATACTTCCTTTTTTAGGTTTTGAAAAAAATTAATATGTGAAACCAAATAAAAATACATCTTTAAAAAAAATTGCTTAGAATTCAACTCCCAGTAAAAAAAAAAAATATCTCAAGGGGTTCCTAACCTTAAGATTTATTTGGGGGTTTAAAAAATGTGTTAGATAAATAACAAAACCTAAAAGTAAAAATCATCTAATGAAAATAAAAGCGAATAAATAAACATAATCATAAACTTGCCTGATGTGACAAAATATTAAAAAAAAAATGTAAACTGATAATAAGGAATGGACAATTTTTTGCCATTTTGCAAAATATAAAAATTTGAATAAAAAGTCATCAATTGGTCATTTAGTCCCCAGTATACAATCAGTAAAAAGTTGTGGTTGTTTCACACCTAAAACAGCCCGTTCACCAAACTATGAAAAAGTTATGACGTCTCAAGTTCTAAGCAGAAACGTTTTGTGGATATGAAATATCTTTACATTCTTCCATCGTGGCAGATGTCTTACGGTCCCGTCATTCTCATATTTCCGTATTTTCCTGGCATGTTGCGGGAAGCTCAAAATGTGTGACGTACAGGCAGTCCCCAGGTTACATACAAGATAGGGTCTGTAGGTTTGTTCTTAAGTTGAATTTGTATGTAAGTCGGAACCGTATACTTTATAATTGTAACTCCAGACAAATTTTTTTGGTCTCTGTGACAATTGGATTTTCAAAATGTTGGATTGTCATAAGAACCAGGATTAACAATAAATCTTCATTACAGACACCTGTGATAACTGTTATAGCTGATTATTGTAGCCTAGGACTAAAGTACAGTAACTTACCAACATCCAGAGGTCCGTTTGTAACTAGGGGTCGTCTGTAAGTCAGGTGTTCTTAAGTAGGGGACCGCCTGTATTAGGTTTTAGGATTCTCTGATAGATACATCGGTAGAGAGTCACCAGTATTTTGCAATACTATTCACCGACTATATATGACAACCACCACAAATTATTTAAGGAATTTTGGACAAAATGTGGCAGCCAAAAGTTTGGAGCAATAGATTTAGGTATTGTAGAGATCAGGTCAAATATTTGTAGCCAATAAGGATCTACGGATGGGAGGTGGTTTTCATATAACTTTTTCTCTTACGGTTATTATTGTATGTGTTGCCTATTTTGGATTTAGGGGATGAAGGGAGACAACAAAGGAGACATCCCTTGTCCATCCCAATTCCAGGACCCATTATGAGTTATAAAGCAAGTGGTTCAAGTCAGCTTTCTATTGTCTGATGTGATGGGTGGCAATATGTATGTAATTATCCCTTATAGGGAGTATAATGCATCTAAATACGGTTTCCTAAACCACTGAATGGGTATCTATCATGAAGAGTAGAGCGTCTTGTATGTCGAGATGAATGGAAGTTCTAATAAGGGATAGAGGCCACAAGTGTCTTCCTTTGAAATACATATTAAGGGGGTATTCACACGAACGTATGCCCAACTGGCCCATAGACACCTATGGGGGGCACCATAGACAACTATGGGGGGCGTATATCCGGCTAGCTGGATATACATTCCCCAAATGTTCATGTGAATACACCCTAAGTTGCCCATTGTCATTCTAAATTCTTAGCAATTTCCAAATATAATTCTAAACTAATTTGGCATAATTTTTCATAAATAAAACTTTAATATAGGAAGGATCTAATTTTGCCCTAGCAAAACGAATGTCGGCACCACTTTTGGGAACATTATGGGGTCAATCAATTACAGGGAGTCTACAAGCTAGAAATAACCTTACAGGTATAACAGGGTGTATGGAATTGTATCAGCTTTTCAGACTTTACATTTTACATTTTTGAGAAACCTTATTATTTTTCTTTATGTAAATGAGGACTAGGTGCAATAGGGGTGTGGCCAATGTCAGGCGTTTTCTTTGGGGGGATGTTAAGCATTGATACTAGGACGGGCCTGCAGAAGACATGGACATACCCTGGTGTACTAAGAAGATCAATTAGATAAAAGATGAACTTTCTCTAATCCGGCAGATCACCAGAAAACATCTGTCCCATGCCTGTTAAATGGTTCTGATAACCGGCTTCACCTTCTCTTTCTTTGCTGATTCGGGAAGGTGTCCAAATCAGTCAATGTTCAGGGAATTAGCCAGTTATCATATGGAAACTATTTAATTTCATAGAGGCAATTCCTTGTGGTCACATGATGAGAGCTGTAGGTCCGTAAGTCAGTAGGTTTTAAGAATAGCTGATCCTAAAAAGGGTATTTTGGTGACCCATGTGTCATACACTACCCCTTTGCTTGAGGTGTTGATTGGGTCTTTGGTAAGAGCATAGATGTAAAGTGATAGATACAGATGCAGATAGATGCAGAAGGGAGCTACAGACATAGGATATTGAATACAAGCTGTTAAGTTCGTTCTCCCTCCTTTAGGTAGGAAACTATACACAATCTGCTCAGCTCCTCCTGCTCTATTACACTCTGCATGCAGATAGGACACTATGTACAATCTGATCATCTTCTACTGTTCTGTAACATGCTACCTGCAGATAGGACACTATGTACAATCTGTTAAAGGGAACCCGTCACCACTATTTTCACATACCTCCCAACTTTTGTGGAGGAGAAAGAGGGACAAAATGGCAATTTTTGTTAGCCACAGAAGCCACACCCTAGCCACGCCCCCTAACCACACCCCCTGGCCACGCCACTGCTCATACCTTCAACGCAATCCACTGGCACCAATGTATATTTTGTATATAATTGGGGGGGCCATATTCCACTCACCCCAGGCAACGACATGTCCCCCCCCAGACAACGAGGCATGCCCTCCTAGACAACGAGCATGTCTCCCCTAGACAACGAGCATGCCCCCCCCAGAAAACGAGCATGCCCTCCTAGACAACGAGCATGTCCTCCCCTAGACAACGAGCATGCCCCCCCGACAACGAGCATGTCCTCCCCTAGACAACGAGCATGTCCCCCCAGACAACGAGCATGTCCCCCCCAGACAACGGGCATGTCCGCCCCCAGACAACGAGCATGTCCCCCCTAGACAACGAGCATGTCCTCCCCTAGACAACGACATGTCCCCCCCAGACAACGGGCATGTCCGCCCCCAGACAACGAGCACAGCCCGCCCCCAGACAACGAGCATGCCCCCCCCCTAGACAACGAGCATGTCCCCCCAGACAACGAGCATCCCACATAGACAACGAGCATGTCCCCTCCTAGACAACGAGCATGTCCCCCCCCTAGACAACGAGCTTGCCCCCCCTAGACAACGAGCATGCTCCCCCCCTAGACAACTAGCATGTACCCACACCCAGAACAACGAGAATGTACCCCACCTAGACAAACGAGCATGTCCCCCCTAGACAACGAGCATGCCCCCCCCTAGACAAAGAGCATGCCCCCCCAGAAAACGAGCTGTCTCCCCTGTGGCTGCGTGCCCTTTTTGTGTGTTTGTGTTATTTTTGTCTTCCAGGACCGGGCTGCTGTGGACTGCTTCGGATTCGAAGGTACGTCGATGACCGACATTTCTAACAAATAAAATGGTCAACGAGGGTGTGTCTGCGTTTTTTGTTCAATAAAATTTTTTCACAAACGGTGTGATTATTTATTTTTTTGCGACACTCTCCTAGTTTGCCTAGTAGTGGTGCGGTAGGTGACGGTGCTCATTACTAAGGGCTGGCCTTAGTGTTTGCCAATTTTTTTGGCAAATTCAAACTAACTCCATAACATTACCCCGGTACCCACCGCCACCAGGGGGGCGGGAAGAGCCGGGTACAAACCAGTACCTGACGTCTATAGATGGTCAGGTAGTGGGGCGGCTGCCGGCGTTATTGTTGCGCTGGAATAGCCCCCTAACAGTGGCCTATCCCAGCTCAATAATGGCAGGTGCTGCTGCCTTTTTGTATCAGGCTGATTTGAAAAATAGGGGGAGCCCCGTGCCGTTTTTTCTTCAAATTTTTGACCAAAAATATGCGTGGGGTTCCCCCTTTAAAGGGGCTCCCAGGCTGTTTCCCCATTTTTACAAAAAAATGGGGGGAAAAACGGCATGGGGTGCCCCTATTGTTTTCAAATCAGCCAGATACCAAAAAGCAGCAGCAGCCTGCCATTACTGAGGGGATAGGGCACTGTTAGGGGGTATTCCAGCGCAACAATAACAGCCTGCAGCCGCCCACTACCTGACCATCTATAGACGGTCAGGTACTGGTTTGTACAGGCTTCCCGGCACCCGTGGCGGGGGGTACCGGGGTAATGTTATGGGGTTAGTGTGAAATTGCCAAAAAAAATAAGGCAAACACTAAGGCCAGCCCTTAGTAATGAGCACCGTCACCTAGCCGGCACCACTACTATGGCAAAACTATGAAGAGGTGTCGCAAAAAAATAAATAATCACACCGTTTCAGAAAAATTTTATGAACAAAAAAACGCGACCACACTCGTTGACCATTTTATTTGTTAGAAATGTCGGTCATCGACGTAATCCTTCGAATTCAAAGCAGTCCAACCAGGCACGGTCCTGGAAGACAAAAATCAAAAAAAACTACACACAAAAAGGGCACGCAGCCACAGGGGAGGACATGCTCGTGTCTAGGGGTCAGGGGTAGACATGCTTGTTGTCTAGGGGGGGGGGGGAATGATCGTTGTTAGGGAGGGGGGGACATGCTCGTTGTCAGGAGTCGGGGGAGACATGCTCATTGTCTAGGGGGGGGGAATGCTCGTTTGTCTGGGGGGGGGGGACATGCTCGTTGCTAGGGGGGGGCATGCTCGTTGTCTAGGGGGGGACATGCTCGTTGTCTAGGGGTCAGGGGGAGACATGCTCGTTGTCTAGCAGGGGGAAATGCTCGTTGTCTAGGGGGGAAATGCTCGTTGTCTAGGGGGGGGGACATGCTTGTTGTCTAGGGGGGGGGAGACATGCTCGTTGTCGCAGTAAAGGGGAGGGGGTCTATGGCGCAGAAGTACTATGGAGCGCGTAAAGGGGAGGGGTCCTATGGAGCGCAGTAAAGGGGGGAGAGTAAAGGGGAGGGTCCTATGGAGAGCGCAGTGAAAGCCATAAAAACCACATTTGATATTTTCCTTCCCGCTTCCCAGTACAGGGCCTGGAATATTTAATACTGTCACTAGGAAGTATAATTTGTTACGCAGAAACAGCCGCCGCACAAGCTTTGTACGTGGAAACATAAAAAAGTTATTGATTTTTGAAAAGGGGAGTGAAATATGGAAACGCAAAAATCGTTCCGTCAGAGTAATGGAGCAGACGGCCGTGTAGAGACCATTTTCTGCTCCATTACTGTCATAGAGCGATGACATGTACTTATGTGGACCCCAACAGACCCCTCGTTTTCATGATCTATGGGGGTCACATCACTGAAACCCCCACACAGCAGCAGGTTAAGCCCTGTCCTATGGATAGGGCCTAACTTGTATTTGTGGGAAAACCCTTTTAACCCCTTAACGCTCTGCGCCGTAGCTCTACGACGCAGCAGAGGAGTATAAGGAGGTGTATGAAGAGGGCTGAGTCTCTTCATACAAGGTGGGGGGTTTTGCATGTTGCAGAAAACCCCCACCGCTAATAACGCAGTCGGTCATTGTCGCCGGCAAAGTCTTTTTTAGAATCGCGTGTGCCCCGAACGTCATCGGGGGGCGGCGATCGTTTGCCGTGGTAGCCTGGTCTTCTTTGACACGAGGCTACATGGCTTCTGCAGATCGTTACAATGAGCCAGAAGTATTGCAGTATATGGTAGGAGCGATCTGACCATCTAGGGTTAATGTACCTAGAGGGTCTAAGAAATAGTGGAAAAAAAGAAAAAAACAGGTTTTAAAAATAAAAAAATGTAAAAATATTAAAAATTCTAATCACCTCCCTTTCCCTAGAACGGATATAAAACATAACAAACAGTAAAAATCAAACATATTAGGTATCGCCGCGTCCCAAAATGCCCGATCTATCAAAATATAAAAACGGTTACGGGCGCCGGTGAACTCCGAGGTGGGAAATGGCGCCCAAATGTCCGAATGCGACTTTTACACCTTTTACATCACATATAAAAAAATGAAATTAAAAATGATCAAAATGTCGCACAGACCTCAAAATGGTAGCAATGAAAACGTGGCTCATTGCCAAAAATGACCCCACCCCCAGCTCCGTGCACCGAAATATGAAAAAGTTATATTAGCGTCAGAAGATGGCAAAAAATTTTTTATTTATTTTTGCACCATTCGTTTAATTTTTGAAAATGTATTAAAACACAATAAAACCTATAAATCCGGTATCACTGCGATCGCACCGAACCCAAAGATAAAGCTGAGGTGTATTTTGAGTGCACAGTCAAAGTCGAAAAAACTGAGCCCACAAGAACGTGACAACGTGCGTTTTTTTAAAAAAAAAAATCCACATTTGGAATTTATTTCAGCTTCGCAGTACACGGCATGTTAAAATAAATAGCATTACGGGAAAGGAAAATTTGTTACGCACAAAATAAGCCCTACAACAGGTCTGTACACGGAAACATGAAAAAGTTATGGATTTTTGAAGTTGGACAGCAATAAAGAGAGGAAAAAACCCCTGCTCCTTAAGGGGTTAAGTATATGGTACAATAAAAGCAGAATAGAAGGGCACTGGGGGGGTTAGGGATGGGGGCAGGGGGTCTATGGAGGAAAGTGTTTAACCCTTTAGCTGCTGCCTGCAGTCACTGTAGAGTACCTGTTATCACACTGCAGCAGCTGCACACACTCGGCTCTGCTTCATCAGACGAACTTCAGTGAGGAGCAGGAGGAGGTGGGGGCAGGGAGCTGCTGCTACACGGAGGGGATGATGTAGCAGTGCTGGAGAGCTCCTGCCTGCATGGAGGCTGATCCCCTGGGGCTGCTGTGCAGGGGCAGTGCAGAGAATATGACACTCTGCACTGCTCCCTCCATCCATCCATCCATGTGCCTGCAAGTGGCAGCCTGAGGACAGGGAGGGCTCTGCCTCCCAGGGGAGGGGATGGGGGGAGGTGCCGGCTCTGCAGCAGACAGCCCGGGAGCTAGAGAGGAGGAGGACGCTGCACCCCGCCCCCTGGCTTCTCTGTATCCTGAGCAGGACGGGGGCGGGACTCGGGGGCGGGACAAAACGGAAAAATCCGTGAAAACGCAAAAAAAAACGGGACTTTCACTTAACGGTCCGTGCAGGCGGGACAAGGGTTAAAAAACGGGACTGTCCCGCCCAAAACGGGACGGTTGGGAGGTATGATTTTCACAAATACAGGTAGTGACAGGTTCCTATAGAGCTCTAGTAACTATCTGACACCCTGCTTGTAGCTAAAAATTATGCCCCCGAGATTCCCATATATTCAACTTTATAGTTTTACCTGATAACTAAGCATGGCTACATGGAGTCCAGGTGGGCGTGGCCTCCTCGGGCTGAATCCAGCAGCTCCTCCCCATCCCTATCTCTGTATGCTGCTATAATGTCATGTGACCAGGGTGACATCATTGCAGGTCCTATAGCTTTTGTAGCATTAGGAACTGTACACTAAGCATATATGTCATGAAATCACAGCAGCCTGCATGGAGAGGAGTAGAAGTCCATGGAAGCTGTTGTGATGGTTTTATGTGGTCAGATATGTACATGGGGTATAGTTTTCATATTAAGTAGCTCAAGGACCTTTGATGATGTCAACCTGGTCACATGACATTAGGCCACGCCCCCGGCAAGATTATAACTCTGACTTTATGGGGATCTGAGGGGAACAATTTTTAGCTAAAAGCAGGTTGTCAGATAGTTACTAGAGCTCTATAGGAACCTGCCACTACCTGTATTTGTGAAAATAGTGGTGACGGGTTCCCTTTAAGCTCTTCCTGCTCCATGACATGCTGCCTGCAGATAGGACACTATGTACAATCTGCTCAGCTCCTCCTGCTCTATAGCATGCTGGCTGCAGATAGGACACTATGTACAATCTGCTCAGCAACTCCTGCTCTATAACATGCTGCCTGCAGATAGGACACTATGTACAACCTGCTCAACTCCTTCTGCTCTATAACATGCTGCCTACAGATAGGACACTGTGTACAATCTGCTCAGCTTCTCCTGCTCTATAACATGCTGCCTGCAGATAGGACACTATGTACAATCTTCTCAGCTTCTACTGTTCTGTAACTTGCTGCCTGCAAAATTGGACATTATAATCTGCTCAGCGCCTCCTGTTCTATAACTTGTTACCTGAAAATCGTACGTTATGTGCAATCTGCTCAGCTCCTTCTGCTCTATAACAAGCAGGAGACACACTGGAGAGCCTGTTTAACATGTCAGATCCCTTTCAACACAGTCTGCTAAGATGGAAGGAGCACATTTCTCTTAGCTTCGTCAGTTTCTTGATAAAACCTGGCAGAACACATGTAGGACAGTGATGTAAACCAACATTAGGGAATGGGTGAGAAAAGGGAGATGGTGAGAGTTAAATCACAGCACTGGGAGAGAAGCGTCTATATCATCTATATCGGCTGTGAGTTTGCTTTCATTTCTGTTGATGGCACCTTTTTAATTACAACAAACAAACAAACAATAAAACCAGAATCTTACCTTCAAGTAGATGTATACGTGAGATGAGCGCGCTGATACGTTATAGGGAAGGAGACTGATTACTGGCTCGAGTTATTATATAATGTCTGATTATTAATGGTTTTCAATTGTTATATCATCTGTTCTCTTGTCTTCCGAAAGAAAAGTCCCTCCAACATTTGTAGGCGGAAACCAGTAGATCCCAAACCATAAGGAACCGTTCATCCAGATCATAGGGCATTCTTACTTTTACATTCAGAATTTTTTTATTTTTTCAATTAAAACTGCAGTAATTATAAAAAAAAAAATCCACAAGTAGTCAATAATTTTTATGGCTAGATAGTTAGATGTTACAATGTAACATTGGGGAATGTACCTGTAGGACGTTTCCAAATGCAACATGGTTCAATGTAAGAATGAATGTTATCATCTAGAACAATATTAGAAATCAGAAAACTTTATACCAATGATATTTATGTTCACCTAAAGAGTGACAGCAGAGTGTGATTGCAGTATGGCAGTATATGGTAGGATCGATCAGACAACCTAGGGTTAAAGTACCCTAGGGAGTCTGAAAAATAGTTAAAATAAAAGTAAAAAAAAGTTTAAAAAAAATTTTATATTAAAAAAACCTAAAAATTCAAATCATCCCCCCTTTCCCTAGAACTGATATTAATATTAATAAACAGTAAAAATCATAAACACATTAGGTATCGCCGCGCCCAAAAATGTCCAATCTATCAAAATATAATAACGGTTTTTCACTGCGTTTAACCCCGTAACGGAAAATAGCGTCCAAAGTCAAAAATGAAATTTTTTTGCCATTTTGGAAAATATAAAAAAATTTATAAAAAGTGATCAAAATGTTGTACAGTCCTAACAATGATAGCAATGAAAACGCCATCAAAAGTCGCAAAAAATGACACCACCCACAGCTCTGTACACCAAAGTATGAAAAAGTTATTAGCGCCAGAAGATGGCAAAATCAAAAAAAAAATTTTTGCACAGGAGGTTTTAATTTTTTTAAATGTATGAAAACATTATAAAACCTGTACAAATGTGGTATCCCTGTGATCGTAGCAACCCAAAGAATAAAATAGACCTGTCATTTGGGGCACACAGTGAAAGCTGTAAAATCCAAGCCCACAAGAAAACGTCGCAAATGTGTTTTTTCACCATTTTCACTGCATTTGGAATTTTTTTCCCGCTTCCCAGTACGCACAATGGAATATTAAATACCGCCACTACGAAGTGCAATTTGTTACGCAAAAAATAAGCCATAACAGAGCTCTTTATGTGGAAAAATAAAAAAGTTATAGTTATATAAGTTATATTTTTGAAGGTGGGGAGTGAAAAATGGAAGTGAAAAAACTAAAAAAGGCCAAGTCGTTAAGGGGTTAAATCAGTCTGTTAATTTCCTCCGCGCGGGCTGTTGCAGAGCGGACACAGGACAGAAGATGGCCCCTGGACACATGTCCACATCACATGTCCTGCACCGACCTGGGCAGATCATGTGATCACCACTTCGTTTGGCTGTTGTTGGTTGGTTGAAGTGCATCCAGTATGGCCAGTGTTGTGGTGATGGCCGTTACACATCATTACTATGGTAACAGAGCAAGAAAACTTGTTACATCATCACTGGGAGCAAAGCATTAAAGGGAGGAGGAGATACTGAGAACTAAAGGACCATGGGACTTGTAGTTTCCAGTGGCAGCCATCTTGGTGATAACTCTGCATACTTGAGAGAGACCATAATAATTTTGTGAATCATAAAATCAAACTATTTCAGCTCCATTTTGTGACCAATGACATTGAGTTTTGTAACATTCATTTATTTATAGTATCATGGGTTTTTTGTATCAGATGTTAATATTCCCAGGAATACCTCTTTAAACATTTCTGCAGAATTTTTATGTTGAAATGTTGTTTTTAACAAGCATTATTACAGTATGGAGATATGATGTAAATTCAGACAACATACACATTTTTTAATACATTGGATGATTATTGAGTTGACAGATCCATAATATTTGTATCTCAATGCTTTTACACATTAGATTTTGGCTATGTTCACCACCGGGTTGGGTTGGCAGGATGAGTTGTATTGTTCAATTGCCCCATTTTGGATGGCACAATGCATCATTTGTTATGGGGTGTTTAGGAATGAATAGAAAAATTGCCCTGAGAATATAAAACACAATGCATCCATGGTGCCCCCTAAAAAATGTTTGCCCAACACTTTGCAAAAATGTAACAAATGAGAATACCAGCCACCACAGATGATAATATTTTGTCAACGCAGTACGGGAGTGCCTAGGATAGACTGGAAGGGCAGACAAAGACAGTGAACCCTAAAGCTAAATTCCCTTCCCAGCTGTCTCTACCTAATATCCCGACCTACCCTAAGTGGTTGGTGACAACTGATCGATGCTCTCTTCCTGCATAAAAGTGCAAATACTGAGAGAAAGATGGGACAATGCAAACATAGAAGAGTTAAAACCAAGAGGACAATGCTGTACAGAATCGAAACAGACAAAATACAGATGAACAGATAATAGCAAATAGGCTCCAAATAAGATGTATAGAAAGCACAGAGGAAATTGTAGGGAAAACTTATATAAGATGCCAGAGTCCCAGTCCCGAAATGGATCAGACCACTTCCCTGACATCCAGAAAAAGCAGACCAGCAGAGGAGTGTGAGCGATGCCCATCTCAGCTATCTTAACTGTTAGCAACTGGGAGCAAAATCAGACGAGTTTCATGGCATTCAAATATGTCAGCCAGGAAATGAAATAGGAAGTGTTCAGACTAGTAAGAACAAAATGTAACCTAAGATCAAAATAACACTCATCAGCTACAGCTCATGGACAGAGGATGAAGCCCAAATGGGCACAAATTCTACAATTTTTTCTTCCTGACATAATCCTGCCAGTCCACTTGTGGCTGGACACCTGCGGAGGACCCAGATGGCGCAATGATGTCATCACGGCATATGCATCAATAAAATGACTAAATACAGTTGTATCTTTACCTTAAAGGGGTGTTCCCATTTCAGCCAGTTATAGTTATTGTTTGTATGATTCAAAAGTCATACATTTTTCCAATAAACTTTTTGTATCAATCCTCTTTTCTAGATCTCTGCTTGCTGTCCTTTTATAAAAAGTTTCTATGTATATTTCCAATGGACAGAAATCTGACCAAGGTCACACCAGTGCACGACTCGTTAGTGTCATAAAGAATAAGAGTAATAATGAGCCGTGCACCTGTGTGACCATGGTCAGATTTCTGTCCACGGGAAATAAATATAGAAGCTTCTATAGAAGCACAGCAAGCAGAGATCTAGAAAACCATGAGGCGTTGATACAGAAAGTATATTGGAACAGTCTATAACTTTTCATTATACAAATAATATAAGTTGTTTGCTGAAACGGGAACACCCCTTCAAGGACACAGATAAAAGGCAGGACTTACTTAGTGTGCCACATGTTTGTCCTCTATGCATAAGGTAGGGTGTATAAAATAGTGTGACAAACAATGCATTACTTTCCCCAATAGGGATTTTTTTTTTCTCGAAAGAGCAAGATAAGTCCATATCATGTAATTACGGCCGGAAAAAGAGATAATGTCTATGCAAGGTGCAATATAAAGTACTTCACACCTGTGTGTGCCAACGTCTTTTTAGGTACCACTCAGTGTAAATTTACCATCATTTAACAATGGTGATGCTGTATAGACTTCACTTAGAAATGTGCATGTTTAATTGGCAGTTTTACTCGAACTATACACATGTGCAGTCTACAGGTTATTCTTATATGGATGATGTTTGTTAGAGGCATATATAATAGTACACACTATATACATATACATATGTAACATAACATACATATACAACAATGGTGATGTCTCCCCGAATTAATATTCCATTCGACTCGTGATATATGGAGGAATACACAATAGGGCTCATTTACTAAGGGTCTGCGGACCACACAAACGTTGGATATTCCAATGATTACTGTTTAGCTCCGCATTAAAAGCAGATTGTGGCAAACGCGCCGACTTTCATGCGACAGAAATCGGGGTTGGGCCGAAGGACGGTCCAACTGATTTGGGACAGTGCGCGGGATTTAAAGGGGTATTCTCGTCCGGGCATTCACATTCAGTTTGATAAATCTGCCATATATAAACATTTCTTCAATTAGATATTATTTAAAAAAATGTTCCTGTGTGAAGATAATTTCTCATAAATGTAGTGATTTTGTCCCTTAGAAACGAGATAGCTTCCTTGGATATGGCCACCTCTGCCTGAGAGATTGCACAAATAAACAAAAAGCTTTTGTATATCAAATGTCTGGGAGTTACTGCAGGTCCCGCAGCCGTCCTGTGATAATGATTGCTGAATCCTGGTGGTCCGGCAGGACTCTATAGCGTAAGTCTGGCCACCGCTGTCAGAGTGTGACGTGGCCGTATCCGAGAAAGCCATCTCATTTCTAAGGGACAACATGGCTACATTTATGAGAAATTATCTTCACACAGGAACATTTTTTTTTATAACATCCAATTGAAGAAATGTTTATATATGGCAGATTAATGAAACTGAATGTGAGTGCCCAGACGAGAATATCCCTTTAACATTCAAAATTGTGTCGCAAGCCATGCACTTACATGCACTGGGAAGAAGAAGGTGAACTCCGGCAGACCTGAGCGGGGAAGCGACACATGCAGGAAATTGGACGTACAATCTTAGTGAATCGTGGCAGCTACAAATCCTCTTCGGACAACACACCCCTCGGATTGTAACAGGACGGGTGAGTAAATGTGCCCGAATGCAATTGGTGTAACCCCATACTGATGCAGCCAAAGGCTCAGCCCCATTTTTTGTAATCTAAAATAGTTTTGACAAATTTTTTTTTGTCACATGTTGTACTTCTTGTTCGTGGTAAATTTTAGCTGACACTTTTTGCGTTTATTTGTATAAAAATAAAATTGGCAAAATTTTAGAAAATTTTACACCTGTTTTTGGAGGAAGAAATTCTAAAAACTGGCACATTTACGGTGTCCATGTCCAAAATGGAGGTGGCCTACAAGACAAAAGGGGCGGTGTCTGCTCATAATTGTGAATGCAGGTTAGAAAAGGGACGTGGCTGGACCTGAAACTGTCCCGCATTGAAATTACAATATTTTGGCGTGATAAACTATCTCTATTGCTCTTTCAATATTCCTGTTTAGAGCAAAACTTTTTGGAGTTGTAAGGGTGGGGAGTGACACACCCTTTTTGTGGACATCACCAACACATTACTCATATCACAAAAAATGCAGATACATTGCCTTCTCTTCCAGGAGCCCCGATGTTTCCTTTTTTACCTTTATATCCATCATTCAGAACTCATACACATGACTGTGTGCTTAATATGGCACAGGGGGGCATTTTGGCTGGGTGGCAATGGGAGCGGTAAGTGTTGATTGACTTATGTTGCAGCCCTACACGATTCGCTCATCACACCTTTTTTGTCTAGCTCACAACAGCCATTTGTGATCTCTATAATAAATGATAAATTATTGCTTAAATGGGTTGGCCACTTCCCTCATGTTTTTGTAATGTGTGTGTGGGGGGGGGGGCAGATGGAGGGTCATGTGATCTTTAACTGGCGATTGTTCATGGACAGACACAGATCACATGACCCTCCATCGGCGGCCATTTTATGGTCAGGAATCTCTGGCTGATGAGGTAAAAGACAGGAGGCTTCACTTTACATATCAAGAAAGCGGAGCAGAACTATTACTAGATGTATATTGATAAATTACCTCATATCCAGCCCCCCCCACACACACACACACACACACATTACAAAAACATGAGGTAAATTATCCAACCCATTTAGGTCCATTGTGTTTTCTTGTGTCACCTCCACCCACATGTGAACATATCGTAAATCTAACTGGATTGCAAAATAATAGAGTTACAAATATTATAGATCTGTAAACGCAATATCTTCCAAATCCAATATCTTCAAAAATATTTATTTTGACTGAATTTAGTTCATTTCTCTGTACCGTAATGGTTAAAAAAATGAGGATTCGATGGAAAAATTCGGAAGCAATTGTGTGGTAATCACGCAGCGACAACTGTTTAACTCGTTCTCTGCTTTCCCTTATGGCTGCCTTGTGAGAGACCACAACCTTAGGACAGACTCCTGATCGCATTTCTTTGTCCCTTCCTGGGCTTTGCAGTATGACAGTCATCCTCTTATTGTGCCAGGGCTGTCGCCATGCTGAAAATAAAGAAGCAATATTAATTGACGTATATTGCAACACTCGCGTGGTGTGAAGACGGAGCCCGTGAGGATTGATTTGTCAGGCCTGTCACTTCAGTCAGGAGATGTGCGATCCCAACTCCGATTTACAGGTAGAGGGAGACTGAAGTGATGACACCAGCATTTCACACCACGCTAGGCTCCAATTACTGCCGTACCTGGATTAGCAATTTACAATTCTGAGTACACAAAGGTGCAGATCCCAGGGCTCTCTGCCGCTAATTGATAAATGTGAGAAATGTGTATTATTTACGCAGAAGGAACAGTCTGGGCTCAGAATCAGAATTCTCTTGTTTACCTGGTACTATGTTAGTGGGCCGGAAACTCTTGATACTGATGTATAAAGCCATTACAAGTTCTAGAATTCTGCTGAAGTTTTCAGAACTTATTCAGGACTTAATGTATAGAAAGAAAATATCCTGCCATTTTAGTTTTTTTTTCAACTTACAATTTTTGTTAAAATTTTTCAATTTAACAAATTAACAAATGAAATAGTGACACATAAGTGATAGTCAGTTTAACCCAGCCTCGCAGGGCCTAGACACATATATATGCAGATGTTATGCAAGCAATCGCCATTGACATAAAGCTACATATCCTTGTGTATTACACTAAATCATTGCCTAATCGACCATCCAGCAGAACCAATGGAAGCCATCTTGTTGCCAACCATATTTTGTAGCTAGGTAGCACGGAAAGTACCTTGGGCCGAAGCAAAAATACACAGCAAAACATATCACTACCAATAACTACAGGGTCCATTTAAGGGTTTAAGCCATAAATGTCTGAAAAATGGTGGTCCCAATTGTTAGTCTCCTGACCCTCGCTTTGACTTATGAGGGAGCTACTGATGGTTGCATCCAAGAACAGAATGAATAGACAGGTGACAGTGACTCTATTCACTCTCCACTTTAACTTTCATACAAAGCGATACCCCCAAATTACAGGTGGTCACCTACTTAAGGACACCCGACTTACAGGCGACCCCTAGTTAAAGACGGACCCCTCTGCCCACTTTAACCTCTGGGACTATAGTAAAGCATCCAGGGAGGTTTACCAGACTGCAATGATCAGCTGTAAGGTGTCTGTAATGAAGCTTTATTGATAATCCTTGGTCCCATTACAGCAAAAAATTTTGAAACTCCAATTGTTACTGGGGCAAAAAAATTTTTTTGTCTGGATCTACAATTATAAAGTATACAGTTTTGACTTACACACAAATTCAACTTAAGAACAAACTATCTGTATAATACAATTGTATATCTGTATATGTAGATTACCTGGATTATAAGTGAACAGAGTCAGCAGAGTAATATCCAGTAACAACAACTCAAAGGTGATAACTTCTCAGTTTCCACTTTCTTCCTTGAATCCAGACCACCATGACAACCTTTCCAGACCATCACACAAATCTGCATAATTTTAAGGTATATTTGCCCTTTGTTTTTCAGCACCTTGCCTGCCTACAGTGTTCCAAACTTCAATAACCCTCTCTCCCATATATAGTTCTTATATAGGTAATACTATAATGATGATATACTGTAAATGCCATATTTTATGCAATGCCAATTACTAAAGCAATAGTGAACCTAAAACAGTAATCCATTACACAAGACTCCACAAAGTAATGGTTCTCCTGTAATTGTCCTTAAAGGGAACCTGTCACAACATTTGTAACAATTACAGCTCGTGATAGGTTCCCATAGAACCCTAATAACTAAATGACAGCCTTCTTTAAGCTAAACATTGTTTCCTTCACATTCCCATAAAATCAACTTTGTTATCTTACCTGGCATGCAAACAGATTCTGAGCGTATTTACACATATCTTTACAACTTATTTAAATCCTAAAACGGAATTAAGAACTTTATCTTCTTTTATATCACCAAACCAATATAAAGCTTTCCCAAATATCAACAAAAGGCGTAGCTATTATCTGAAGCTTTAAAGGCCATGAATACCTTGCAAATATCTTTTTGGCACATTTTATTTGTACGTAGAAATGAGCGGATCCGAAAGTTTGGGTCTGGAGTTCAGGTGCGGATAGGCGGCCAAGGCTGGCGCGATTATTGGGCATACCTGGGCAAGTGCCAGGGCCCAGAACTGCTGGGGGGCCCACAAAAGGCTATACATTAGGAATCTGTATGGGAGCAGGTGCTTTATCTAATGAATCCATAGGGTGTGAGGGGGGCTTATATAAAGTACTTATAAGGGGGCTGTTTGGTATGATAAATTAGGGAATATTTTAGGAAACAGGAGACTGTTTTAGTTTCTGAATTTTTAATGCCACTACATGAGTTCACTGAAAAGGGGCCCACTGAGGCACTGTCGCCCAGGGGCCTACTGAAACCTAGAGCAGACCCTGTTGGCGACCATGCAGCATGCCAGTTCGGCAAATTGATGCCCCTAGCTAATAGTCATAGCTGTTACTGTTCCAATAGGGATCTAGTTAAAATTCAGCACAGATCTTCTGTTTCTTTTTTACTAAATATTTTTAAGAAAGATGTTCAACTCCATTTCCTCATACACCAGCCTCAACCTCAAGTTCCAGGAAGTCCAATTGAATTATAGCACCTACAAGTTTCCTACCTATGTATGGTGCTAGAATTACACTTCTTGGGGAATGGAGGATTTTTTCATTCTGCCTGCTTGTAATATGCGGTTTCAGGATGTGTGAAGGACCTTCAAAGGTCCTGAAATGGCTCTTGTGTACATGTGTATTGAGAGCATGAACAGATGTACGAGGATTTAATTGGTGATGGTCCTTCTCGGTATGAAATTTGGTTGGTAGTTTGGGTGGCCATGGACCCCCCTACAAAACTTGGCCCCCTGGGCTTCTGCCCAAATCACCTATTATAATACACTACTCTCCATAACCATGCAAGACTTGTCTCACAGCACATAGCTCAGTCCATATAAACAACGTGAGAGTTATTCATTAACATCAATCACCGTAAATAGAAAGAATTCACTTAAGTCTCTTGCGCTTGTTTTTTTTTCTCTTTCTCTGGACCGCCCCCATTGTTAACCGATCGGGGATTCATCCCCACCAATCATACTCAACTCCAGTTTCTACAGTCAAAAATAGAAAAGTGCATTTCGGTACAGGAACGTAGCCCCATACCTATTGATTGATTTCTCCTCTACAAAGGTTTTCATAGCCTTCAAATATCATATTAAAATCCACCTCCTGACGTCTCAGCCACTAAGAATAATACTAAAATAATATATTATACTGATGGCGCCTTGCTCCATACAAGACATGACAGTTTTACTACAATATGCCTCCTATTTGTATCAATGGATAGAAGCAATTGGGTACAATATACCATATAATATATCATATGTACTGTATTATATATGTAGGCATATATTCATATACATATATAAACACTATATAAATAAGAGATCATTTGTGTCTCACAAATAAATGTCACTGATAATTGTTAGACAGCTAAACATAGCAACAAATTTCTCCTTTGTATGAATTTTTTTTTTCTTCTTTTGCAATGTGGAACATAGCGCTGACATTTCTCATACAATAACATGGCTGCATATGATATTTCAAAATAGAAGCACAGATGATGAAAGCTGTTGCCTTCAATTATATGCTTCTGTCTCTCAGGGATACGGTGTCCCTGCCAAGAATTGATGGCCTTAGTACTGCTAAAGTGCCCTTTGTGACACATAAAGAGACCACTGGACACATTCTTCATTCTAAGCCACTTTCATATCTCATCTTCTATTACACGAGAATGGAAAATATCCTGTGCCTGCTTTTAGAGTCGATACATTTAGTCAACTTTTTGTGACCTTGGTGCATGGAAAAAGGTCAGAAATGTTCATCTAGAATCTTTGGAGACGGAGCTGTGCCATATGAGGGTCTATTCACATTGTTAATTTTCCCAAATTTTTGGCAACTGATCCCTACAGAATAATAAAAATTTTTTTAAAAAAGTACATTATTGAGATCGGTTTATAGAATAGGTCTCATTACAATGGGTAGACCACTAAGACTGAGAGAATGGTGGCATTGAGGCACATTTACTTACCCGGTCCTGTTGCGATCCCGCGGTGCGTTGTCCGATGAGGTTTCGGGTCCAGAGCGATTCACTAAGGTTGTGTGTCCAATTTCCTGCAGGTGTCGCTGCTGCGCCGAGGTCCGCCGGAATTCACCTATTTCTTCCTGGTGGATTTCCATGCTTGATCTTGCCACACTTTCCGTTTTTTAAGTTCCGCGGTTTTTCCGAATCCGTCGGGTAGTCCCGGCTATGCCCCCCCGATTTCTGTCGCGTGCAAGCCGGCGCCGATGCGCCACAATCCGATCATGTGCACTAAAAACCGAGGCAATTCAGCGCAAACCGGAAATATTCGGGAAAACCCGACGGAATCACGGTCCGTGGACCCTTAGTAAATGTGCCCCATTGTGTCAACCTTTTTGAATGGATTAATGATTGATGTTTAAATGGGTTGACCAGTCACAAAAAGTTATCCCCTATCCACAGGGCTTCAAGTAGTAGGACACTCCACAGTTCACAAGAATTATATTTTTAATTTTTTTTTAAATATATTTATTATTGATCTCATATGGGGGTTTACATGGTAGAGTTTCAATATTTGCAGATGATAATAAGCTCTGTGAAGTAATTAATGCAGAGGAGGAATGGGCAGAATAAATAAATATTAAATAAAATTATGGAATGCTTCAAGAGAGGAATAGATTCTCATGAGGATATAGTTTTTCCTTATGCTAATCATTGGTAAGACCACACATGGAATATTGTGTAAAGTTTTGGGCACCAGTGTACAAAAAGGACATGGCAGAACTGGAACGGGTGCAGAGGAGAGCAACCAAGATTATTATAAAAAAAAAAGAAAAAAAGAGGATTCCTCATTACAATGTACAAATGCCCGAATAGTCTGTGGTCAGTACAAGGATCTCTCCAAAGATCCTTTTATACTTAGGCCTGAGACCAGGAAAAGGGGGCATCCTTTACACCTAGGGGAGAGGTGGTTCTACTATCCCCATAGACAAGGGGCATCCTCTACACCTGGAGGAGAGGTGGTTCTCCCATTCCCATACACAATGGGCATCCTCTACACCTAGAGGAGAGGCGGTTTTACCATTCCCATAGAAAGGGGGCTTCCTCTACACTCAGAAGAGATGTGGGTCTACCATCACCATAGAAAGAGGGCATCCTCTACACCTAGAGGAGAGGTGGTTCTACCATCACTATAGACAGGGAGCATCCTCTACACCTAGAGGAGAGGTGGTTCTACCATCACACCATAGATAGGGGGCATCCTCTACACCTAGAGGAGAGGTGGTTCAACCATCACCATAGACACGGGGAATCCTCTACACCTAGAGGAGAGGCGGTTCTATCATTGCTATAGACAGGGGCATCCTCTACACCTAGAGGAGAGGGGGTTCTACCATCACCATAGACAGTGGGCATCCTCAACACCTAGAGGAGAGGAGGTTCTACCATCACCATAGACAGGGGGCATCCTCTACACCTAGAGGAGAGGAGGTTCTACCATCACCATAGACAGAGGGTATCCTCTACACCTAGAGGAGAGGCAGTTCTACCATCACCATAGACAGGGGGCATCCTCTACACCTAAAGGAGAGGAGGTTCTACCATCACCATAGACGGGGGGTATCCTCTACACCTAGAGGAGAGGAGGTTCTACCATCACCATAGACCGGGGCATCCTCTACACCTAGAGGAGAGGTGGTTCTACCATCACCATAGACAGGGAGCATCCTCTACACCTAGAGGAGAGGTGGTTCTACCATCACCATAGACAGGGGGCATCCTCTACACCTAGAGGAGAGGTAGTTCTACCATCACCATAGATAGAGGGCATCCTCTACTCCTAGAGGAGAGGTAGTTCTACCATCACCATAGACAGGGGGCATCCTCTACACCTAGAGGAGAGAAGGTTCTACCATCACCATAGACAGGGGGCATCCTCTTCACCTAGAGGAGAGGCAGTTCTACCATCACCATAGACAGGGGCATCCTCTACACCTAGAGGAGAGGTGGTTCTTCCATCACTATAGACAGGTCTTTGCAACTGAGGAAGATACCCTAGTAATCCACGACTGCAACTCCTCAAAGGGTTAAGTTAGGTCCATCAACCAGAAGAGATGTATGTTCTTTTCACTAAAATTTCCTACAGGCCCTCCCATCTGCTCTGAAAAAGTGCTGCAGCAGAATCTAGGTTGGATACTACAGCTACTTAAGAGGAGGTGGAAGAGGCGGTGAATCGGTTCAATGCAAGGTTCCAGCCCGAAGTTCTTCATTAAAATGTCACTTTTCACAGTCCTGCTGCTACTAACACCACACACAAAGGTCTGGTCACACAGATCTCCATGGCCAATTACTAACATGGTCAACACTACTGGTATATTCCTTTGAATGGAATAGTGATGAATGAATAAGTCTTATAGTCCACCTCATGAACACTTTAATACTAATGCAGATATCAGGGATTTAAATAGTTTAATCATCTGGATGTTCAATTAGCAATGTTTTATTAACATGAGCCTTTTTTACGCCTTAATGGCATGAGCTGTCCTAGATTTAGAAATTGTTAAAATTCATTAAAACAATATGTAATAACATCTATCAGCAGCAGTTATCCCGCTTGTGTGAGTCATCGGTATGATCCTATGTCTATAATTTTAAATATCAGGACATTATTTAAAAAACTCATCTTAAAAGGACTTAAATTTTGGTAAATGAGCCTCAGATGAATAACTACACAAGACAAATTACACTACTTTATTATTTAGTTACCAGAAACTGAGCAAGAAGCGATGTGTGAAAAATAAAGGAATAGGGTAGCACCAAACAGAGGTTATGCTTGCTAAATTCTAAGTCAAAAGAATTGTTATAATCTATTGTTAACAGTAGGGACTGGGAAGACTTTTGACCTGAGTTTCAAGCTTGCCTGTCTTCATCAAAAGATCAACTAATACCTTTTATTCATAAATCGTTAAAGGGTTTGGCCAATCCTTTAACTCAAGTTGCACATGTGGCTTTACTAATAATAGTTTAATAAAAATTCCTGAATATATATCAAGTGATTCAGCATTCCTGCTACTTACTTTAGTGCTGTCTGCAGACACTCAAAGTTATTTCTTTACATGTTTGAACATTGATGAATAGGAGCAGCAGCGGAAGTACTGTGAGACTGTGAAAGAGAGACGCAGTGGGTGACGCCATAAGGATGAGCTGGAGCAGTGAGAAACAGGAAGTTGTGTATAAATGTAGAGGGCAACATGGTGAGAACAGGGAAAGGAGGCAAAGCTACAGGTCCATATGCAGAGACATGACTAATCGAAGTGTTTTAATGAAAAGAGGCTAATACAACACCTAACAGTCAGATTTTATTGAGTGATTGATATCACCAATAGGTTCTACAACATCATAGTGGGCTATATATATCAATGTGTATGGCAGCTTAAAGATTGGAATGTCAATTACAAAGCATCCTCCCTTCTCCTGAATAGTGGGTATGTGCGTTGGAGATTCGTCAGTGTTTTGATTTTGAATTTAGTAAGTATGGCCTCAGTTTGGTGTTATTATTAATTTTAAATGTTCCTCTCAGTGATTTTTTTTGGAATATTAGAATAAGGTAGAACTCAGGTTCTTCTAATCAAATATACTTGATTCATTGATCGTCAGCAAGTGGGACCACCTCTATAAAAGCATAAGTAGGTGTGTGTTGGGAAGGAAAAAATACATCAATATGAAAAGGGTCATAATGCTATTTCTAAAAATGTGTTTAATCTACAATAATAAAGATTATTCACACGCGGAAAACAATCTGGGCAGCTAACAATCTTTCCAGGAATGGCTGTCCCATCAAATTCCTCTTAATGACGGACTGCTCCATACTTATAGATATCTGCAGGCCTTAATATGTGAAATGTTCAAGTTAATGATGGTACATTTGGAAAAAACGGAACAAACGCTGAAGGTGTTTGGCAGGAGAAAGTGTATTAAAAGGTTTAGGAGCATATTAAGTTTGCACAGTTGCATCGGAAAAAAAATCTAGAAAACTTCTAGAACAATGTCGTTAGAACATATCAAGACCAAAGAATGGTCATAATGAACTGTACAATTACTTGGGCTTGTTTTGAAGCCAATGGCCACCGAGGGACCTTGCAGTTATTGGCCATAAACTACTCTATCTAAAAAAGTATTCTAGAGAATTCTAGAGTGACATAATCTATCCAATAGCTAAAGACTGGCCACAACTGGCCTATGGCAGGGGACAATAACCACAAAAGCACAAGCTAGTCCACAATATAATGGTTGAAGAGAGGAATCAAGTTTTTATAATGGCACAGTCACCTTCCAGGTATCAACCGAATGTTGTGGTGAAGCTGTGCAAAGACAATTGGCCACAAATCACAATGACCCAAAAGAAGTGGTAAAGAAAAACTCCTCCAGAACAACACGAGAGTTTGATAAAGTCATACAGAAAACAATGACCAGTAGTTGGTTCTACAAAATATTAACCCATAGGCGCACCTGGACGTTATAGTACGTCCCAGTGGCTAGATACTTAGCACACCAAGAAACACTATAACGTCCTGCTTCTGGCACCGGCTCACGAACTGAGCCAGTACCAGAAGCAGCGGCTGTCAGCTGTCAATCACAGCTAACACCACACGCTAACACCCGCGATCGGAACCGGCTCCGATCGCGGGTGTTAACCCCTTATACGCTACGGTCATGAATGAGTCCCATAGGGGTTAATTTATTGGATGCACTTAGCATTTTACACATAGCTTTTCCATTTTCGGTAAATAATTGGTGGAATCTGCTGTGTGTTGCCTAATTTTGAGACCTTCTAAGGCCCAGGTAGTTTTATATCATATCCTGTACAAAACCATTAAATTCACCCATCTGGCGATGGCTTGTGTGTCCTGGAAACAAAACATGTATGTATATATCTGTCTGTTTATCTTTATGTCTATATATCTATCTGCATGTCTATCTATGTAACTGTATGTCTATCTATCTGCATATCTGTCTATCTATCTGTATGTGTATGTTTTATGCTCCACAATGTCTTGGATCCTTTTTACATTTAGGACTTTTATTGTGGAGTAAAGTCAAATGTACCCCCATGTTTCTATGCTTCTACCCCAATGCCCATTTGGCACTGAATTGCATTACCAAACATGGACAGATGTGGCACTCTTTCTGGAAAATAAACATATCCTCTAACCCCTGTTGCTTGGATTTCTTTTCCCATCAGTAAAGCCCCCCGGCATGGTCTATGGAATCACGCGGCACTAGTAGTCCAGAACTCCAAGTTCCACATGTATCTGTTTATTTACTTACAGGCTGCTGCAGGGCTAAAAACATTCTGCTAGTCTGGATCTCCTTTGTGCCTTTTCTGTAAAATCACATTGGCAGCTCCAGGAAATAAGATGTAATGGCTTAAGGCCAAGCTGACAATTAACTGAAACGCTTCTTTCTAAATATTCCGATCCTGTCCCTGTGTCATCTCTTCTGTGTATTTCCTTACTGAATGTCGTAGACACACACTTCAGGGGTAAGACGTTAGTAAACTATAACGTCCAATCCTGATTTGATCAGGTAATTAATATTTCAGATCTTTCTATATCCAGGTGGTTTTTATATAACGACTGAGGTACGGAGACCAAAAAAAATGTATATTTTTCGATGGTCCACGAATGACTAACTGATTGTGCTTCCTCATCCATTTCCAACTTCGGTTCTGTGGCCCTTTTCACTGCCAATGGACGGGCGGCGCTATTGTTCAGATGGAACAGAGCCTGGCGCATGAAGTGGATTGGATCACATTTATCGGAACGCAGGTGCCAAGTGCCCGTGGGATGGCAGTTGGCACCTCCTTTCTCCCTGCTTGTACCATCTGTTCCTCAGGAAGCTCCTTGCTTGGTGACAGCACCGCCACGTTGGCAGAGCCATCTCATTCCTGGAACCGAGGCAAAAGAAAAGAGCACTTCCATACACACAGGGTGGCACAGGAACGCCTACGCTCTCGTAGGGGGGCATGGAGAAACACAACAGAAGGCTCATCTTGCCCCCAGCCATCGTTACAAGCCGCATTTGCATTTTATTTATTTGTATACAGGATAATCATTTATCTATGGAACATCTCATTCACACACAGGCATCCTGTTAACGCAACACAAAGGTTATCAGACAACAAGCAGCCCATCATGTGAAGTGCTGTGGATCAGCCCAGCAGGCTGTCACCAGAAGGGTCTGAAAGCCTGCAAAACGCTTGTACGAAGGTAGCCGAGCCAAGCCTGTCACAGCCAGAAATCAGAGCCTCTCCCCCTTGCACACAAACAGGCACTTAGAAAGGATTGTGTGCAGGGTATGCCGCCGAAAACAGAAAACACACACAGCTAGAGCGGAGCGGCACACAAGACTTCAGGCATCATTGCCTCCTACTTGGCCACTTCTCCGTAAGCAGCGGAGTAGGAGGCGCTGCTAGCGTTCGGCAATTAAAAGGAGGGCTGCTTGGAATCCGATGAGTGACATCCTGTCATAGAATAAAACAACATTTATGTTGTCTGTCTGCATTGCGCTTACACGTTTATTCCGCGACCAAAAGTCCCTGTTTTAGAAAAGGAAAAAAAAACAGAAATTGGTATTGTCAAAGAAATCTCACACTTTTTTTAAGTTATCAGCCCCGCGGACTCTAGAAAAAAATGAATCGACCACAATAGGACTTCGTACATCTCAGGCAAATATTTATTACGGGAGACAATGAGGAACAATCGCTGATACGCTCGTTGATGTGTCGCTTTTGTATTCTTGGTTTGGCTTCAGCATCGACAATGGGCAGCGAGGAATGAGAATAGGTTTTCCGATGAAAGGAAGGTATTATTATCCCTATTAGCTATTCTTAACCCATTCTGTAAAATGCAAAAGACGATTCCTCCTGAGGATGCGCTGCTGGAGTTCTACCTGATTGAAAGTAAACAGAATAAAATGTACCTGTAGAACGCCATGTGCCGATACCTACACAAGTTTAATAGGGATATACACGTCACCATAAATCTGGAGTCCATGCTTTAGGCTACATGTCATAGAAGAGCAGAAACCAATCAGATTGTACATAGTGTCCTATCTGCAGGAAGCATGTTATAGAACAGAGTGAGCTGAGCAATTCGTACATAGGGGCAGATTTACTTACCCGTCCTGCTCGATCCCCGACTCCAATGCAAAGCTGCCGCGATTCACTACGTGCGTGCGCCCGATATCCTGCATCTGTCGCTTCCCCGATCAGGTTCGCTGGAGTTCACCTTCTTCTTCCCGGTGCTTGTAAGTGCTTGATCTTGCGACACAAATTCAAAGTTAAATCCCGCGGTTTGTCCGAATCCGTTGGATCCTCCAACGGCCCCCCCTCCCATTTCTGTCGCAAAAAAGCCGGCACTGATCGCATGCAACACAATACCCAGCGCGATCTCCGAAAAGTCGTAAAACCCGTCGAAAATGCGGCCCCGGGACCCTTAGTAAATAAGCCCCATAGTGTCCTATCTGCAGGCAGCATGTTATAGAGCAAAAATAGCTGAGCAGATTGTACATAGTGTCCTATCTGCAGGTAGTATGTTATAGAGCAGAGTGAGCTGTACAGATTGTACACAGTGTGCTATCTGCAGGTAGCATGTTATAGAGCAGGAGGAGCTGAGCAGATTGTACATAGTGTCCTATCTGCAGGTAGAATGTTATAGAGCAGGAGGAGCTGAGCAGATTGTAGTGATGGGAATTACGGTTCTTCTTGGTGAGCTGGCTCGTTAGGCTCCGCACACTAAGTAGAGCCAGCTCATGTGGCTCCTGAATGGCTCCTTATTACATGTATAACAGGGTGCTGCAGTCCAGCCAGTCATCGCTCTCCACACCACTTTTAACCCGATTGTATCAGGCCATTGGCTCTTAGAGGCGACTCGTTCGTGAACGACAAATCACTGGATTGTACATAGTGTCCTTTCTGCAGGCAGCATGTTATAGAACAGGAGGAGCTGAGCAGATTGTGCATAGTGTCCTATCTGCAGGCAACATGTTTTAGAGCAGGAGGAGCTGAGCAGATTGTACTTAGTGTCCTATCTGCAGGCAGCATGTTATAGAGCAGGAAAAACTGAATAGATTTTACATAGCGTTTTATTTTCAGGCAGCATGTTATAAAGCAGGGATAGATTAGCAGATTGTATATAGTGTCCTCCTGCTCTATAACATGCTGCCTGCAGATAGGACACTATGAACAATGTACTCTGTTCATCCTATCACAGTGCCCGGTTAGAGGAGGTTGCAATACTACACTTGGTGATTTGGACACCATTAAGGCTTCACCCTTCAGAAGGGATGGTAGGACGGGGTGCACCCTAACAGGAAATAGGAGCGGAGAGTCAGGGTCTGCAATGAGCAGTCGGTTTCTTTACTGAAGAAATTCAGGTGCAAAACACAAAGCAAATCACAGGGCTGACTTCTCCAATCTCCTCCCTGGCAAAGTAAGGGTTATACGCTGAGGGCTAAGGGTTATACGCTTCTGTCCCTCTATTTCTCAGAAGGCTGGTCCCCTGGTCACAGGCTAAGAGCCCAGGGTCTATGGCAGAGTATCCCTGTCTCAGCTTCTTCTTCTGGTCACTTAGTCAGTATCCAGGGCGTAACTATAAGGGTAGCAGCCATAGCAGCCGCCATGGGGCCCGTAGTGCCAGGGGGCCCCGGCATCTAGGGTATTGGGTGTGTATTTGATGTGGATATGCTGTACGCTGTGGTATGCTCTCCTCCTGCTCTGTAACATGCTGCCTGCAGATAGGACACTATGTACAACCTGCTCAGCTCCTGTTGCTTTATAGCATTGTGAGTGCAGATAGGACACTGGCTGACTATCTTATGTATATCAGGTCCCACCCTAATAACGAATTGGGCTAGTTGAAAATCAACCCAAACCTAGTTGACCTGTTATAAGAAGTCCTCTGGAGCTTCTCACCTTCCAGACCCTCAGGCTGATCTTTTCCATATCTATTATCAATGGTAAATCGACACATATATATCAAATGAGATGACAAAAAAGCACAATACAGCTTGGTAAGCAGGAACATCCCTCTATGGAAGGAATTACAAAGAGATGCGTCTGTGGAGTCGGAGATTTTATTTTTGTGTTTTCCTGAGTCTAGATAATACAATGTTCCATTATTCATAACCACTATTTTACCATAGATTGTACATTGCTTGTCTGTTAGAGAATTAACACACATCAAAATGTTTCTGTTCATCCCGGAGTCTACATTCCTATATGAAAAAGTTTACCTTACAGCATAAACATATTTCTGTGACAATGCCCCAAAATAAAATCGCTTTCGATTGTGATGCCCCATCTCTCTCATTCTCTCTCTCTCTCTCCCCGAATGTTTCGGTGACTTTGGCGGCGCGTTCGTACAATAGAATAGAAAATCGCTGCCTGCTGCAGAGGCATCATCTCCCAAACGTTATCGGGGTGAGATAACATTCTGATTCCAGATACAATGTATCGAATGTATATATTTCCATTGTTGTTTTGAAGGTTTGCAATCTAAAAACAGCAGATGGCAGTTCATCATTTCATTGGTGAACAGTTAAATCACACACAGATTTGTTTGTCTTCGAAATCCTACACTGCTCAGCGGCGGAGCGATGCATAGACAGATGGCGGTGGACTGTGAGGAGTAGTGAGGTGTCTAGTGAAAACAAAAGGGACACAAAGTTGTCCACTGGGCCAAGAGATGTTAGAAGGTGCTGAGAAGATGCAAGACAAAAGGTGATGAGGACGAGCTGTCGGAGAGGTGCAGCATATGAAGGATTTTTTTTTTCGTGTTGATGTAACCGATTCATGCCTTGATAGAAGTTATTAGAAATTATCCTTTCTAAGTGTGGTTAGAACTGCTCCCTGAATTCTGCTATGTAGCATCTACGCAATCATCTACAAGTACGCCCTTATTAGTTATGTAAAATTACCTTCTACACATAGGGGCACATTTACTAAGGGTCCGAACAGCGCATTTTCGTCGGGTTTCCCAATTTTTTTCCGATTTGGCCTTAATTGCACAGGGGATTTTGGTGCACGCGACCGGATTGTGGCGCATCGGCGCCGGCTTGCATGCGACACAAATCGGGGGAGTGTGGAATTCGGACAACCCGACTGATTCAGACAAACGGCAGAATTTATAAACCAAATTGTGTCGCAAGATCAGCACTCAAATGCACCCGGAAGAAGAAGGTGAACTCTGGCAGACCTCAGCGGGGGAAGCGACACATGCAGGAAATGGGACGCACGATTTTAGTGAATCGCGGCAGCTCCAAATCCTCGTCGGACATTCCGGATCAGAGGCTTTAACGGGACAGATAAGTAAATGTGCCCCATAGGGTTTACATCACCACAACTACAGTATATAAAAAGTATACATTTCATTTTGATCAGATTAAAGGGGTTTGCCCATGAAAGAAAATTCTCAAATTATAATCCCCTAGTGATGTTTACACAATAAATATAATTTATAACCCCCTTACTTGACAATTTTACTCAGTGTTATTGCATTTTTAGCTCCTATAAATTCCAGAGTGTGAGCGGGGGCTTTCTAAGCAAACACTTCATGATCCCTCTGTTTTGTGAGATGCTGTGTGCTGACAATGTGCTTAGATTATCAGGGTACAGGGTTTATCTACACTTTTATTTAGCATCTGAAACATAGAAAAAGAGAGATGAGATCCATGAGATGGATATAAAAAAAATGCCACTTTGCTAACTCAGCTACAACACACTTACAGTTAGCTCTGCTACATGTCTCCTTCCCCTGCTATAAAGATCTTACCTGTAGCCTGTAGAGTAAGTCCATGCTTGCAGGAAGTGTCTGTGTGTGAGCTGAGCTTGTAGGGAGGTGCAGGAGGCAGAGAGCACTGCAGTGTGCAGACATCAGAAGTTATTCATGAGAAGTATCTGTCCTGCCCGACCATAAAAATCTGAAGATTTATGGTCGGATCCCGGGGGCTGATAGAGACAGGTTGTAATTAGATCTGAGAAATGCTGTATTTTTTGTTAATAACAGTGAATTAGAGAATGTGCTATTTTGTTATCCTGAGTATATTTAAGAATCTTGTCTTTGTGGGAATAAACCTTTAAGATTTACAATTAACAACTATTAAAAATAGGAAAAGTCCAATTTCAAATTGGGATACAGACACTGGAGATCACTGGTATTAGAATATATAAGATTGATTTTGGTTTATTTCTTTTTTTTCTAACAAATGATTAGGCACTAATGTCATAGAGTTTGTTACTGTGGCTCCATACGCTATATTGACTACCAACTGAGATATGACATATGGTTTTTGTACTCTTGGCTGCAAAAGTTTAAACTATATTCTTCTTTGTTAGTTAGGGACCTGCGAGAACTAACTAAAAACAAGTGTACATTGTATTTTATGTGGTTATTGTTCTTATTATATTAATACACACATTTGTTTCAATAAAATATAATTGAAAAAAAAAGAATATATATCATTGATGATGATAAAGTGAAGGGGGACGCGCTATTGTATAGTTATGGCTGCATTGGAAAGATACCACCAGGAAAGACTGGAGACTGACCATGGAGATTAGAACTTAATATCACAATAATTATTTTATTGGAAATAACAGCCCCACTTTCTAACTCACACCTTTATCTCTCAGTCCACGTACATGCGGATGACAGGAAGAGAGACTGTCCGAGCCACAAACATGGGTAGAAATAGGACCGGCTCGGAGTTGTGCAGTTCCAGTAGTAGGTTCCCACGAGGGGCTGGACAAACCATGGTTGTAGCCAATAAAACACCATCCCAAACTATGTTTGTCTGTATACGTATACTATTTAACATTGTGGCCCAATCTCTTTGAACAGCTTGGACCTATAGCTCACTTAACCCATGACTGACTATATTTGTGAATTATATGCCCCCTTCCACTCTTCAGCAATGGCAGTCTACAATTGGTGTTTATAAGGAGTCAATATTTCTTTTCTTTTCAAATCTCTTTTTATTGGTTTTTTAACATTTTCTTATCCAGAAACAAATAATATAACAACAGGATACAAACACATTCACATCCATTGTATATCCGAAAAGTGACATTGTTTCTTCCTGACATATACAACTAGGTTAGAGAGTCGAAAACAAGTTGAAAGACACAACCAATTTCCATAAGACACACATTGACGCTCTAACAGAAAGTAATAGAACTTTTCAACAATACTGTCTATTCTGTGAGGACTGGAAGTAATAGTACTGGTCACATGACACCGTTGGAGAGCAGAAGTGAGTGGATAACCCAGAAAATTTAACCCCAAATTAAGATGTTTAACTTCACTTTAGGCTACTAATACATGTTTTTTTTAATACTTTTTAACTTTGAGGCACCTTTCCTAATTTAAATCTTATTGGTAACCCTCGTAAAGTATATCACAAGATAATTTAAGGTAAACTTTTAGATTATTTATCCTCCATTTTCATCTTTATTTCTTTTATTTAAATATTTTTCGGGGAAACTTTTAGTTTATTAAAACTACATTCTAGTCTTTATAACTGTAAATTAGAATTTTTTGGACTAAATCCAAAGTATTACATTGAATTTAGAAAATTCTGTATTCACTTACTTCTTGCCATAACAAGTCCTCGGTTTTTCTGGTTCAACTCATTTCCGGCACTGTTAGATTAGATATCAATACATTTTCTCCCATAATTTTCAATAAGATATGATGCTTTGGAAAAATGTATCACTTCATTTGAAATATTTTATAAATTGGATTCCTGCTGCCACAAATGATATTCATAAAATAACTTATGAAAGAGCCCATATTGAGATGAAATCTAAAGGAAATGTTCAATAAACAGCAATAGTAAAATAATAATCGTAAATAAATTCCTAAAAAGGTGAGTAAAACCCATATTGTCATATTTGCAGAATTTGAGTTCTTAATAGACTACAAGATAGTCTTCGCTCTTCTGTTTTAGCATTGCTTGCGGAATGTTTCTACTCATATATAATTTATTGTATATGAATGAAGAGACATCTATGAATGGTTCATTATCATCTCAGAAGTCTTGCGTTATCATCTCATACACCAGAGATGTTACAAAGCATTGTTACAATGCCTAATCGTCTTCTTATTTCCACATGAGCTCACAGGTTTCCACAGCACAGTGGAAGGAGGAGAAATAGATTTATGTCTGCTGAAAACACGTCTCGCTGTCTCCAAAAATGAGATGCCGTTTATATCAGCAATGGCTTCTTGGAGGGAACATTAATGAATGGATAGAGGTTAGAGAGCCGTCAAGAATAAATTTACTCCTTACCCACATTTGATAAAAGGATGAAATATCTTACAACTCGCACATCTATTAAGATTCCGTTAGGCTGTTGTGTGAGGCACAGCCGCCTAAGGAAGCCCAAAGACTGTAGGAGGAGATAAAACAGGAAGTGTCTGACAAATGTCACTTCCTGTATCGGATTCCAATTGACTCAATGGAAATCCCATTGTCTCTTTTAATGAGAGTGGTAGAAAGTCTTTCTTGACTTCTTTTAGTGAAGGCTGCATTGTATTTTTAGGCCCCTGCTCTTGACTGGGAACTCGGAGAACTTTCAACCAGGGATTCCAACTGAACATCATCTTTGTGTCATAATGAGCGCGAAAACCAGCTTGATCATTTACATTTGTTTGTTTGTTTTTTGCTTGGCGCCTGCAAAATGTCAATGAGAAAATAATAATTCATGAGGCAGCTGTGGTGAATTAGAATTTCTGATGTAGGAAAGGACCCGTAGGCTGCTTACTTAACGCATGCACGTGTAGCACGAAAACACGGTTTTACAATGAGCATCGCTGGATCCCAGTTTCCCCCTCATTTTGCCTCTACGCTGAGTTTAGCTTCTTCGTATTTCTACACCTCTGTCAATTAGTCCCTTAAAAACACAGGCGTCTTTTCACTTTACTTGGAACATCAAACTAAATTGTGCATTTAGTACTAATGATGAGAGCTGTTGTTTTGTGATCGGTATATATTGCTGGTTAATGACCTGAATAGGAGTCAGTGGGACTGGAAAACTCCATAGCAAGAGGAAATCCCCCAAGAAAATTAATATTTAAGCAAAGATTAATAACCATGCATTCTTGAGTAAGTATTTTTGTACTCATTGTTACAAGCTGTTGAGTCTATAGTCTTCAGTTTTGGTTAAGTTTTTGGAATCTTCACGATCTTCACTTTCCGCTATCTTCAGCTAAGTTGTATACTTTAATGAATGGTAAAATGAATGTACTTTGAGCATACCATCCTCTACTGGAAAAATGTTAAGAATAACATTGCTACCTAGTGCTAACTTCACATATTTGAACACAAAGTAGAGCAGCTTGGAGTATGTTAGTATTGGTATAAACAAAGTCTTACCTTTTGTATTCTGTAACCTTCGGAAGAGACAAACAACGTTCCACCATCATAAGATGGTTCGACAATAACTTTGTTAGGCTTCCATCTCACCGTGCAGACTTTTGTAGGTAAATTCATCCCTCTTTAACTTTTTAGTTAATTCTTCCCCCATTGGCTATCAAATTATCCAATGTAGTTATCATCCAATTCAATGGAACCAACAACTATTGTGCCATGTTTTTCTAAAACCTTGTGTCTTGCCTTAAGTGGCCTGCCTCTATTGTATTGAGGGTCTTACTTGTAAACTAAATTGCCCATTTGCTTTCCGAAGCTGTATGCTGCATGCACAGTTGACCACCAGCTATTCATGTCAACACCCATCTACTCTTAATGAAGAGAGCAAAGAAAGACAATTTTCAAACAATACTGACTTTGGCTTCTCTCTCCAAAGAACATGCTTACACATAAGAAAGTCAATTGGTCCTGCCAAGATTTTCTGGCTTGGCCAATTGTTATCTTATGTGTATGGGGTGAACGGGGGGTCGATACTTTTTGTCACTTTGTGCTTCCATGTAATATCAAGATAACGTTTAACATACAAAATGGTCACACATAGTCCATAGTCACTGCATATCCTCATATACTGTATAACTTATTTGGGTAAAGTCTTTACAATGGTAAGATGAGCAGTGTCTGAGAGTGGCATCCATAGATGTTTACTAGATTTGCAGGTTTGTCCAACATTACATTTTTGAGAATGTGGACCCCCAACTCTTTATTTCTTTTAGCTGCCATTCTATAAACTGATTACATAATAAAGTAATGTGCATAACACGGACATGCACACATGAATACATATACCCCACAAGTATTTCTTTTTTCATATATAACTCCATTAGGTAAAGTTTCTACTATATTTAAACAGGAAGTCTCTGACCAGTGTCACTTCCTGCTTACTAAGTGGGTCTAGAGTTGAGTTAAGTGATCCTGCCAAGACAGCCTCGGCTAACTTTATTTCTTATGCTTTGTGAAGTCATGTAATATTCTTATGATGTAAAATCGTAATGTAAATCATGGACATGCGTAGATTCATACCAATGTTCCATAGTCATTGCTTATCCTCATATATAAGAGTTTTCACTGTGTTTTGAGCTTTTTTGGGTATAAATGAGTCGATAAAGATGGACAGATATGGAAGATTTGACGTCCTTTTTATGGGAAGTAGTATTAACAGAGTAGTCTTATAGTAAAGAGGTCTTGACGGCACACTCGGAGTTGTTGGCAGTTGTATTCCCGCTTACTTCCTGTACAGCTATTCACACTTGTTGGCACTGTCAGAAATTGAGCTGTGACTAAGAGAGAAGGAGAAATGAGTCTAAATACACGCACTGAGCGGACCATTCATAGCCATTTATAACACGTCGCTAGTTACCATAATCAAACTTTATAGTTGTAGAATGAAATGCATCCAGTCCAGATATAAACTCACTGAGTGAGAAGTGATGTCTTAACTATACATAAAGGACAGATAATGGACACTATGATCTGCCAATGAAAATGCACTGACAGGAAACGCTGGACATTCTTTCGAGAAAACCAGTAACATGTTCCTCCCGTTAGGTATATTTGTTATTTTCATTTATTCATGAGTCACTAGTAAGGAAGTAGGAAAGAACATTTGGTCTGAGCAGTGACTTTTTGAGCGTCCTTCTGGGCCAGTATCTGATGTGTTTTCAGTTAAGGTTTTTTTCCTTTCTCAGGGACACTTCTGGTCTGGTTTCCAAGTGTTTTGCACATATCGTAACAGAAAGAAATGTGCAGTTTACATAAAACCATTTATTTATTTTTATATGTCTTCCGTTTTCGGTGGAGACAATGTTAAGTGGCCGTGTGACTCGATTTGTGCAGGAAAACTACTTTTTTTTGTTCCAACTTTTCAAGAACCTACAAGAATAATTATCTTGCCATCATAGCTTTTGCCAATATGCCAAAATAACTCATAGGGCTTTTACTTTATGCCAAGGCCTTGTGTGATAGGATTACGGCACCAACAACAACATTAAAAATAAAGCTTTGAGACATTTTACATATTGTTGTGCAAAAAATGTTAACATTTTTCTTGATTTTACATTGCACAATAGTTGTGTTATATCAATGCTACTAATATACTCAAATTGGTATTGAAGACACAACAAATTAAACAACCAATATGCCAACCAACCAATCTTGATAGATTAGGAGATAAGTATGTCAAACGAATATCCACCAAAACTATCTTCTACTCTAGTGTACTGGAGCATTGATTTCATTTTCATATGTTTGAAAAAAGACACATGTCCATCAAGTTCAGTTAAGGAAGGGATTTGATGAGTAAGGGATTTAGGGAAACAATTCTTTATAACATAACCATCAATGTTATTTAGAAGGACATTGGAATTTAAGGGACATACTGAGCAGGATCTGCTCTTCTTTTAGCTTCTTATGTCATGTTTTTTCCAAAAAAAAGGATTTTAAAATTATGGGTTCATAAAAAAACCCTTGGGTGGCCAGGATGGCACGGAACGGAGAGATCGCAGTGCTGGTGCCCGGGAGGGACTCCGGAGGTAAGTACATGTTTGTTTTTGTTAGCCTGCTCCATCCCGACCACCCAAGGGTTAACTTTATAGCCTGGGACAACCCATTTAATGAAGCCTGGAGCCACATAGGCTATTTTGCATAATTTTAAAGCCATTAAGCCATAAGAAGCTTGAAATCTGCTCCAAAATATATGGAATCTTAAAAACCTTTGATCCTAGAGTACGGATAGAAGAGTGTTTTGATATATATTGCGTACAAAATTGGATAGTCTACTGAATTAGATATTACCATGTATTTCTGATAAGTGTTAGTGGAACATGGTGGGACACTAACCTTGTGATTGTATAAAATAAGTATATTATGAAAAGCAGAACTTATTGGTGCAGATAATGCAACACAAGAAATGGTGGTTCTACAGGCTAAACTAAAAAGGTATATGCAAAAGTGAAAACCTTAAGGTTTGTTGCAGCCTTCCTTGGTTGGGCGATGTGGAGTTGTCCAAATAATTCAGAGGATATTGGTGGATAAAAAAAAGAGGGCCTTACCGTCTGGGACATTAGTGGTTCTAATAGATTGATCAAATAGATCCATCAAATTGTGGAGTCAAACCAGTGATGTAAACTGAGAATCAATAAGTAAAATGGCCACATGTTTCGTCATTGAACAGCATCTTCTTCATGCCATTTCTGGAGAGCAGTCAGAGGGATTTTGCTCACAGCTCCACATCTTTCCAGAACTGGCCTGAAGAAGATCTGGTTCTGGTGTTGAAACGTGTAGCCATTTTACAAATTGACACTCCTAATATACACTCCGTTTACATCACCGGATTGACTCCTCACTATAATTGATCATTTAGAACCATTTATGGCCCAGACCATGTAGCAGACCACTATCCCTTTTCCAGGACTTCTAACCCATGAATACGGAAAATCTCAAGACGTTACAATTTATTTTACGAACACGATATCCACTAAATATCGTCATATAAAATTCATATATTGAGTTGTAAATGGACACCAGGAATCGTTGATGAGAAAACTGATCGACCCAATAATTAATGTGTTTAATTTTTTTACCTGCCATTGTAATCAGGCAGAATATAGTGGGCACAGCTTGTTTAGAGTCCCCGAGCCCTCTCATTTGTCTCTCTGGGTACAAATACTAAATGGCCTCTAATTGCTGTCAATTTTTTTTATTATTAATGAGATTGCTTATTGAACAATTACTCTAAATTCCAAACTCAAAGAAAGCGAAATTAATTTTTGTCTCGTTGGCATCAAAGTATCAGAAACTGTTTAATTATATTTGCCACTCATCTTGGGCACAGATCTCTGCCCAAGTGGGATTAATCAAAGAGAACGATAAATTGCAATGGCTACAGGTTTGTGCAACCACTCAGCAAATCATGAGTGGCTCTAACAGGAAATTGGCTGTGTTCGCTTCACTTCTAAGAAAAACATCGACATTTTCGTTGGATGCAGTGTTATTCCCTATATATTCCGAAGCAAGGAAAGAGCTGTGAAGATTGAGGTGGGTGGGAAAAAATACCCTCACTACTTGAAATGTATTTGAAACCACCTGGAAGCAACAATGTACATTCAACACTGTGGCAAAGGCAGAAAGCTATTTTATAAGGCAAGGAATTCGTGAAGCGAAAGAAGGGAGGGGGCTTTCTCAAATTTGGCTTGATTAGGACAAAATTTTCTTGACATGATTAGCTTGGTTTTCAGAGCAGGAAAAGGGAGATGTAATCAGATACAATCACTGGAAATCATTAAGCCCCCTACTTTATAGGGTCGGCCCTGTGAAAGTTGTTTAAAAGGAAGAAAGGGGAAATTATCTCATTCAGCGGGTAATGGCTGTAGATGGTAGCACCTCGGGATAAAATACACTGTATCGATGGAAGGTGGATGTGGATAGTTGTTCTTTTTTATATTCAGCTCATTTCTTTACTATAACATTTATATCTAATATGTATCAAGTAAAAATTCTTTTAACATCTGAAATTGTAAAATTGCTTTATACACAACGTAATGTATGGGAAATGGAGCCAGATCACTGGGCAGAAAGAGACATTTTGAGTGTCAGCTTGTGGCAGGATTGGGCAACCATATGCATTGGGGTGGAGATCATTATTGATGAACCTGAGCCATGCGCAGTAGAGACTGATCACATCGAGTTGGGAGGCCCATTATTACATATTCCAAAAAACTGAGATATTGGATATTAGTGGTTTAGGAATCTATAGGAAGTTAGGAGGACAATTGTATTTAAAAAGTGAAGTGTTTGTGTTCATACCGCATATATTGTTTATAATAAAACACATATTAGGGATTACATATCTTTGTAGAAGAACTATAGGCAAAATTAGCCAGCTCCTTTATCATAAAAATTACTTTGATATTTATGTAAATATGGCAGAAGTTCTCCAATAGATGATACCAGAGACCCTCTAGGCATCATGCCCTCCGGGCACTTGTACCATGTCTGTTGCCACCTCTGCCCCCTCCTGCTTTCTGTTACTTACTGCTGCAAGTAGCATTGGAAGTCCATAGTGAAGTTATCAAGAGGGGCAGTGCTGGAGTCGGCATCAGGTGTGTTAAAGGTTCACTAGTCAGCGTAATGCAAGAGACTGGAGGGGCTCTGGTAACGTCCCACAGAGCACTTCTACCACATTTACATAAATATCAAAGTAACTTTTGTAAAAAGTGTGTCAGCTAATATCGCTTAGAAAGAAATGCCTGCAGTAAGGATTTTGATCTATACAAAGCACTGGTGGTGAAAATTAAGTGACTAGAACAAGAAGAACAGAAGAAGACCAAATGTTCTACTACAAGTTCCATTAGTCAAGGAACAAGGTCAGCAACAAGTAGCTAGAGGCCGTAACCACAGGAAAATCCATGGGAACTAAACATATTAACAACTGTATTGTACTGTATCTAACACTCAACAGACACAAGGGTTGCAACTTGAATCGGGGACCGCAAAGAAAATGGGCTAATGGAACTGTATCAGCAATTGCTGTGTGAACTACCTTCATTTACAATGGCTAATGAGATCAGAACCAGTAGAAAGGTATGATCCAAGGAGACACAAAGTAAAACTAATTGTAGCAGGACCCCAAGATCAAATGGCATCCAACCAGGACCATGAGTGGTGCGCATTAGATACGATGGACTAGCAGAAGCTGTTTTCTTGCATGAATTGTTAACCTTTTGATTTACAACAAATAATTCTCATATATGGTAATGAGGAAGTGTAATATATTGTAATTAGTTTGTATCCATTACTTATCTCACATTTGTGGGACCAATGCTGAACCAACTTGCTAATTTGTAGAAGCACTACTATTCCATATCTACACTGCATGTAAAGGGCTGAAATTCCAAAAATTTTTAAAAATTCTTGCCAAAATTTTCTATCCTCCTATATAAACTGAGTTATAAATGTAACATTACAATAAGTTCACGTAAATATTGTATTATTTTTCCCTTTTGTTAAACAAAAAATAAATGAAATAAATAAATAAATAAAAAGTAAATGAACACTCAAAGTGTCAGTTTTACTTCTGCCGTTTATGTTTTGCAGGAATGAGTACCACCCCCAGTGTATACTCCGCAGATGGACTTCTTTCTGCATCACTGGAGCTGAGATTGTGTCACAGGTGCCTGTTAGAGTGAATGGACGGTCAATCAGCTGCTAGGGCGGCGTCCAAGATCTTCATTTTAACTCACTGACTTCGTTCAGTGCTTCTTATAGAAGTCTTCTGGCTAGTGGTTATCTATTCTGTCATTGTGCTTTTTCTCTGTATACGAACCCATTGTTTCTACCCTGGACTATTATTTGCCTTATGACTTTACCTCACCACCATCTTGGTTTTGACTCCGTTTGCATGATCTCGCTATCTGTCTGTCTGTCCTTGTTTGTTTATCTTTCTGTTCTGTGTATGAACCCAGGGTAGTGACCATTACCCAGTTGTCACTAATAATTTACAGAAGAGTCGGCATGAGGACAGGGACAAGGTTGTTGGTAGTGTAATGCTTTCACCACTTCCCTGTCCTGACGTAAACCATTGACAGGCTCCTAAAAGTTTTATGTCACTAGAGACAAAATCCCTTGGGTTCGAATTGCTGGTGACCAAGGCATTCAGCAGAACAGGGGATCCCACCTCTAACTTAAATGATACAGGACGCACCATCTTGTCAACACAACACTGTCCCAGAAATCCAATAAAGGACAAAAGACTGAAGGATGAGTTTGTACTGCACTCCATTGACTTCCATGAATTTCCGGAAGGACATGTGCCAGAAGTCCTATTCTCTGTAGGAGTTGTGACTCCTCATTCTACCAACTGTGACCCAATGGTCATACTCCGAGTCAGTAATGGATCATAATATAGGTGGTTTGGACGGTAGTCTGGTGCCCAAGCATTCTAGAGGGCCCTGAGCCGCCAAATCACCCACAAAAGTGCCTTCACACCTGAAATCCTCATATATTTGTTTATGCTCTCAATACACATGTACAAAAGAGCCATTTTAAGACCTATTAAGGTCCTCTAATGGTCCTGAAACCACAGATTGAAAGCAGATAGAAGGGATACATACTCCATTCCCCAATAAGCCGATTCTAGTACCATATGTAGGAAGTGATTCCAGATTTGTATGGTCTATAATATTCACACAGCCCATGACCAATGGCATCTTAATCCGCCCCTGGTGAGTGATCAGACATTTACCTCTCACCCAGTTGTTAGGGGACAAACATATGGAAGTACAACAAACCCAATCCTCTTTAAAAAATGTAAAATGTGTCACCTTTGACTCCTAGGTGTACTGGTTCCTAGATAATGCTAATACAGGCATTCCCCTACTTAAGAACACCTGACTTACAGACGACCCCTAGTTACAAATGGCCCACTGGATGTTGGTAATCTGCTGTGCTTTAGCCCCAGGCTACAATAAGCAGCTATAACAGTAATTAAAGATGTCTGCAAAGAAGCTTTATTGATGATCCTGGTTCTTATGGCAACCCACATTTTTAGAATCCAATTGTCACAGAGACCAAAAAAAATTTGGCTGGAGCTACAATTATAAAATATACAGTTCCGACTTACATACAAATTCAACTTAAAGGAAACCTACCACTTGAAGTGGCAGGTTTCTGATGGAAATACCGGGCACCAGCTCAGGGTGAGCTGGTGCCAGAGCTTATTTTTGTTAGTGTTTTAAACCGCGGTATCGCGGTTTAAAACACTTTTTAAACTTTATAGCCGGCGCAGCGAGGTACGCGCTCGGCGCTTACCCTGCGCGCGGCTCTCCTTCACTTCCTATGTAGACCTGCCAAGTGGTAGGTTTCCTTTAAGAACGAACCTACAGAACCTATCTTGTACGTAACCCGGGGACTGTCTGTATTCCAATCATGTAAGTGTGACCCTAAACACTTGTCCTTTGCCAACATCTCGCCAGCCCTTTAACTCCGATGCAATTCTCAATATTTTGAAGGAAAACTTCCTATAGAATATATGTCAATAGATCAAAAAAAAAAGACACGGCTCGTCTGACAGGCGGTGATAATATGCACATTACGTACAATATTTGGTATGCTGGAAGTAACTTGCTTTCCGCATGTTTCTCTTGCAGAAAAGATAGGTTTACTGATATTTCCATTAATAACCCTGACAGCGATTCCCTATTCGGAAAGCGTACAATCCATTTTCCCATCCCGAAGTCATAATTATTTTCTAAAAAAGAAATAGAATCTCTCAAAGTTTAACAGCTGTTAAAACCAATTTGCATGTTTTTCGCAATTGTTAAAATCTTTAGCTAACACTTGTCAAGAAAAAAAATCTATGCACTGGACTGTAATTATGATAATTAGCCAGAAAATGATGCTATCTAATACCTTATTGAAGCCTTGCGTTAGCAGCATATAGTGGCTTGGAATGATTTATCGTAATTCTGTGTTATGGAATCGTTAGAAAATGACATGGTGAATAAAATGGATGCTTCTACCCATCTGGGAATAAATATGATGCTCTATATATGCAAATATATGATTGAATTGGATGTGTCGGCTTGTGAGGCTGGCACTAACATAATAGTAGTACTTATAGATGAAGTTCTTAGAAGTACTCAATTACAATGGGCTTTTTGCTTTCCAGGAATAGAGGTTTTTTTTTTAAATTTAAAACTTTTGGTCTATTTCCATATTGAATAAAATTGACCTATTTGGGTTATGTAACATGCTGGAACTGTTTAGGCCTGGAATAGGCCATGAATATCTTAACTGTGAGTTGAATCAGTCGTCTGGCCTAACACCACACACAGTTTGTTCCATGATCTTTGTAGTGTCTGTGAGATGTAACTCCAGGAGCAGCTCCTATTAAAGTGAATTGGAGCAGATCCTGCAGTTTCAGCTCAATGTCACTTGACAAAGTCCATTTCCTCAACTCCCAGCTCCGCACAATGCCAGACCAAACAGCAGATGCACACAGAGGGGGATATTTATCATTTCCTGGGTTTTTTATGGTTTCAAAGTAGTCATTTTGAGGTTTTTTAAGACTTTTCACTGCTAAAAAGTCTCATAGGACTATATACACCTCTTCATTCATCTGCCTAAACATAGAACTACTGTTAGTGCAACAACATGAAAAGCCAAATTCATGACTTTAAATGTCTCATTTTCTCTACAGTCCTCTGCTGGTCCATGTACTGAGATGTTTTATGCATTTTAAGACTTTTGGGACTTTAAAAAAAAAATAACCTTCTCTGATTTTTGGTGCGGCTTCATAAGGAAACGGCTACAATCCTACAGAGAGCTGTCAGTATTACCCTTGTGATGTGGACGGGGGCAGGCAGAGCAGAGAGCCTGTGATGTTAAGTTTTTAGGAAATAGCTGCAGAACACTGACTAATGTCATAGAGGGGGCTATCTTTTTGGCAATTTCTCCAGCACATTCAGAAACTTGCATTTGTGAGACTGAATAGAACATACAGGCGGTCCCCTACTTAAGAACACCTGACTTACAGACAACCACTAGTTACAATTGACATCTGTATGTTAGTAATTTACTGTACTTTAGGCTACAACAGCTATAACAGTTATCAAATGTGTCTGTAATTAAGCTTTATTGTTAATCCTGGTTCTTATGACAATCCAACATTTTTAAAATCCAATTGTCAAAGAGACCAAAAAAAAATGATTTACAATCATAAAACATACAGTTCCAACTTATATACAAATTCAACATAAGAACAAACCTACAGAACCTATCTTGTACATAACCCAGGGACTGCCTGTGTATAGGAGCTTGGAATGGACAATTTAACTACTGACCCTAATGTCGGGTTTAAAAGGTTTGGCCACTCTTTAACATAAATGTGCCTTTGCTACCTTAATAATAGTCCCTGAATGATCACCAATTGATTCATTATCCCTGATTCTTACTTTATTGCTGTGTGCAGACTCTCTGTGGATCTTTGTTTACATGTCTCTGCACCAATAAATAGGAGGGACCTGCAGAAGGAGATTTTGACTCTAGGAATTACATCTCGTGAATGCATTTATAGGGGAGTTTCGAGAATAGTAACCAGTGAGATTCAACTACAAGTTTTGGATGTGCAATTGAAATGTATTTCTTGATAAAGATCATATGTCTAGAGGTGGGGACAACATCTGTTTATCAAATATGGGAATGCCCTTTTAATTTCTGTAAATGACTAATTCTTCTTCTAGTTTAGTAGTCCATATAGACAAGCAGGTATTCTTGTCCTATTAGATTTATAGCATCCAGACTGTCATCCACAAGTCATCTGGGCAAATTTAACTTACCGTGAACACAAAGTGGGCAATCGACTTAGGGATACCATTAACTCTTGTGGTAGTCTCATTAAAAGTATTGATATTTGCAACTTGGACGACCCCCTTCCTAAATGGTAAACATTAAAACTACTTTGAGTAATAATCTTTATAGAGCATGTTCAATTCCTAGATCTGCATCTCTCTTCCCTGGAATAGTAACAGGAGTGTCAGAACTCGCAAATTGTTCTGATGGGATCAGGTTTCTGGCTTCTGTGCCGGGAAACCATATTCAGAGCTGCCTGTACTTGACAGCTTCCTTTCTGATCTTTGGGAAAGCTGGGTGTGTCTTTGAACTCGTTTTGTCTGCAGTTGTGGTTTGTGTGATGGGCGGCTGAGCCAGTCAGTGTTGGAGGTAGTGTCCATTACTGCCTTATATTCTGCCCAGCAACCAAACAAAAGAGGTTCCCAATTAGACTGGGGCACGAAACTCTTCCTTGTAGACATGTATTATGAGAACACTGTAAACATTGCTGCTGCATGTTTCTCCATAGCCTCCCATACTTGACTATATACTTTTTAGTAAAGGTGTGAGATACACAACGCTTTTGATTCAACAGTCATACACTAAGTCCTTTAGTAATCTGTAGGTCAGTATTTGTGGTTGCTGCACCACCCAGTGTCCCAAGGTTGATCCGGCGCACTAACCACTACCACGGTGCACACCAAGTGATTTCCTCTCTCTCGGCTGGATATTGACACAACCTAACCAGCCCCATACAAGGTCTTGTGGACCTGTTTGTTAATCATTTTGACCTTAGGTAGAGAGTAGTATGCTCTTGAAACTCGCAGTCCACTTTTACAAAAATAAATATTGACTGTTTTACATACAATCAGTCTTTTGTGGTGCATCTTCTCATAACCCTGTTCTTTATACAAAAAATGTATCCATTGACTATACACTAACCTACTTATAATTTACGCCCTTGAAAGTGAATTAAAGTGTTGAGAGAGGTTGGTGGGTCCGCCTGGTTTTTGAGCCTGGTCCCAACTGTGACAACTTAGTCTAAAAATTCACATTTTGTAAGGTGTCTACTGCCCATCCCTTCTCTGCTGTGGAAAAATGTATCCCTGTAAGTAACCAGAGCTTAGTAAAACATGCACACAAGCCGTTGCTCTCGACCTTCCAAGATTATTTATTATGAGACTAAGAAAATCTCAAAGTATATCTATCGTAATTTGTTCTTCATTTAATTAAATTTCTGTTTTACCTACAGACATGTGTAGTGTGCCATATCCTTTCCAGATCTAATCTAAAGCTTTACTTCCAGTGTTTCAAAGTGATACACAAGATTTAGCCTAAGCCTCTTTACTTTATATTCTTATCTGTAACGTTGAGACTACTTACGTTGAAAAGAAAAGTCACTGAAGCATGTTGTTGTCTCTTCGGGACATTTTCATACATTTTGTAAAAAACTAAGAATTGCAGCTATTTACCATATATAGTTTTATATCTAATAGTATTTAAGAGTGTATTATAAACAGAGCCATTGTATAGGTAGCGCATTAGAGATACCATAATGAATCTTTTCTTTTGTGCATTATCTCCGTTGCATCAAAAAATTGTGCACCTAAAGAGGCGTTAAGGCTCCACTTTTATTACTGAGACAGAACAGAATTGTGTCGTACGCTCTACATGTTAAAGGAGCATCAAAGTCGGTGCCAAAGTCTCAAGCAGTGCAATAGGCGCCGGATTATTGAAAACTGCGCCAGTACAGGCAGTCCCCTACTTAAGAACACCCGACTGTCAGACGACCCCTAGTTACAAACGGACCTCTGGATATTGTTAAATTACTATACTTTATCCTTAGCTTACAATAAACAGCTATAATAGTTATCAAATGTGTCTCCAATAAAGCTTTGGTATTAATCCTGGTTCTTATGGCAGTCCAACATTTTTAAAATCCTGTTGTCACAGAGACCAAAAAAAATCTACCTGGGTTACAATTATAAAATATACAGTTCCAAATTGCATACAAATTCATCTTAAGAAAAAACCTGCCACTCTCTGCAAATTAGGCAAACTGCATATATCATGGACTGCACTACTTTTGATAAATGTGGGCCACTCTATCTTAGCTCTCATTCAAATCAATTGCTAATGAAAACAGCCATTCAGTGAAAGTGCTGGGTATTAAAACCCAACAGACCCAGTTCTGACGATCTATCCTAAGAGTAGGTGATTCATTTCTTCATCCCAGGAATCCACTTTCAAGAGGACCTTTAACCACTTCCACCAATTCCTACTTTTTCAATCCTTTGATAGGTACTGCTTCACTGATCACAGGATTGTTCGAATCTTATCTCTTGCAATCAATATTCCCAACCAATCACCATATATGCTAATTAGAACGAAGACGAAATTCCAACACTCACTTTTTCTTTAATGGTCAAGACAAAGATCAAACTAGAATACAAACAACCTTGATATAGGCTAGAAGGTAAAATGGAAAAAAAAGTCCAAAAAGTACCACAAAGTCCAAATAAAAATAGAGAATTTTTCCGCTTCCACGTCCTTCAATGTCACCAAAAAACATCAAGACAATAAGAGAGACCTTTACTTCCAGTTCGAAACACATGAGTAGGGGTAATATCCTGCTACAATCTTACTTCCCTGGGATGGCGTCCATCTTGATGGGGGCCATTCATGAGTCTCGCGGGTGATTCCGCTGAATCGGAAGATCTTGTACTCACACCGGAACCATCCGCAAGACCAACGAATGACCCCAGCAAGATGAACGCCATCCCAGGGAAGTTAGATTGGAGGAGATTACCCCTACTCATGCGCTTCGAACTGGAGTTACAAAAGTACTGTGTCTCTTTCATTGTCTTGACGTTTTTCGTGACATTGAAGGACAAAAACTCCACATCACCAGAACATTTAGTCTTTTTTCACAATAATGCCATATTCTTGTATCTGTCAGACTTATTAAGACTAAGGAGATGAAAGTTTAGAGTCCTCAGTTGTTGATACCTTTTATTGGCTAACTAAAAAGAATGATGACATTTGAAAGTTTTCAAAACAACTTAGGACTCTTCATCAGGCATGGTATCAACAACTGAGGACTCTCAACCTTCATCTATTTAACCACTGGCTATCACTGTACAAATAATTTATTAGCTGATCAAGACTTAGGCATTTTTGCCAAAATGTGTTCACCTGACTTACAACCTTGTATTCCAACTGTTATAGAGATGTGGAGTAAAATAAAGTATTTATGTGCCTTCTCCACCAGAAAACTGACTGAGAATGTGTATTGAATCTCTACCTCCCCGTCAGCCTCTCGACCTGCAGATGTCTTTGGGGCGGAGAGTTGATGGGGATCAGGACGGGTAAAGAGCTGGTAGGGATCAGGGTGGGTGGAGGGCAGGCAGAGTAATGAACGCCCAATCCACTGAATTTACTATAGTTTTTGTCGGATTTTCCACCAGTAACCACTCAGAGACCCGAGCACTATGATCGCCGGGCTGACCTTCAAGTCTTAGTGAATTCATCCGTGTGTAGAATGATTGAGTTCTGGATTTTGTTCTTCATTTATGCTAATTAGGCTCTCAAATATCAGTGGGGATGTCTCCTGGAGCCTCAGACTGCCTACCTAGCCTAATTAGCATAGTGTACACCTAAACTTATAGTACTGATCCATTCAGAATGCTGAGGACTAGAAAAAAAATTCCAACTATACCAAATATTAGGTTGTTGCTGGTGAAGGTGGTGCCATATAAATAGTAGACCTACAAATTTTTGTTAAAGATTAGATAATTAAAGCACATCTGGTTGATCACCAGGATCAAGGATTGTAAACCAAGCACACTTACATACTCTCCCTCTCTCCCTCTCTCACAGGATCTTTATTAAATTTCTTATGCCCGTGTTGAAAAAAAGACTTTAAAAATTGTGCAATAGTTGTTTATGGAACCTGGAGCCCCTCAGACTCATTTGCATAATTTTGAAAAACCTTTTTTTGTAAAAAAAAACAGGGCTTAAGAAGCTAAGAGAAGAGCAGATCCTGCCAGAGAGGGGGCACACACCAGTATGTCAGTATGCTTGGTTTACAATCCTTCATCCTGGTGGTAGATCACTTTTAAGTGAAAGACAATAAACTATACAACCATAGAAATGTTAGCAAAACCCAAAAAAAAATTTCTGCCTACAAGTTAGTGTCAGACTAATCTTCTAGGAATTGTCAAGCCGTTTAAATTTTTACGCCTCCCAAAATGTAGTTGCTTCTCGGATTGCACTTGCACGTGTTCTAAGGTACGCTGTAAGTCATCCCAACTTTCTTCCACTTTACTTTGCTCCGGAGAAGGCATTAGCGGAGTGTGTATACATTTATGTTAATCACACACGCCATCCGAGATTCTTCTATCAATATGAAATGTTATGTGCTCGCTGGGTTGGCGCATTTTCGTATTGTTATATGCAATATACAAAATAATGTGTCTAACTATGCCATTTATGCCTCTGAAAGAAAAAGCAAATTACTTACCGAAAAGAATGGCATTTGCATGGCTGTGTGTCAGCTTTTCAAGCCTTTCCTTACCACAAAACATTGCTTTCCTCACTTAGAAAATGCATCCTCCCATCACTCATAAACCATTTCAAAGCACTTTATGAGTCTATGGAGCGAAATGTACTTATCTTGCATTGGCAGTGTCCCAGCTGTTACGAAATTGCTATTGTCCTAATACTTACAAGGCAATTTTAGCATCAGTTAATAATTTTACAGGATAGATAACTTCTTGGTTTTTTTCTTTAAATGACAGACATTAAACAATAGCAGCTTGGCATTTCTTGAAGCAGCAGATGACAGCTCGGAGATTAAAGTGATTTTAATGTATAGTCTACTCGGGGTTTATTCTCTCACTGACAATTCCTATGCAAGAAGGTGGAGGAAAAAAAAATCCTTTTAAACACTTGGTCTACAGAACACAACGCATTTACCGCGTTCTAGAGATATTCTGTATAAATCTCATTTAGGGAATAATGCTAGAAATTTGCATTTACGGAGAAAGCGACTAACACCAAAGGAAATGTATCAGTGAGACAGAAAAAAAAACTGAGTACCCCCTAATAACAGGCTAAGAAGAAAGAAAATTCTGCATCACTTCAACAAAGTAATGTGGACAACTATCATGTGCAGATGTATCGGCTGTGTTTACCCAGATTTTTTTCATTCTTTTTTTTTTTTTAACTTTACGTTAAGTAATTGGCTTACATAATGTAGTCAGTGGCTTAAAGGGAATGTGCCACCAAAATAACCTCTTTATTTTAATTTTGTGTTATATCCATGTTAAAGGAAACCTACCACTTGAAGTGGCAGGTTTCAGATACCGGGCACCAGCTCAGGGTGAGCTGGTGCCGGAGCTTATTTTTGTTAGTGTTTTAAACCGCGGTATCCCGGTTTAAAACACTTTTTAAACTTTATAGCTGGCGCAGGGAGGTACGCGCTCGGCGCTTACCATTCGCTCTCCTTCACTTCCTATGTAGCCGCGCGCACGGTCGCGCGCATGGTAAGCCCCGAGCACGTACCTCCCTGCGCCGGCTATACAGTTTAAAAAGTGTTTTAAACCGTGATACAGCGGTTTAAAACACTAACAAAAATAAGCTCCGGCACCAGCTCACCCTGAGCTGGTGCTCGGTATTCCCATCTTACACCTACCACTTCAAGTGGTAGGTTTCCTTTAAGGATTTTATTATTATTTATTTTTATACTTATGGGAAAGTAAGCTGGTGTCAGAATGAAGAATTGTACATGGCAAATCCTTTGCACCTACCCCTCTCCAGCATCATTTGACAAACATCAGTGAAACTTCTAATGCACCAAAATTTCAAAATTACTAGTCTAAATACTAGTCTAACCTGTAAAGCCAAGTCTCTAGCTTTTACATACAACACAAAAAAACATTGCGTTTACGAAATGCATGCATCAATGCAAGTGCAAGGAGATCTTGCCTCCTTCACTAGTGCATCTTTATATACAGTATTATACTATCACACTGCCAGGGTTGAGTTGCCCCACATGTTCATAAAATACTTTATTTTAGGGCCCCAATTCTAGTTTTCGCTCAGGGCGCCATTTTGTCCTGACTATCTATAAACATCTGCCTCTCATCCTATATACAGGCGGTCCCCTACTTAAGAACACTCGACTTACATACGACCCCTAGTTACAAACGGACTTCAACAAGATATTGGTAATTTATTGTACTTTATCCTTAGGCTACAATAATCAGCTGTAACAGTTATCACAGGTGTCTGTAATGAAGCTTTAGTGTTAATATTGATTCTTATGACAACCCAACATTTTTAAAATCCAATTGTCACAGAGACCAAAAAAGTTCTGTCTGAGATTACTATGATAAAATATACAGTTCCGACTTACATACAAATTCAACTTAAGAACAAACCTACAGACCCTATCTTGTATGTAACCCGGGGACTGCCTGTACTTACTGAGGTCCAAGAAAAAAAATCATCATCTCATCAGTCTGAATTCTGTCCGTTATCAGATTTTTTCAATTAAACTATTTGAAAATTGCTAAAAATGACTGGTTAGTACTTTTCAGAGTAAATATTAAGCTCTCTGTCAAATTTGCAAACCAGGCTTGTCACTTCAGTTTCTAATTAATATAAGTTAATATAATATAAATTCAAAATTAATAGAAAAATAGAAAAGTGCAGGCTCCCTACATTCACACCATGATCGTCGCTTGCTTTTACATATGACACAAAAACAATATGGCGGATTTGCAATATCTGTGACCCCAAGAAAAGTTATGTTTAGTGGCCTAATACACAGGGAGTCTGCCATAACTTTAAACTATATTGGTTTCTTATGGATGACAGTATAAAGCATAAAAGGAAATTTTAACTAAGCTCCCCACTTGTTTTAGCAATTGTTGAGAACTGCCTGCACCCTTCCACTGTGTGGGGCCCCCTGACCACCAGGTTCTCAAGCAATTGCCTCGTAGCCATATGGTAGAGGAGTAGATTGCTCAGTTGGGACAATTTGCCATGCTATAATAATATGTCAAAGTGATACGATGTGTGACTGCTGAGACCCCAAAAATCTAAGGAGCACAACCACTCATCTGAGAGTTCCGCCTCTTTGACTCTTGCTGACTATGCTTGGCTCCCCTCTAAAACTAAACCCAACTATAGTGTATTTTACAGGACTGGTGTAATCATTTTGGAAAGATTTACATTATGAGTCCTTTAATTTTCCTAAGTCCAGACTATAGGGTTGTGACCATTGATGATTGGAATCTTCACCAAATACAAAAGGCAGCTGCAAATCGTTGCTGTACCGAGAGACCTGGAGAGAGCTACCCTGAGAGCTGAATTGGCCCTCCTCCTTCAACTGGTATGGTGGCTCAGGCGACCGATACATTTAAAGAAGTGGGAGAAGCGCGATGTGGAGCGCTAAGTAAGTCACCGACCCGTCCATAAATGCACTGCCGCATGTGCCACATAGCGTAGCGATAGAGGCAGCGAGACTCCTTCGCAGGCATTCACTTTTTGTCGTAGTTGTAGTTGGGACTCGATGTATCTAAAACGGAGGCACACGAAGTCATGCTGATGAAAAACACAAATTCTGCAGATGAGCATATTGATGACAGAGCGATTTACAAGCCTTGAAGTATTTTATTAGTTAACTAAATTTTTTCTTGTATTATTTTCTAGATAATAGCTATAGTCGACCGTTACAGTAGCTGTGAGATGTAGATAACCTTAGATCACTAACACAAAGTTTAAGAATATTCTGACTTTCGTGTCAATCTATGGGTGCATTTCTTGTTAACAAATCAGAACACATTGAACACCCAAGGGAGACAACTAAAAACAACAAGATTTAATCTTAACCAAAACAGAATCTTTGTGTAAAATACAAGTGTTCCTCCGGCTCCAACCACAATAATCCAGAATGAAAGTAGGAAATGTTGGGGTTTTCACAAAGAAAGTGATGAAGAGAGCTGGAGATACCAGAGTTAGCGGAGATCATACAAAAGCAGTAGTGGTTACACAGCAGGAGAGTGTTTACTTGAGACACAACCCCAGGAGCAGCAGGATAGCCCGGGGGCTAAACAATGAAATCAGCAAACATGATCGAGAAGCAGCAGGTAGTTGACACCTCTAATCTAGGAAATATTGCTGATGCTAAATCTTCTAATGTACAAGCAAGAAAACAAGCACCCCATTCGCGTATCTTATCAAAATTCAGGAAAGAATTTCACAACTTTCAGGATCTGTACGTTTCATCCAACGAAAAATGGGACATATTGGCTTGTAGACAAACAATACATACAAGTAGAGCCTGTGGGTTAGAGGTAATCTGCTCAGAAACCTACTACAGTAAATATCTACAAGCACTTTACAACAAATTTGGAAAAGCCACCACCGTTCCAATGGAACGGGCCAACCACTTAGGTTATTAGATATTGTTTCACAATGTTCTCACCACCACATTTCGGGGTATAATATGAATGGGTGTATAAATGGGATTTTTCCCTTCACCTTAATTACAAATTTAGAGTTACGAAGTAGATAGCATATTTTTGATTTGAAAGCTTGAGAGCCATCACACATGGAATATTGTATACATTGTAAAGGGAATTGTCATCTTCTTGAGTCAAAAATGACCTAAACTATTGGGGGGGATTTATTCAAGACTAATTTCTGACTTAAGCCACCTCATACCCAACAGGGTCAGGCGGCCAGGCAGTTTTTTTAACAACATTACCGTATATACTCGTGTAAAAGCCGAGATTTTCAGCACAAAAAATTGTGCTGAAACCCGACTCGCGTATCACGAGTCAATGATAAAATAAATACCATAAATACTAACCTAGGTGTCACACGATGTTCCTGGCGGCCCGGTTGGCTCCGATCCCTGTGCGTGCTCCCGGCGGTTCTTCACTTTTCATGGCGGGAGTGAGATCTCGCTGGCCGTCGCACAATGTGATGCGACGCTGTCGCCGCGGATGAAGTCATCAGCGGGTGGGGGTGACAGCGCGGCATCACAGTGTGCGACGGCCATCGCGATCTCCGGCCAGAGAAGAGTGAAGAAAAGCAGACGCGGGAGCCGCGATGGGGCGGAAAGCCTCCAGGAGCCGCACGACGAACATGTGGACAACGGAGGGGAGTATTAAGTTTATTTTTACTGAGGGCCGACTGTATACTGATGGGGGCGGCCTGTATACTACTGGGGACAAGCTGTATATCTACGGGGGGTGTGCTGTGTCTATGGTGGCGGCGTATACTACTGGGGGCAGGCTGTGTATACTACTGGGGGCAAGCTGTATACTAATGGGGCAAAGCTGTATACTACTGGGGGCTGGCTGGTCTGTTACTACATGGGAGGGCTGGTGGCGTATACTACAATGGAGGTGCTGATATACACACCCTCAGATTATACCGAGTCAATAGGTTTTCCAGTTTTCGGGTTTTAAAATAGGGGTCTCGGCTTTACTACTGGGTCGGTTATACTCGAGTATATATGGTAGGTTGATTTGGATTCCGGGATTATTAAATTACAGATAGAGGCCAGAGGCAGCAGGAGGAATCTACCAACATATCTAATCTGATGGAACATCCCTATGGTATGTTTCCTTTAAGTGTAAATAAGCCTTCTGTGTAGGCGTTCCATCCCTCTTGCCAGTTTATGGTGAAAGCTGCGCTAATCAGTTCAAAAAGTGGGGGATGCGGGTGGTTACAGTAGGTCAGGAGGGATAGATCTCACAGCCATGCCATTGTACACAGAAAATGCTAATTTGCATTATAAATAAAGACGTTAGCAGCAGGAAGTAATTTTAGCTGGTGACGGTTCCATAGCCTTACTATGCAGATTTAAAAAATACCTTTGTCATCATTCTGAATCATTTCAGTAGTTATATTTTTACGTTTAATTACATACCTGTTTCTCTGCAAGAAGAAGGGGTTGGGGGGGAGTTGGGGGGGTGGGGAAAAGTCTCCCCTCATTCATGCAGCTCCCTCACCCCTCCCACTTCCTGTCAGGCAGGAAAGGAGGGGAAAGGTGTGGGATAGCAGAGAATGTATGAGGAGACACAGGCACACAAGGTTTGCAGCTGCCCATCCTCGGGACTCACACATGCTGCTGGCAGGGAGCTAGGTAATGTGAATAAAATAGGTAAACTACTGAAATGAATGAGAAAACTGACAAAGGAATTTTTAAATCAGCATAGTACAGGCGATTGGAACCTGTCACCAGCTAAAAATACACTCTGGTGTAAGGTTCCTTTGAGGCCCCAGATTATCTGAGGAAAAGTATGCTTACTATGCAGATCACTTCTTCTACGAGGTTAATGCTTATTCACTGACTCCTCGGTGTCATGTTACACATGGTAGCCATCTGAAAAGAAAGGTTGCCGGAGGACAGCGCCGGAGGGTACCGCTGCGAGAGCCAATGATGAGACAGCAGGCTTGTTTCATACTGCCTAAGATTCCTGTAGGCACTGTAGCAAAAGGTAGTCATGATCAGAGCTTTACCATTACAAAGATCAGCTATAAGTAGCTAAGCAGAAAGATTTGGGAAAATACTACTAGGTAGTATACTCTTGTGACATTGGGGGTAATTTATCTTCCTTTTTTGGGCCCCATTGCAATTTTTTCACCTTTGTGGGAAACATTTTGAAATGTTTGCTGTCAGTAAGACACTTATCTTCTATTATTCTATTCCAGATGTAGACAGCAATGGACACACAGCGCCCGATGGGTGCGGTACGGTGCTGCACACGTGCGGCACCGTACAGCTCCATACCCCATGAAAATATAGGACATGAAAATATAGGACATGTCCTATCTTTTCACAGCATATGGTGCCGAGCGCCATATATCCCTATGGAGAGGGGAGGGGTGAGCAGCGCTCACCTCTCTCCGTGCCGCCACATGCCTGCCGTGCTACGGTTTTATGGCGGGCAACATGGCATCTAAATGTAGCCTTAGGAAAACTTAGGAAATGAAAGAAGTGACTGAGACAATCTGTACGACATTTTGAGACATTGCCAACAAATTCGCAGAAGAAAAGAGATCTGAAAAAAACAGTTAACTCAAAGAAAAAGTAATATTGATAAATTACCGTATCTGATACGGTAGAAAATTTTCTACCGTATAAGATTAGGCAGATACAAGGTCCTATATGTATATTTAATGGTTTATTAAAAAACAATGCAATCATTTAGCATAATGATTACAAGTCTGAGCGCTGCTACCTCCATTGACTATAAGGCCTCTGACATTAAGAGTCCCTTTCAAATAGTTAATGAGAAACAATAGCTACTGTGAAACCTATTGTAAATCTCAGTGGGGCGCTGTGTGGTGGAGTAATTAGGAAGTTAAGAGGCACAATCCTGTTCATACCTCTCTCAATTGCTGAAATACACTGACTATTTGAACAAACAGAATTAATATGGTATTTATTTTTTTTCCAAAAGATGTGTTCTGGCACAATCACTGCCAAACGAAACACACAGATGGAAAACAGAAAGGGATGATCCCTCTATTTCAGTCAATGCATCCTAAGTTTATGGAACAGACAAGTCATATGTTTGTACCTCTACCAGTCCCATAGCCAATACATAGAGATGCAGTGCATGTGTGAACATCAGTTTAATCAAAGATGTGAAAATTCAGCGATCAGACTGAAATCTCTTGTCCTGGAGTCAGGGCATGGTCTTCTAAATTGGGTTGGCTAGAAAAGTGAGGGATGGAGAACACAATATCAGAGGAGTGAATGCCCAAAGCCAGTAAAAATCATATTCAAAAGAGTGGTAGTGGTGCAAACCAAAGTCAAAGAGCAGGGGACCAAAACAAAATAAAAGGTAAATCAAATAAATGGCATGAATTCTAGCCCCAAGGAATCTTTATAGGTGGACTAATGAGCTGTTTGAGGGACAGTTGATGAAAATCACTAAGGTTTAACACCTGTCAAATTCTCAGTCCAAACATCCAATACCTGGAGTCAGGGCATGGTCTTCTAAATTGGGTTGGTTAGAAAAAAGTGAGGAATAGGGAGAACACAATTCAGGGAGTGAATGCCAAAGCCCGGAAAAAATCATATTCAAAAGAGTGGTAAGAGGTGTAAACCAAAGTCAAAAGACAAGGGACCGTAAACAAAGTAAAAGGCAAATCAAAAAATGGCATGGAATCTAGCCCTAAGGAATCTTTATAGGTGACTAATGAGCTGATTGAGAGACAGCTGATGAAAAACCACAGTCCAAACACTGTAAAGAGTTATTTTTTTATTTATGTTTTTATAGTGATGTATGGAATTTGTTAAATTATAATTTGGAGTTCATAAAAGGTAAAGGTGACTTCAATTTTTATAGAATCTCCTCATAATGTTGCCTTATATTCAGGGGTGTAACTACAGTGGTAGCAGCCATAGTAGCTACTATGGGGCCCCGGCATTCGTCCTGATACACTAAAGAATGGAGGATGTGCACCAATATATATATATATTGTGTTGCACATTGTACAGTGCAATACGTATATAACAGTGCACATCTTCCACAGCACACATCATGAATCATCAGTCAGATAAGAAATGTCAGGGGAGAGATAAATGGTGGAGTATAAAAAATATTATGATTTTATGAGAAAGGGGGGGCGCCCATTTAGAAGACTGCTTATATGTTTTTTATAGTAGATCATGGCTGATATATGTTCCAAAACCTCACATATAGGGAGAACTTAAAGGAAATCTACCAATTTGATTGAGGCATTATGAGCCAAACAAACAATGAGAATGTTGTAGCTACACTGATGCAGGCACATTCTGTTTAATCTCTGGCTGAGTGGTTTTGCTGAAAAAAAACGTTATAAAATATGATAATGAAGCTCTGTCGCTCCTTTGCTGGCTCGGGGTGTTTCCTCTTACGTTAATTATGCATGCACCAGAGATGATTGAACCACTCGTGTTGTGCCTGACAGGCAGAAGAATTCAAGCGCTGCACATCCCCAGCTGCTGTGTTGTGGAGTGATCCGCTCAGGTTGTTGCCCCTGTCTGGACTATTCAGAAAGCTCAGTTTAAGTGTGTTTATCAATGACAAGCTGAAGAAATCCAGCTTCCTAAGGTTCTGAATGTTATAATTGTTTTCCAGCGAAACACTTAGTTCAGGGATTAACAAGATATGTTTCTGCATCAGTGTAGCTTCCGCATCTCAAGGTATGTTTGGTTGATAATGATAAAATCATATGGTAGGTTCCTTTAAGCTATTTTTGCATGAGGATATTGAGGTGTCTATAACGTTTGTATTCTTTGCCTTTAGTTGTTTTTCTTTGGCTCTTTATTCAAGTTTTACAACATCCAATATATCAGCCCTGCTCAGTGACGCCTCTATGAGGGTGAACGCAGTAATGAGGTCTGAGGGACATTTCTTTTCATATTACTACTACTGATGTGTCGTATTAACTGCGCAGTGTGACAGGATGAAACAACAGGAATTAATAGGTCCTTTCAAGGAAAGGTCATCTGACAATAAGGAACAAAAAGTTTGCAACTTGTAGTGTGGTGCAATCTTATTAGAAATAGTTATCTCTAGAGATATTTTATTATCGTTTTATTTATTAGTTCATTAGTCTGGGCAGCAAAGGCTTTAGTAAGTAACATTCGATTTACAGAGACTCCAAACAAGTAGTCCTTGCTGAGTTGGTTTGATCCCATTACGAATAAAGAATAAGCTGGAAACGCCAACCCTGCCATATATTTTGGAGAGCTGTCAGTATAACACATGCTGGGTAGGATTTTTAAAATTTGAATTTAACTCTTTTGTAAATTGTAATTTTTTGCTATTTTTCAAAGTCCCAATGTATTTTAACCTAGGTAGTCGAATTGATGCTACCATTACCTTCATACATACAGTTGGCAGTATATGGAGATGTTACAGATCTTTTTACAATGTGCCATTGGCACAATGGGCAGAGAACTACAGGCAAGAGTCCTACAGAGACGGGCTGTCATGGAGACAGATCATCAATCCCAATGACATTGCAGGGAGCGACAATCTAAGTCAACTATGGCGGCGCCCAGTGCTGCCAGCTTTACCGAAGGGTTGACACCCATAATGGTGCCTGCACGATCCATGGTACCAGTGGGTGTTTACAGCAATATGCGAGCAAAACACTCACCTGTATAGAGAGGCTCTGCCGTGAACCCTCTCCATAGATCGAGGTGTGAATGTACAAGATACGACAAACGTCGATAGGGGCTAAATTATTAAGATAAAGTTGGAAAATTTTTACAATGCTGGATTTTCTTTGTCCTTTTTTGGATAAATGCTGATGTGTGAAACAGGCTCTGTTAAGTATTTCCCCCATCCTATGGCCCACCAGATTTGGCCATAAATGGGAGGATCAGAGTGATAGTCTACTAGGACATCTCTGTTGGTGCCTTATTCTCCATGAGAAAGAAAGGATGGGCAGTTGAAATCCAACAACTTGATTCATCGTTCCCAACGAACTTGGGAAAGTTGGGACCCACCCATTGCTTTGTAGACACCCCTCAATTCCTATAGACCACTACCACTCTTTCTACTCTGCTATACACAATCATATGACTATACCACTACTTATTTCATCATATCTTAATGGGGCACATTGCTAAGGGTCCGCAACACCGCATTTCTGTTGCGTTTCCTGATTGTTTCCGAACTGCGCCGCATTTAACAGGGGGTTTTGGCGCACGCGATTGGATTTGGCACATCGCACCGGACTTCATTGCGACACAAATCGGGGGGCGTGGCCATAGAACAACCCGACTGATTCGACTAAGCGCGGGATTTAAAATTCAAATTGTGTCGCAAGACATGCACTCACATACACCGGGAAGAGAAGGTGAACTCCGGGGACCTGCGGGGGAGTGACACATGAGGATATCGGGTGCACGATCTTAATGAACACGCTGGACTTCATCCTTGTCGGACAACGCACCTCGGGGATCGCGACAGGAACGGGTAGTCAATGTGCCATTTTTTGGCCATAATGGATTTTAGGGAACAGATGGTGCCCCTTACTGCAACTGGAGCAATTGTAGATGGTCGCTTCACTATGGAAGTGCTATGGCTTCGCGTCTCTGTATTGCGCAGCACACACCACTGAAGTCACTGGGTCTCGGGTGATCACCTGAAAGGAAAACCCCTTAGAAAACTGGATGTTTCCATCTGCATAAAACCATATATCTACAAGAGAAACACTGATAATATATTTACACCATTTGACATCTCTTTAAACCACTAAACATACTTTGCATATAAATTTGTAATTGTATCTGCAATCTGGTAAAATGAGTTAATATGGTGTAGGCGTTAGCGGGTCACTAGATATGCAAATATGTTTGGTTTGTGTCTGCACTCATTTCTGATTGGTACGGCCTGTAATGCGGCATTTAGAAGAATTTTATGATAACAAACAAATCGCTCTCAAAACGATAGAGATTTGCAATCATGTAGAGTGTATAATTATCCCTTGTTGTACACCCCAATGATGAGTGCTGGTTCTTACCAACAACTTTATCTTAGGTTTAAATAGAAAGAACATGAAATCTAAAAGGTTCTTCAGGCGGGAGGAAGCCAACGCAAAATATATTTCACAAATTTGGATGAAGAAAAAAAGACTATTGACATATAGGGGGATTGGATGGTCATTGGTGGATCACATGGTAGGTGGAGTAGTATCATGGTGGTTCAGGTACTTTCCATGGCTCACTTTTTCGGGATGTCACATTGTCTGAGGGTGTTGCTCTCCCAGTCTGGGAAATACTTTTGAAGAACGACTCTTCCCATCACTTACTCACGGATGAGTAATAAGGTTCTCTTGGTTCTTTTTCTACTCTCTATGCATCACTGACCAAGTCTTTGTGGCTTTCACCCAATCTTACTTTTGCCTGCCATAACATATGTCAACAGTCTCTTAACTTTATACCAAGCCAATGGTAATGGGGGCTATTCCAAGGAATTCATACTTAGATTGCTGGTAAGGAGTCATAACCTGTGGTTAAGATGTAACGAAATGGGATTCCACCGACTTGAGACACTCTTCCAACCCCTGGAGCACCATGACATTTAGAAGGGACATGGGCAAGAGAATTGGATAAAAATACATTTTGTGTGATTAAATACATAGTGGGTGTCATGGGGTCTTAACATTGCGTACAATTGTATGTTCGACACCTGCTACATGATTCTGGCAGCCAACATGATTGGAATCTTCACCAAATACAAAAGGCAGCTGCAAATCGTTGCGTTGGCTGCCAGAATCATGTAAGCAGGTGTCGAACATACAATTGTACGCAATGTTAAGACCCCATGACACCCACTACTGTAGTTTAATCACACAAAAGTGTATTTTTAGCCAAATGCTCGTTGCCCATGTCCCTTCTAAATGTCATGGTGCTCCAGGGGTTGGAAGAGTGTCTCAAGTCGGTGAATCCCATTTCGTTACATCTTAACCACAGGGTTATGACCCTTATAACCAGCAATCCAAAGTATGAATTCCTTGGAATAGCCCCCATTACCATTGGCTTGGTATAAAGTTAATAGAATGTTGACATATGTTATGGCAGGCAAAAGTAAGATTGGGTGAAAGCCAAAAAGACTTGGTCAAGTGATGCCATAGGAGAAGTAGAAAAAGAACCAAGAGAACCTTATTACTCATCCCAGTGAGTAAGTGATGGGAAGGAGCGTTCTTCAAAAGTATTTTCCCAGACTGGGAGAGCAACAACACTCAGACAATGTGACATCCCGAAAAAGTGAGCCATGGAAAGTACCTGAACCACCATGAATACCTCCACCTGACCATGTGATCCACCAATGACCATGACAATCCCCCTTATATGTCAATAGTCTTTTTTTCTCATCCAAATGTTGGAAATAATCTTTTGCGTTGGCTTCCTCCGCCTGAAGAACCTGTTTATATTTCATGTTCTTTCTATTTAAACCTAAGATAAAGTGTTGGTAAGAACCAGCACTCCATCATTGGGTGGTGTACAACAAGGGAATAATTATACACTCTACATGATTGAATCTCTATTCTGTTTTTGAGACGGAGTTGTGTTATATCATCAAAATATTCTAAATGCCGCCATTACTGCCGTACAAATACAGAAAATGAGTGCAGACACAAACACAAACATATTTGCACATATCTAGTGACCCTGCTAACGCCTACACCATATTAACTCCTGTTTACCAGATTGCAGAACAATTACAAATTTATATGCAAAGTATGTTTAGTGGATTTGAAAAGAGATGCAAATGGTGTAAAATATAATTATCAGTGTTTCTCTGTAGATATAGGTTTTATGCAGATGGGAAAACATCCAGTTTTCTAAAGGGGTTTTCCATTTCAGGTGATCACCCGAGACCGAGTGACTTCAGTGGTGTGTGCTGCGCAATACAGGATCGGAAGCAGATAGCACTTACCATAGTGAAGCGACCATCTACAATTGCTCCAGTTGCAGTAAGGGGCACCATCGGTTCCCTAAAATCCATTAAATGGCCAAAAAATGGCACATTGATACCCGTTCTGTCGCGATCCCCGAGGTGCGGTTGTCCGACAAGGATGAAGTCCAGCGTGATTCACTAAGATCGTGCACCCGATATCCTGCATGTGTCACTTCCCCGCTCAGGTCGAGAGTTCACCTTTTCTTCCCGGTGTATGTGAGTGCATGTCTTGCGACACAATTTGAATTTTAAATCCCGCGCTTAGTCTGAATCAGTCGGGTTGTTCTATGCCACGCCCCCCCGATTTGTGTCGCATATGAAAGTCGGTGCGATGTGCCAAATCCAATCGCGTGCGCCAAAACCCCCTGTTAAATGCGGCGCAGTTCGGAAACAATCAGGAAACGCAACAGAAATGCGGTGTGCGGACCCTTAGCAAATGTGCCCCATTAAGATGATGGAAATAAGTAGTGGTATAGTCATATGATTGTGTATAGCAGAGGAGAAGAAGAGTGGTTAGTGGTATTGGAATTGAGGGGTGTCATACAAAGCAATGGGTGGGTCCCAACTTTCCCAAGTTGCGTTGGGAACGATGAATCAAGTTGTTGGATTTCAACATGCCCATCCCTTTCATTCTCATGGAGAATAAGGCACCAACAGAGATTGTCTAGTAGACTATCACTCTGATCCTCCAATTTATGGCCAATCTATGTGGGCATAGGATGGGGGAAATAATCTTAACAAGAGCCCTGTTTCACACAACATATCCAAAAAAGGACAAGAAGAAAATCCAGCATTGTAAAAGGTTTTCCAACTTTATTCTTAATAATTTAGCCCCTATCGACGTTTGTCGTATCTGTACATTCACACTTCGATCTATGGAGAGGGTTCACGGCAGAGCCTCTCTATACAAGGTGTAGTGTTTTGCCTGCATATTGCTGTAAACAGCACTGGTACCATGGATCGTGCAGGCACAATTATGGGTGTCAACCCTCGGTAAGAAGCTGGCAGCACGTGGGCGGCCCATATTGACTTAGATTGTCGCTCCCTGCAATGTCATTGGGATTGATGATCTGTCTCCATGACAGCCACGGTCTCTGTAGGACTTTGCCTGTATGTTCTTGCCCATTGTGCAATGACAATTGTAAAATGATCTGTAACATCTCCCATATACTGCCAACTGTAGTATGAAGGTATATGGTAGCATCAATTCGACTACCCTAGGGTTAAAATACATTGGGGACTTGAAAAATAGCAAAAAATTACAAATTACAAAAGAGTAAATTCAAATTTTAAAAATCCTACCCAGCATGTGTTGACTGACAGCTCTCCAAAATATATGGCAGGTTTGGCGTTTCCAGCTTATTCGTTATGTAATGGATCAAACCAACTCAGAGGACCTACTTGTTAGGAGTCTCTGTAAATCGAATGTTACTTACTCAAGCCTTTGCTGCCCCAGACTAATGAACTAATAAAATAAAACTGATAATAAAATATCTCTAAGAGATAACAATTTCTAATAAGTATTGCACAACACACATACAAGTTGCAAACTTTTGTCTCCTTATTGTGCAGATGACCTTTCCTTGGAAAGGACCTATTAATTCCTGTTGTTTCGATCCTGTCCACTGCGCAGTTAATAGACCACATCATAGTAGTAATATGAAAAGAAATGTCCCTCAGAGCCTCATTACTGCGTTCACCCTCAGTAGAGGTGCGTCACTGAGCAGGGCTGATATATTGGATGGTAAAACTTGAATAAAGAGCCAAAGAAAATACAACTAAAGGCAAAGAATACAAACGTTATAGACACCTCAATATCCTCATGCAAAAATAGCTTAAAGGAACCTACATATGATTTTATGCATTATCAACCAAACATACCTTGAGGATGCGGAAGCTACACTGATGCAGAAACATATCTTGTTTAATCCCTGAACTAAGTGGTTTCGCTGGAAAAACAATTATAACATTCAGAACCTTAGGAAGCTGGATTCTTCAGCTGTCATTGATAAACACATTAAACTGAGCTTTCTGAATAGTCCAGACAGGGCACAATCAACCTGAGCTGGATCACTCCAAACACAAGCTGGGGATGTGCAGCGATTGAACTTCTGCCTGAGGCACAAACAGTGGTTCAATCATCTCTGGTGCAGCATAATTAACAGTAAGAGGAAAACACCCGAGCCAGCAAAGGAGCGACAGAGCTATATATCAATTTTATAACGTTTTTTTTCAGCAAAACCACTCAGCTCAGAGATTAAACAAGAAGTGCCTGCATCAGTGTAGCTACAACATTCTCATGGTTTGTTTGGCTCATAATGCCTCAATCAAAATGGTAGATTTCCTTTAAGTTCTCCCCTATATGTGAGGTTTGGAACATATATCAGCCATGATCTATATTAAAAATACATATAAGCAGTCTTCTAAATGGGCCCCCCCTTTCTCTCTAATAAATATACAATTTTTTATACTCACACATTTATCTCTCCCTGACATTTCTTATCTGAGCTATGATTCATGCTGTGCTGCTGTGGAGAGTTGCACGTTTTAACGTATTGCACTTGACAATGTGCAACACATAATATATATAGTTGGTGCACATCCTCCATTTTTAGTGTATCAGGACGAATGCGCCGGGGCCCCATAGTAGCTACATGGCTGCTACCACTGTAGTGTACACCCCCTGAATATAGCAACAGTTATGAGGAGATCTATAAAAATTGAAGTCACCTTTACCTTTTATGAACTCCAAATTATAATTTAACACAAATCCATACACACTATAAAAAACATAATAAAAAATAACTCTTTACAGTGTTTGGACTGTGGTTTTTCATCAGCTGTCTCTCAATCAGCTCATTAGTCACCTATAAAGATCATTAGGGCTAGATTCCATGCCAGTTATTGATTTAGCTTTTACTTTGTTTACGGTCCCTTGTCTTTTGACTTTGGTTTAACACCTTACCACCTTTTGAATATGATTTTTCCGGGCTTTGGCATTTCACTCCCTGAGATTGTTTCCACTATTCCTCACTTTTTTCTAGACCAACCCAATTTAGAAGACCATGCCCTGACTCCAGGTTATTGGAGTGTTTGGACTGAGAATTTGACAGGTGTTAAAACCTTAAGTGATTTTTCATCAACTGTCCCTCAAACAGCTCATTAGTCACCTATAAAGATTCCTTGGGGCTAGAATTCATGCCATTATTTGATTTACCTTTTATTTTGTTTTGTCCCGCTGCTTTTGACTTTGGTTTGCACCACTACCACTCTTTTGAATATGATTTTTACTGGCTTTGGGCATTCACCCCTGAGATGTGTTCTCCATCCCTCACTTTTTCTAGCCAACCCAATTTAGAAGACCATGCCCTGACTCAGGACAAAGATTTTCATCTGATCGCTAATTTCACATCTCTTGATTAAACTGATGTTCACACCACTGCATCTCATGTATTGGCTATGGACTGGAGGTACAAAATATGACTTTGTCTGTTCCATAAACCTTAGGATGCATTGACATGAAATAGAGGGACCATGTGATCCACCAATGACCATGACAATCCCCCTTATATGTCAATAGTCTTTTTTTCTTCATCCAAATTTGTGAAATATATTTTGCGTTGGCTTCCTCCGCCTGAAGAACCTGTTTATATTTCATGTTCTTTCTATTTAAACCTAAGATAAAGTTGTTGGTAAGAACCAGCACTCATCATTGGGTGGTGTACAACAAGGGAATAATTATACACTCTACATGATTGCAATCTCTATTCTGTTTTTGAGAGCGAGTTTGTGTTATATCATCAAATATCTTCTAAATGCCGCATTACTGCCGTACAAATCAGAAAATGAGTGCAGACACAAACACAAACATATTTGCCAATATCTAGTGACCCTGCTAACGCCTACACCGTATTAACTCCTGTTTACCAGATTGCAGATACAATTACAAATTTATATGCAAAGTATGTTTAGTGGATTTAGAAAAGAGATGCAAAATGGTGTAAAATATCATTATCAGTGTTTCTCTGTAGATATAGGTTTTATGCAGATGGGAAAACATCCAGTTTTCTAAAAGGGTTTTTCCATTTCAGGTGATCACCCGAGACCCAGTGACTTCAGTGGTGTGTGCTGCGCAATACAGGACTCGGAAGCAGATAGCACTTTCCATAGTGAAGCGACCATCTACAATTGCTCCAGTTGCAGTAAGGGGCACCATCTGTTCCCTAAAATCCATTAAATGGCCAAAAAATGGCCACAGATGGAGTAGGGTCATGTGATCACTATCTGTCCATGAGCGATCGCCCTGTCAGGACCTTATCATAGTATTCATGAATATAAATCAAGGTCCTGGCAGGATGATAAGCTTATGTACAGTTAAAGATTACATTGATCCTCCCATATCTGAGGACATTTCATGGTCAGGAATCTCTGGGTGATGAGGTAAAAGACAGGAGGCTTCACTTTACATATCAGGAAAGCGGAGCAGAACTATTACTAGATGTATATTGGTAAATTACCTAATATCCTGCCCCCCCCCCCCCACACACACACACACACACACACACTTACAGACACATTGGGGCCCATTTACTTACCCGTTCCTGTCGCGATCCCCGAGGTGCGTTGTCCGACGTGGATGAAGTCCAGCGTGATTCACTAAGATCATGCTCCCGATATCCTGCATGTGTCGCTTCCCCGCTCAGGTCCACCGGAGTTCACCTTCTTCTTCCCGGTGTATGTGAGTGCATGTCTTGCGACACAATTTGAATTTTAAATCCTGCGCTTAGTCTGAATCAGTCGGGTTGTTCTATGGGCACGCCCCCGATTTGTGTCGCATGAAAGTCGGTGCGATTGTGCCAAAATCCGATTGCGTGCGCCAAAACCCCCTGTTAAATGCGGCGCAATTCGGAAACAATCAGGAAGCGCAACAGAAATGCGGTGTGCGGACCCTTAGCAAATGTGCCCCATTAAGTCATGATGGAAATAAGTAGTGGTATAGTCATATGATTGTGTATAGCAGAGTAGAAAGAGTGGTTACTGGTCTATAGGAATGGAGGGGTGTCATACAAAGGCAATGGGTGGTCCCAACTTTCCCAAGTTGCGTTGGGAACGATGAATCAAGTTGTTGGATTTCAACATGCCCATCCCTTTCATTCTCATGGAGAATAAGGCACCAACAGAGATGTCCAGTAGACTATCACTACGATCCTCCCATTTATGGCCAATCTATGTGGGCATAGGATGGGGGAAAGGGGCACCATCTGTTCCCTAAAATCCATTAAATGGCCAAAAAATGGCACATTGACTTACCCGTTCCTGTCGCGATCCCCGAGGTGCGTTGTCCGACAAGGATGAAGTCCAGCGTGATTCACTAAGATCGTGCACCCGATATCCTGCATGTGTCACTTCCCCGCTCAGGTCCACCGGAGTTCACCTTCTTCTTCCCGGTGTATGTGAGTGCATGTCTTGCGACACAATTTGAATTTTAAATCCCGCGCTTAGTCTGAATCAGTCGGGTTGTTCTATGGCCACGCCCCCCGATTTGTGTCGCATGAAAGTCGGTGCGATTGTGCCAAAATCCAATCGCGTGCGCCAAAACCCCCTGTTAAATGCGGCGCAGTTCGGAAACAATCAGGAAACGCAACAGAAATGCGGTGTGCGGACCCTTAGCAAATGTGCCCCATTAAGATATGATGGAAATAAGTAGTGGTATAGTCATATGATTGTGTATAGCAGAGTAGAAAGAGTGGTTAGTGGTCTATAGGAATTGAGGGGTGTCATACAAAAGCAATGGGTGGTCCCAACTTTCCCAAGTTGCGTTGGGAACGATGAATCAAGTTGTTGGATTTCAACATGCCCATCCCTTTCATTCTCATGGAGAATAAGGCACCAACAGAGATGTCTAGTAGACTATCACTCTGATCCTCCCATTTATGGCCAATCTATGTGGGCATAGGATGGGGGAAATACTTAACAAGAGCCCTGTTTCACACATACATTTATCCAAAAAAGGGCAAAGAAAATCCAGCATTGTAAAAAGTTTTCCAACTTTATTCTTAATAATTTAGCCCCTTATCGACGTTTGTCGTATCTGTACATTCACACTTCGATCTATGGAGAGGGTTCACGGCAGAGCCCTCTCTATACAAGGTGAGTGTTTGCTGCATATTGCTGTAAACAGCCACTGGTACCATGGATCGTGCAGGCACCAATTGTGGGTGTCAACCCTTTGGTAAAAACTGGCAGCAAGTGGGCGCCGCCATATTGACTTAGATTGTCGCTCCCTGCAATGTCATTGGGGGATTGATGATCTGTCTCCATGACAGCCACAGTCTCTGTAAGACCTTTGCCTGTATGTTCTCTGCCCATTTGTGCCAATGGCACATTGTAATAAATGATCTGTAAAATCTCCATATACTGCCAACTGTAGTATGAAGGTATATGGTAGCATCAATTCGACTACCTAGGGTTAAATGACATCAAAATAAATTATCCAGAAATTTCAAAAATTATAAAAATGTAAAGTAGACATATGGGAAATGTTATTCAGCAACTTATTTAGGTGGTAAATCTATCTGCTTGATGTCAACATTGACTTTAGCTGTATACCCGGTTATGAAGAATAAAGATGTGTTTCAACTGCTAGAGGCTGGATCGTTAAAGATATGGTTACATTAAGGACAATTCAACAAGTGTGGAATACAATAAAAAAAATGGAGGGACGAATTAGAATGCTACCTTCCACTCCAATATGGGTCAACAAACATCTGGAAGGGGTTCAGATGACAGAGGAGGGAAAATATTGGGAGAATAGAGGTATAAGAACAATGGGGGATTTATTTGTGGGTGGAAGAATGAAAAACTTAGATAGTATTCAAAAAGATTTTGGAAAAGGGGTGGGAGACGAATTTAGGTATATACAATTGAAGGCAATTATAGGGAAGCATAAAAAAGTAGTAGATTTTGGAGCTGGTGAATCAGCAATCTATGAGGAACTCAAAAATAGAACATCAATAAAAGGGACTATTTCGGCGGTATATAGAATCCTCCAAAGTAGGGAAGAAGGTGGGGGCGGAATAAAATGAATAATATTGGATGGAATTAGTGGCAGGAGATGCTCCAATTCTTTGTGAATATGTTATAATGCTATAATGAAAAGTTCTGTATCATTATTTTGTACAATTAAAAAAAAAAATTCGAAAATGGCAAATTTTTTCAAAAAATTCATCAATTTTTATTTTTTTTTGTAAATAAACGCAAAACTTATCAGCCAAAATTTTCCACTAAAATGAAGTTCAACATGTGAGGAAAAAAAGCAATCTGAGAATCACTTTGATAAGTAACAGTGTTCAAAAGTTATAACCATATAAAGTGACGCATGTCAGAATCCAAAAAATGGGGCTGAGCCTTAACCTATAAACTGGCTGCGTCCTCAAGGAGTTAAAGGACATTCAAGATATGGTGGGATGGTGCCTCTCAGGAATAACACAGAGATTACATCTTTCTCTGGTGCAGAGGAAGAGTTCTGAGCCAGGCAAATGAGGGACAGAGCTTCATTATCATAATTTTATAACAGTTTTTTTCAGCAAAACTACTCACCTAAGGGATTAAACAAGATATGTGCCTGCATCAGTGTAGCTACAACATTCTCAAGGTATGTTTGCTTCATAATGAATGAAATTTGAGGACACATGCACACAAATTAGCTTTTAAAGGAAATCGACAATCAAAAACTCAATCATGATAAACCAGATGCACTGAGGTGTATTCTTACGTGGCATTGAACGCACACATTTTAAAATGTAATGGATCAGCTGAAAAGAGATTTTCCTAAGTAAATGACTGCTAAAACGCAAGAGTTAATGCAATGTTGTCGCATGTGTTAATGGTTGTGTTTGGTAAACACAAGTGTTAGTAGCCAATTTAATTAATTAGGCAAATCTCTCTTCAGCCGATTCATCGGGGCTTATTTACTAAGGTGCGCGGATCGCACTTTAGTCTGACTTTCCGACGTTTTGGGATTTGCACAGCTTGGACAGGTATTTAACAAGGGTCTGCGTTGGGATTGTGTCGCACGCGATCGGTTTTTGCCAGGGATCTGGTAACGCCCCCAGAGCTCTCATGGTTCAATAGCAGTTTAATTTAAAAGGAAGGAGGTCATGGATGACAAATATAAGAAGATTACCACAGCTACAGTGCCTGGATCTATGAGTAAGTACCCCTGGTTTAATCATGCTTCATTTTTATTGGAATATTTCCTTTAACAGGCTGCAAACAATAGTCCCATGGTCTGTTGTTTGCGGCTCTTGTGTCATCATTTATGAGCTCCACTCTAGTGTCAATAGCAATAGAAGAGGTCGGCCCGAGCCACAGACATGGGCAGGAATACAACCTGCACCAGGGGGCCATATGTATTACAGCTGTTTGTGTGAGTCCACAGAAAGATATAGAGACATCTGCTAACTGTTGAAACATTGGTTAGCACCTGTCCAAAAACTATGTTTGTGTGCATGCCTTAGCAAACATTATGCCACCAAGATGAGAGTGGCAGAAACTAGTTTAAAGTCTCTTTCTCTGCTTTGTAAACTGCGTGTCCTCAGCCGAAGACCACACACGTGGCGTTTTGAACCCGTTTTTGTGCCGTTTGTAAGCAGTCCATTAAAAAAACGCACACGTTTTTGAAAAACGTATGCGTTTTTAAAAATGAATCCATTTTTCACCAGTTTTACCAACTATCTTAATTAAAACAGGTCAAAAACGCACACTGTCTGACCGCACCCTTGAAGGAGAAATCCTGTGTGGTGTTTCCACAAGCAACACTGTAGGCATGTAAGTGGCAATACAAGTCTTCTTAAGAGCAAAAAAAACTCCTAGATCATCCATGACAATGAGAAACCAGTAATGCAATAATTATTGAACCTATAAAGAGATCCTTTGATTATTTTAGTTTCAAAAATCAAAAATTTTCAGACGCATCAAATTATAGAACACAGAACATCACATGATAAATTCTAGTTGTCACCTGAAAGGTACTTTAATAAACTGTGAAAAATCTCTATTGGTATGACTCTGAAATGACCCAAAGCTGATCTATCTGCTGAATCTGTCTCCTTAGCTCTGGCTACTGCAAGGCGCCGGCTGCTCCTTTTAAACTTCAGGTTAGGAATGACTGTAAAGGTGCTGCTGGAAGGGACTGCCATTGTTACCAGTCCAAATGCAATGACTCTGAAAGACATGTAAAAAAAAGCTTTGTTAACATTGATGTTTTTATTTGTGTACAAGAAAATCTGCTTGTAATTCTATAAAAGAACCTCTATTATGGGAGATATTCATGTCCTTCCATTGTGTTTCGGGGAAACCAGCACTACTTTAGACAAAACCTTATGATTTAATTTTTGACTTATCCTTTAAGTTCCCCATCCATGTCCTCGCTGCAACCTTCCACCTTCACCACCATGTCTCACAATCTTTCCTCATCTCAGAGTCTAGTCCACGTCCTTATAATCTTCTGTTAGGACTGCTGCAACATTCTTCGTGTGGTCTCTCTAATCGATCCTCAACTCAGCTGTCTAACTAATCCATCTCTCTCCACACTTCTCTGACTCTCGCCTCTGCAAGTCTCTCCACTAGTTTCTGTTTAAAATAATAAACCATGGCTTACAATAATAATAAAAGAGAAAGAAAGCAGGCACTAGTATGTAATAGAGTATTTACCATATTCATTACACTTTTTATTGATATGACCATCCTATCACATACTTAAACCATCTGCATCAGTATAAAATACTGTACATGCAAATGATTAAGTACATGTTAGGACATTCATATTAATAAAAAGTATAATCACTATGGTGAATATTCTATTACAGTACATACCTTCTAGTACCTGCTTTCTACCTCGTTTATTATCTTATTTCTCTAATACTGGTGTCTATACAAGGAGAAGCACAAAGCATTGTAAACACAGGTTATAATCTAGTGAGTGCCACACATTCTTCACAGTTTTGCACGACTTACAAAGCTGCCCACGGCCTTTTCCCTCCATATAGCTTGGTCCTAATCAGTCAATACCGTCCCCAACATACTGTATATACTCGAGTATAAGCTGAGTTTTTCTACTTTAAAGGGGGGCTCTGCTGGACATTATATTTTAAAGGGGATCTGCTGGACATTATATTTTAAAGGGTGGACCTGCTGGACATTTTACTTAAAGGGAACCTGTCACCAGGGACCTCATTTTTCACTAAAGACAGGTTGCAGAAGCTCATTACACCGTGCAGTGCAAATCTGCCTCTCTGCCTTTTCTAAGCATTTGCATTACAATATAATTGTGTGTTATAACTTACCTGATGATTCATGATGTGTGCTGTGGAAGATGTGCACTGTTATATACATATTGCACTGTAAAATGTGCAACATAATATATATATATATATATATATATATATATATATATATATATATTGGTGCACATCCTCCATTCTTTAGTATATCAGGACGGATGCTGGGGCCCCATAGTAGCTACTATGGCTGCTACCACTGTAGTTACACCCCTGAATATAAGGCAACTTTATGAGGAGATTCTATAAAAATTGAAGTCACCTTTACCTTTTATGAACTCCAAATTATAATGGCAGATGGGAAAACATCCAGTTTCTAAAAGGGGTTTTCCATTTAGGTGATCACCCGAGACCAGTGACTTCAGTGGTGTGTGCTGCGCAATACAGGACTCGGAAGCAGATAGCACTTTCCATAGTGAAGCCGACCATCTACAATTGCTCCAGTTGCAGTAAGGGCACCATCGTTCCCTAAAATCCATTAAATGGCCAAAAAATGGCACTTGACTTACCCGTTCCTGTCGCGATCCCCGAGGTGCGTTTCCGACAAGGATGAAGTCCGCGTGATTCACTAAGATCGTGCACACCGATATCCTGCATTGTCACTTCCCCGCTCAGGTCCACCGGAGTTCACCTCTCTTCCCGGTGTATGTGAGTGCATGTCTTGCACACAATTTGAATTTTACATCCCGCGCTTAGTCTGAATCAGTCGGGTTGTTCTTGGCCACGCCCCCCCGATTTGTTTCGCATGAAAGTCGGTGCGATTGTGCCAAAATCCAATCGCTTGCGCCAAACCCCCTGTTAAATGCGGCGCAGTTCGGAAACAATCAGGAAACGCAACAGAAATGCGGTGTGCGGACCCTTAGCAAATGTGCCCCATTAAGATATGATGGAAATAAGTAGTGGTATAGTCATATGATTGGTGTATAGCGAGTAGAAAAGTGGTTAGTGGTCTATAGGAATTGAGGGGTGTCATACAAAGCAATGGGTGGTCCCCAACTTTCCCAAGTTCGTTGGAACGATGAATCAAGTTGTTGGATTTCAACATGCCCATCCCTTCATTCTCATGGAGAATAAGGCACCAACAGAGATGTCTAGTAGACTTCACTCTGATCCCCCATTATGGCCAATCTATGTGGCATAGGATGGGGGAAATATTAACAAGAGCCCTGTTCACACATACATTTATCCAAAAAAGGACAAGAAAATCCAGCATTGTAAAAAGTTTTCCAACTTTATTCTTAATAATTTGCCCCTTATCGACGTTTGTCGTATCTGTACATTCACACTTCGATCTATGGAGAGGGTCACGGCAGAGCCCTCTCTATACAAGGTGAGTGTTTGCTGCATATTGCTGTAAACAGCCACTGGTACCATGGATCGTGCAGGCACCAATTATGGGTGTCAACCCTTCGGTAAGAAGCTGGCAGCACGTGGGCGCCGCCATATTGACTTAGATTGTCGCTCCCTGCAATGTCATTGGGGATTGATGATCTGTCTCCATGACAGCCACGGTCTCTGTAGGACCTTTGCCTGTATGTTCTCTGCCCATTTGTGCCAATGGCACATTGTAATAAATGATCTGTAACATCTCCATATACTGCCAACTGTAGTATGAAGGTATATGGTAGCATCAATTCGACTACCTAGGGTTAAAATACCATTGGGACTTTGAAAAATAGCAAAAAATTACAAAAATTACAAAAGAGTTAAATTCAAATTTTAAAAATCCTAACCCAGCATGTGTTAGACTGACAGCTCTCCAAAATATATGGCAGGGTTTGGCGTTTCCAACTTATTCTTTATCGTAATGGGATCAAACCAAACTCAGCAGGACCTACTTGTTTAGGAGTCTCTGTAAATCGAATGTTACTTACATAAAGCATTGCTGCCCAGACTAACTGAACTAATAAAATAAAACTGATAATAAAATATCTCTAGAGATAACATATTTCTAATAAGATTGCACAACACACATACAAGTTGCAAACTTTTGTTCTACCTTATTGTGCAGATTGACCTTTCCTTGGAAAGGACCTTATTAATTCCTGTTGTTTCAGCTCCTGTCACACTGCGCAGTTAATAGACCACATCATAGTAGTAATATGAAAAGAAATGTCCCTCAGAGCCTCATTACTGCGTTCACCCTCAGTAGAGGTGCGTCACTGAGCAGGGCTGATATATTGGATGGTAAAACTTGAATAAAGAGCCAAAGAAAATACAACTAAAGGCAAAGAATACAAACGTTATAGACACCTCAATATCCTCATGCAAAAAATAGCTTAAAGGAAACCTACCATATGATTTAATGCATTATCACCCAAACATACCTTGAGGATGCGGAAGCTACACTGATGCAGAAACATATCTTGTTTAATCCCTGAACTAAGTGGTTTCGCTGAAAAAACAATTATAACATTCAGAACCTTAGGAAAGCTGGATTTCTTCAGGCTGTCATTGATAAACACATTACACTGAGCTTTCTGAATAGTCCAGACAAGGCAAATCAACCTGAGCTGGATCACTCACACACAGCAGCTGGGGGATGGTGCAGCGATTGATTACTTCTGCCTGTCAGGCACAACACAGTGGTTCAATCATCCTCTGGTGCAGTGCATAATTAACGTAAGAGGAAAACCCCCGAGCCAGGCAAAGGAGCGACAGAGCTTCATTATCATAATTTTATAACAGTTTTTTTCAGCAAAACCACTCAGCTCAGAGATTAAATAAGATATGTGCCTGCATCAGTGTAGCTACAACATTCTCATGGTATGTTTGGCTCATAATGCCTCAAATCAAATGGTAGATTTCCTTTAAGTTCTCCCCTATATGTGAGGTTTGGAACATATATCAGCCATGATCTACTATAAAAATACATATAAGCGTCTTCTAAATGGGCCCCCCTTTCCTCTCATAAAATATACATATTTTTATACTCACACATTTATCTCTCCCCTGACATTTCTTATCTGAGCTGATGATTCATGATGTGTGCTGTGGAAGATGTGCACTGTTATATACGTATTGCACTGTACAATGTGCAACACAATATATATATATATTGGTGCACATCCTCCATTCTTTAGTGTATCAGGACGAATGCCGGGGCCCCATAGTAGCTACTATGGCTGCCTACCATGTGTTACCAAACCTCTAATATAGAGCAACTTAGAGGAGATCTATAAAAATTGAAGTCACCTTTACCTTTTATGAACTCCAAATTATAATAAAACAAATTCCATACATCACTATAAAAACATAAATAAAAAAATAACTCACAAGTAACTCTTCACAGTGTTTGAGACTTGGTTGTCATCATGCTAGCTCGCAATCAGCTCATTAGTCACCTATAAAGATTCCTTGGGGCTAGAATTCCATGCCAGTTATTTGATTTAGCTTTTACTTTGTTTACGGTCCCTTGTCTTTTGACTTTGGTTTACACCTCTTTACTTTGTTTACGGTCCCTTGTCTTTTGACTTTGGTTTACACCTCTTACCACTCTTTTGAATATGATTTTTCCGGGCTTTGGCATTCACTCCCTGAGATTGTGTTCTCCCTATTCCTCACTTTTTTCTAGACCAACCCAATTTAGAAGACCATGCCCTCACTCCAGGTTATTGGAGTGTTTGGACTGAGAATTTTGATGTGAGAATTTTGAAGTGATTTTTCATCAACTGTCCCTCAAACAGCTCATTAGTCACCTATAAAGATTCCTTGGGGCTAGGATTCCATGCCAGTTATTTGATTTACCTTTTATTTTGTTTTTGGTCCCTGCTCTTTTGACTTTGGTTTGCACCACTAACCACTCTTTTGAATATGATTTTTCCTGGCTTTGGCATTCACTCCCTGAGATTGTGTTCTCCCTATCCCTCACTTTTTTCTAGACCAACCCAATTTAGAAGACATGCCCTGACTCCAGGACAAAGATTTTCAGTCTGATCGCTGGATTTTCACATCTCTTGATTAAACTGATGTTCACACATGCACTGCATCTCTATGTATTGGCTATGGGACTGGTAGAGGTAACAAACATATGACTTTGTCTGTTCCATAAACTTAGGATGCATTGACTGAAATAGAGGGATCATCCGCTTCTGTTTTCCATTCTGTGTGTTTCGGTTGGCAGTGACTGTGCCAGAACAACATCTTTTGGAAAAAATAATACCATATTAATTCTGATTTGTTCAAAATAGTCAGTGTATTTCAGCAAGTTGAGAGAAGTATGAACGGGATTGTGCTCTTAACTTCCTAATTACTCCACACAGCGCCCCACTGAGATTTACAATAGGTTTTCCACAGTAGGCTATTGTTTCTCATTAACTAGTTTGAAAGAGGACTCTTAATGTCAGAGGCCTTATAGTCAATGGAGGTAGCAGCGCTCAGACTTGTAATCATTATACTAAATGATTGCATTTTTTTTTAATTAAACCATTAAATATACATATAGGACCTTGTATCTGCATAATCTTATACGGTAGAAATTTCTACCGTATCAGATACGGTAATTTATCAATATCACTTTTTCTTTGAGTTAAATGTTTTTTTTCAGATCTCTTTTCTGCGAAATTTGTTGCAAATGTCTCAAAAATGTCGTACAGATGTCTCAAGTCACTTCTTTCCATTTCCTAAGTTTTCCTTAAGGCTACATTTAGATGCCTGTTGCCCGCCATACCGTAGCACGGCAGACATGTGGCGGCACGGGGAGAGGAGGTGAGCGCTGCTCACCCTGCCCCTCTCCATAGGGATATATGGCGCTCGGCACCGTATGCTGTGAAAAGATAGGACATGTCCTATATTTTCATGGGGTATGGAGCTGTATGGTGCCGCACGTGTGCAGCACCGTACCGCACCCATCGGGCGCTGTGTGCCCATTGCCGTCTACATCTGGAATAGAAGAATAGAAGATAAATGTGTCTTACTGACAGCAAACATTTCAAAATGTTCCCACAAAGGTGCAAAAATTGCAATGGGCCCAAAAAAAGGAAGATAAATGACCCCCAATGTCTACAGAGTATGACTACCTAGTAGGTATTTTCCCAAATCTTTCTGCTTAGCTACTTTATAGCTGATCTTTGTAATGGTAAAGCTCTGATCAGTGACTCCCTCTTAGCCTACAGGAAATCTTAGGTAGTATGAAACAAGCCTGCTGTCTCATCATTGGCTCTCGCAGCGGTACCCTCCGGCTCTGTCCTCCGGCAACTCTTTCTTTCAGATTGGCTGCCATGTGTAACATGAACACCGAGGAGTCAGTGAATAAGCATATGACCTCGTAGAAGAAGTGATCCACATAGTAAGCATACTTTTCCTCAGATAATCTGTGGCCTTAAAGTGAACCTTTCACCAGGAGTGTCATTTTTAGCTGGTGACAGGTTCCAATAACCTACAGTATGCTGATTTTAAAAATGCCTTTGTCAGTTTTCTCATTCATTACAGTAGTTTACATAAGTTTAATTTACATTACCTACCTCCCTGCCAGCAGCATGTGGTGAGTCCCAGAGGAGGGGCAGCAGCAACCTGTGTGTGCCTGTGTCTCCTCATGCATTCTCCTGCTATCCCACACCTTTCCCCTCCCTTTCCTGCCTGTTCAATGCACATGACAGGAAGTGGGAAGGGGTGAGGGAGCTGCATGAATGAGGGGGAGACTTTTCCCACCCCTCTTCTGCTTGCAGAGAAACAGGTAATGTGAATTAAACGTAAAAATATAAACTACTGAAATGATTCAGAATGATGACAAAGGTATTTTTTAAATCTGCATAGTATAGGCTATTGGAACCTGTCACCAGCTAAAAATTACATTCCTGCTGCTAACTTTATTTATATGCAAATTAGCATTTCTGTGTACAAATTGCATGGCTGTGAGATCTATCCTCTCTGACCTACTGTAACCACCCAGCATCCCCCACTTTTTGACTGATTATGCGCAGCTTTCACCGTAAAACTGGACAAGATGGATGGAACGCCTAACCAGAAGGCTTATTTACACTTAAAGGAAACATACCATAGGGAATGTTCCATCAGAAGTAGATATGTTGGTAGATTCCTCATGCTTGCCTCTGCCCTAATCTGTAATTTAATAATCCCGGAATCCAAAATCCAACCTAATTTGTTAAAAAAAAACTGCCTGGCCCTCCTGACCCTGTTTGGTAGGGAGGTGGCTTAAGTTAGAAATTAGTCTTGATAAATCCCCCCCAATAAGTTTAGGTCATTTGTGACCACAAAGATGACAAATTCCCTTTAAAATGTATACAATATGTCCATGTGTGATGGCATCTCAAGCTTTCAGAATTGCAAAAAATATGCTACATACTTCGTAACTCTAAAATTTGTAATTAAGGTGAAGGGAAAAAATATTAAGGTCCTGCCAAATGCTACTTAAAGCAGTTTGTCACCCTTGTAAATTCTACAAACCCATTCATATTATACCCCGAAATGTGGTGGGTGAAGAACATTGGGAAAATATCTAATAAACATAAGATGGTTGGCCCGTTCCATTGACGGTGGTGGCTTTTTCCAAATTTGGTGTAATGTGCTTGTAGATATTTACTGTAGGTTTTCTGAGCCAGACTTACCTCTACCCTCAGGCTCTACTTGTATGTATTGTTTGTCTACAAGCCAATATGTCATTTTTCGTTGGATGAAACATACAAGATCCTGAAGTTTGTGAAATTCTTCCTGAAGTGTGATAAGATGAAGCGAACGGTGGTGCTTGTTTTCTTGCTTGTACATTAGAAGATATTAGCATTCAGCATTATTTACACTATATAGAGGTGCAACGACCTGCTGCTTTCTAGAATCATTGTTTGCTGATTTCTATTGTTTAGCCCCCGGGCTATCCTGGTTGCTCCTGGGGTTTGTGTCTTCAAGTAACAACTCTCCTGCTGGTGTTAACAAGCTACTGCTTTTGGTAATGATCTCCAGCTACTCTTGTATCTCCAGCTCTTCTTCATCACTTTCTTTGTGAAAACCCAACATTTCCTACATTTCAATGCTGGATTATTGTGGTTGGAGCCTGAGGAACAGCTTGGATTTTACACAAAGATCTGTTTTGGTTAAGATTAAATCTTGTTTTTTTAGTTGTCCCCTTGGGGGTTCAATGTGCTGAGTTGTTAACAAAGAAATTCACACATAGATTGACACGAAAGTCAAGAATATTCTTTAAACTGTGTGTTAGTAATAAGGTATCTACGGTATACAGCTACTGTACGGTCTTATAGCTATTATCTAGAAAATTTACAAGAAAAAAAAATTATCTGAAATATGTAAAATATCTTCAAGGACTTTGTAAATCGCTGGATCAATACCCCATCTCAAGAATTGTGTTTCCATAGAGCATATTTTAGTTTTAGTTTTTAAGAAAGGTATTTAGGATACCACCTTCTCCAAAGATTATAATCTGTTGGCTGTATGTTGTAGAGAAATTTACTATAATGTCCAACATTATATTATTATTTCTGACCATTATGCCATTTCTAAGAAATTCCCATTTTAATCCATATGCTAATGAGGTAGTTGGTGCAATCGACTGTGTCCTCAGAACCTGAGCTCAGCTATTTCTGCATGGACCATGCTTCCTCTGTCAGATAAGCCAGAGATTTGTTTAGTAAGAAGTATGGGACAACACTGGATGAAGAAGGAAGTCATTTAGGTAGGAAGAGCAGTGTTTCGGGTGCTGAAAGAATGCCCCGAGTGCACCAACTTCCTCATTAGTATACGGATTAAATTGGGAATAACTCGTAATGGTATACTGTAGGGATATAATGAAAATATGGTGGAAATCATTGAATATTTCTAACTTACATGCAAAATGTAAACCTTGTGTACCTTGCAAAATATTAAAAAGTAAAAAATAATATCCTTTGATGATAATTAAATGGTATTTCTTTCAGGCATAAAGGATGCCGCTATGTGAATGTTACATACTTGTAGAAGTTAAACATGCCCAACTCTCTCTCCACTGTTATGTGTGAGGGAAGGGTAAGCACAGCCCCACATACACAAGATACAGAGTCTATTGTCCCTCGAATTGCAGATTTCTGCAGAACTAGATTTCCTGTGTTTTTAAAATTGCAAGGACTGTACCACACAGACTCTCCACAAGGGGGATGGCAACATCTATGTTAGCTACTTATTATAAATAGAAAGGTTCCTGTCAAACATGATAATGAAGAACGTGACAACTAAATCTCCCTCCCTGTCTAAGTGGCTGGGTTTTTTAAAAAATACAAAATTCATGGTTTCATGAATCTTTGGTCATATGATGCTGTGCTGAGGCATCACAGGATTCACAGCAAACGCAAGGAGGAAGAGTAAACAGCAGAATTCTAAAAATCAAGTCTGATATACCATCATATCGGGGGGGGGCGGGGTTGTATTGGATATAAAAATGGCACTAACAGATGACACTTACCACACAACCCCTCCTTACTCACTAAATATGTCCATAAGAATTTAAAGAGAACCTGTCCCAAATCCACACATAGGACCTCATAGGAGAACCTACATCTAATCCATTGGATTAGAGCCCCCATTCTTATAAAAGGTGATGTCCTTTGTCATGGAGTCATGGAGGTTGGCAGCCGCAGTATACAGTCAAGCTACCCTTCCCTTACTGAGCCTGACACTGCTGACTGAAGAGAATTCCTGAGGGAGGGGAGAGGAGGAAGGTTTCTCTTTTTGAAGCCAGTGCCACTCTCACCCCCTCCTTCCCAAGTAGCAATAGAGTATCCAGTGTAGCAGAGTATTTATTGCCATTAGCCACAATATTTACATTTCTGGACATCCCCTTTAAATCACCTTCCCAAAAGCTGCAATGTTAGCGACTTCTCTCCGCCTCCTGAATTATATTAACTAAAAACAAACATTATTAACAGCATTCACTTACTATGTCTGGAAAACTCCAGTAGGCGCGCTATATATTAATAATCTGCTTGTCAGAAAAAAAAAAAAAACCTCTAACGACACGTTTGTGCCTATTGTATTTTGGCATTTCTTGCTGACACTCACTGGTTATTAGATGGCTACAGAAATCCGTGTTAGCCGGCGACATCAAGTAATACAGCGAAAAATATATTTAAAACGCTAAAAATCCCTAATTGTTTTAGTACATTCTGGCAACGAGAGGGATAAAAGGGGATATTTTTAGTAAAACAGCCCTTTCATAAAAAGCAGCTTGCTGTGTATTAAACATGCGTAACACAAAAGGAAATACTCTCACAGCAATGACACAAACTCCAATCTATTATTATTTTACTCTGGCCAACGACATAAAGCTTTGCAGCGCGAGGTAGTTAAAATCGGGTGAAATGTACGGATAGCAGTCAATCTTTCTCCTGAACAGCTTGCCGTCGGCGCCGCGATAGGGTTTAAGTGTAAGTTCAGTGTGGATATCAATGCTTAGCGGAAAGAGTAAATAAGTACATTGGATTTACGGAATTTTTTTTGCAAAAAAAAACACATTACGGCCAAGGTGAGACCATGGTAAAAAAAAAAAAATCTCAGTTGTTTTTGAGTAACACATCAGAGGTCCCCGCGGTAAAGCTTTTTGGCTGGAACGTTGATAAGACGCGCCTAAAACATTGAAAAATATTTCGTCTTGTGTTTTGCTTAATTGAACGAGACATTGATACGTCTTTAAAAAAAACGTTATAAATCGGGAGTTAAGGGGGGGGGGGGACCGACATGATGCACAGCAGACAATTATTAATTCGACTGTCCAAATGATAATCAGTTTGACAAAGATCCATACGCGTCTTCATTCTGTTTAAACACATGAAATTGTGCAAGCAGACAGTTTCATCAAGACAGCTTGTTAGCAAGCTTATGGTTCTTAGGTTCCGTTGCCATAGTATCTAGATTGGAAAACGCTGAAGATTGGCAGGAAAAAGCATGCCTGCAATTGCCCTCTCTCAGCAGGCTACCTAGATCTGCTCAAAGACAGTCCTCTGTGAGTTCTCTTTCCCAGTTTGCACAACCCCCTGCTGTTTAATAATATCCATTTACTGTTTGGGATTGATCTGGTTCACTGTAAAACCTGCAGCTAAGCAGGACCCAGCCTTTCACATACAGAGAAGCCTCTTTCACAAATAAAAGGCAGGCAATTAATAAAGAAAAACTTATACCGTATCCTCCATACGCAATTTATTTGGATACAATTTAAATTCCATAGTTTTAGGACAAAGGGTTTAACGGGTTCACTTATCATCTATAGCTTATCCCCCCCTCCCCCTCGTCGTAAGCGATTAGCTTCTCGTTATCCTGCCGCTATTAATAAGGATTTCTCTCTTGATCCGTACTTAGAGTAAAATATATATATATGTATTATTTTCCACGCCATATATCTGTCAAAGCCGTGTCGGAGGAATTATGGAAATTATTAGTCATTTATTAAGGCATTAATGAAAACACCCCTGGAGAAGGAGCGCGTCTTACAGGTTCCATATCACAAGTCGAGGGAGGCAGGAATTTGGCGTTTAGAAGGTTCCAATGTTCCCTTTTGATTGTTAGGTCTTATAAGTGACACACGTCGTCTTGTAGATCAGACGAAACGCCTGGTTTTTCTGCTTTGTGTAGTTGACGTTGTCGAGATTAGCTGAGTAGACACCTCCGGTAAGGACAGGGAGACTGTCGTTTTTTTACATGTCTCTTCTGTATGATGTGTTTAAGCATTTTGCATATGTTACTGATGAAAGAATATGTGGTTTTCACGTTTCAATTAGATATTAATCTTTTATTCACTATGGGATATGACTTATATTGTAAAAATAAGGGATATAGAAATGTAATATAAAAGATGGGCATTTACTTCGGGCTCCTTACATGGAAGAAGGGTTTGGTGGAGTTTTATAAGTCACTTTTGACTTATTTGAGAATATTTCATAGTAATTTGACCATGTTTCTACATAAACTAAAGTAATGCATGTTTTACTTATACAGGCCAAAAAGGAGATCGGCACAAACAAGCCCTTATCCCGCGCAGTTGTCGGTGGTGGTGTGTGACCTAAGGGTCGGAATCAAAAACATCCGAAAGAACCTACATATATGGAATGAAAGACATACCATTAAAAAGGAGAATATTGTAATATACTCCTTTTAAAATGGGTAGAGAGTACAAAATTTGGGGAGGCACCCCTTATCAAATGTCCAATAGTAAATATTACTTGGCATTAATTGCAGGTAAATGCTTTCTTTTTATTAAGGCATAGGCAACCCAATCAATCAATCAATGAAAACTTTTTGGTCTGTATCCCAGAACTTCTACAGTTACGAATTGCCTAGGAAATGGAGAAAGGAAATTGGGTCGCCAGGAGGCGACAGTATCCTTACACGACAGTATCTTTTTGACGACACAGCCCAACTTCCTGACTAACCTGCTTTCCTTTCTCCATTTTCAGGGCAATCCGTGACTGAAGAAGGTCTGGGATACAGACCGAAGCGTTTTCATTGATTGGATTGCCTATGCCTTAATATAAAGAGAAAATTTGCGTACAATTATTTACTTTGAGTGCCAATTATTATGTTCTATTGGATAAAGGTGAATATAAGTTTGTAACCTGTATTCTCTATGTTACTGGTTTCTTGTGGAAATTAGGGGTTTGACAATTGTTACATTGGTTAAAGAAAACACAGACCCATAAAGTTTCACCTTTTGATCAATAACATTTTGCTACATAAATTATAACCATTATTGTCACTTGTCACTAAATTCTTCTATAGTTTCTGCCACTACTAACACATTGCAAGTACAACAGTAAAGTAACTGTAATGAACCCTTTTCATACCTATCAAGAACCCTTTTCTACCCCTTTCATCTGCGAATAATAAAAGCCCCTAGATTTAAGTTTTTCAGAAATTTTAATTTTGTTATTTACCTTTGGTTAAGAATTTAGTTGTTCTTGGTTAAATGGATCATCAGAAGGGTTTAATTTTTAGATGAGACTCTTTGCCAACCAAACGTTATTTATAAATGCTGAGCCCTCACCCCTAAATTTCTTCTCCAATAATCCAAAAACTACACCAAAAAAACATAATAGGACTAATACTTACAAACCTTCACAACCAAAAATGTTTACAACTTTTCCAACGTAAGTCAGTGGGGGAGATGTATCATTTTTTTCTGTCTTTGGCACAGTTGCCTGACAAATGCTGTTTTTCGACTTTCCATTGTGCCAATGTCACTTTAACTTATACCCCCTTGCACAAAATTCATTAAACTTACATGGCTAAGTTTTCACAATTGGACTAAGTTCATGTATTATAACTTTCTGTTTAGGTGCCAGTTTGAGCACAAATTGACTCCAGTCCCACCTTGGTCTAAGTTCTGCGACTTTTGATTTTTCAACTTTTTTTCGACTGTCGCAAACAACCCGCATAGCATAACACACTGCCAGCAGGTTTATCAAGGACAAAAGCCACTTTAATAATCTGATGGAGAGTGGAGCTCCGAGTTGGCAAGGGGAACAGTGTCTTGAAACTCTAATTATCTCAACCAAATGTTTATTTTCAGTTCTTCTTCATTTTCTTTGTTTCAACTTTTCTATATATGGTAACATTGTTCTTGAAGCTCAAAAACAGAAAAATCTACCTTATAAGTAGGCAGTCTCGATACAAAGGAAGACTCTCATGAAGTGGAGGACAAGTCCAAATCCTTCCCAGGAAAAAGAACAGTAACAATAAATCCTTGGATCAACCATTGACCAACATTGTCCCATATTATGTTTTATTCGCAGAAAACTACATTAAAAATACTCTTGGAATGCATTATAGGAGATCAGATGTCAAATACACAACTAATGTGCCCATCTACTTTCAGCCACTGTTGGTTGAGCAGGTGTTTTCTCGGTCAGTAGAGAGACACAAGTCAGACACCAGTAGAGGTGACTTGTCTACTGTCAGAGCATGATGAAATATGTCTGGTGGCTTTGTGTCCCCTACAACATCTACTAAGATAGAGGACGAATCTGCAGTTCGCCAGATTGGCTTTTATGTGCAATGGGGCCTGTAGGGAATAAAAGTTAGCTCACATACCCACCCCTGATATACAGTTAAGCTATGTTCACGCTACTCATCTCTAGAAGAACCAAGAAACCAGCTGAATTTTTCCTTTTGAAAATCAGAAAATATATCATTAAGCTCAAAATCAGTATATAATAAATTTATGAAAGTCAGTGCTAACTTGAACATTCATTGTGTACATTAGAAAAACACAATATTATTCAAAATGGGAGTTAAAAGAGAGTAAACTGTTCAGTTTTGGGTAGTATTTAGACAGGACCCATCAGAAGCTGAAGGCTGTAGAACAAATAACACTTCTAGTGATTGGCTTGTTCTCACCTCTTTTGTCTGGCCACTAAACCAAGTCTCGTAACCTTGAGATAGGCAGAACTGGCTCCCTATATGACATCACTCGATATTCTATTTATATATAACACAACTGAATGATTTCTTTATTGTCCTCCTGTCCCATAACTCTATGTCACATGGTCATTGCAACCCATTACAAGTGGTTTCGTCATTCTCGTCAATCTTCTGACTTGACCAGCTATTGGCCCCAGATTATTATTTAATGTCAACGCTTTAGTAAAATACTGACCCGCTTACTACCCAGTTGGCAGTAGGAATAAATGACAGCGTCGTAAAGCATTGCAACCCTCGGTTGTTTTAGTGCTATTGATGCTTTGTATTGCGTTTCGGATTTGTGCTACTTTTATGTCTCGCATTTATATCAATCGCTGTTGATATGGATATGTTTATCAGCTCGGTTTAATGTTTCTGTCTCTGCAGCTCTATGTACAAGATATCGCTACTGAATGAACATCACAGTCACATAGTACTAATCATCGTGTACCACTAATGAGACATATCAGGAAGATGGGCTTACTGCCCGCGCCTGTGAACTCCTTGATCCGTCTCTGCAGGAGGAGGAGACTCATTAATTAAATAAATATTGAACGCATATTCCTTTTCTTGCATTACCGGGAGGGAAGCTGTAAAATTCTGTAATATGCGGTTTGATTGATACTGTGATGTAGATGAGAAGAAAAGACTTGTTTATTTATCCGTGGAGTGAATAAGCCTAATTTACGTTGTATACTGATAACGCAACACGCATGTATACAGATGCACGGATAATCTTCTATTTATGCAAACAAGTCCATATCATTCCCCGTGTTAATCACCTATATTATTTACAGGCGTTTATCCGACATTTGTCGCATTTGCAAGTATTTAAAGGTTTAGCACCCGCTATACGATGGCAAACGGGGGCCATATAGAAATCCCGATCCGTACGTCGTCGATGCTATTAATTAGGTTGGTATTTCTGTTGTTTATTTCCATTTATTTTTCTTTCTGTTTAATACTCCCATTTCCCCCACCTTAGCCGTTATTGAATGGCAAATCCCAGCGCCGAATGATTACAGACTGCGGTTTATGTAAAATAATATAAACATATTGTATACACAATGCACATTTTAATCCCGCCAATTACAGCTCTTTTTTTTTCTTTTTTTTTTGTCGCTCGCGAACGGATCTTTGAAATGTTAAAGTTATCCAGCTATACACAGCGCTTCATTAGCTATTCCAGGCTTGGCACAATACACTGTCGCATTAGCACTTAATAGGTTGAAAGAAAATACAGTTTGTTCTTAAAATACATGTTCACTCGTACATCCAGCCTCGCCGGGGCCTTCCAGCGTCGGCTTAACCCTTTTCTCATGATTAGACGAGCGCGTCCAAATAGCAGCGGCTAAATAAGCAGCTGAGGCGATTTTCGTCTATTTTTTTTTCTTCTGCGGCCCCGGTATGAAAAAAAAAAGGTTCTCCGAGAGAGACGGCGAGTGTATTATCCGAGGAGAGAGCGTTGCAGCCCTGAGTCCTGCTCTCCCCATGTTGTATCTAAGAGCCGTGAATTTGGTCCCATCTCTCTAATCAGTCTTATATTGATCTCCTAAGCTTGCCTCCATTCTAACCTCCTGCCATTTCCTCTGGACACTGTGTAACCAAACTGTGCTAAGTGTTGTTGATTTGCAGGCAAAAGTAGAGGGGTAAATATATATTAACAAGCCATAAACATTTTGCAAGTGGGGAGTCAATAAAAGCCAGCCTATGCCGTTCTTTAGAGGGAAAAAAATGATTGCAGGCGGCTTGCTAACAGCGCAGGCACTGTAATCGGAGAATAATTCTTTTCTCCTCTGTGATTAAGAATTGATCAAGCTTCAAGCCTTCAATGCCATTGAATTGGTTGTGCGCTGCTGGAGTTAAAAAAACTCGGCAGGGCTCTGCTATTTGTTTGTGAAACTCCTATGAATCCGAGTGCATAATTGGGCTTGGGAAGTTAGTGAATAAAAAAAGGGAAAATTTGCTTTCTTTCTTCCCAGCTGGCTGAGTCCTGGCTTACAGACTTCTGTGTACAAATGTAGCCAGCAGCAGACCTCACCTCCCTAATGTAAAAAGGTGTTTTGTTACGTTTTTTTTTTTTTTTTTTTGCTGAGAACGAAGCCTGCGTCCCAGACGCTCATTAAAAAAAAAAAAAAAAAAAGCACGTTACAATAAAGGTGTATTTCTGTCACCGCTTTTCTAAAAACAGTGACATGGATTAATATGTTCCTTAGGTGCAAGGGGGAGAGCATGAAGAAAGCAAAGCCAGTCTCAATTCCTGTGTGTATATTATCATCTGTGTCAGACCTGCATACAGCTCAACCTAAAATTATTTCCTAAGGTTACTGCTGCAAGGCAGAGCTGATTATTCCGGGAGCCTTGGGCGAGATAATTGTTTTATTAAACAGCAGCTCATTTATTACTAATTTATTTTACCAGCCTTTCTGCCTCTGAAAGCCGACAGCGCGTCAAGTTGCCTACAAGTCGAGGCTGTAGTGACGGATGCCTGTTTATTTTGGTGTATTTATGCCCTGCCTGGACACACACATAGGAATAAAGTGGAGATTTTTCTAGCCCCCTATTGTGCCTACTAGCAACTTAGCAAATATAGGACTCACAATACTAAACCGGGGATTATATTATGCATTTATTACCTCCCTTTTCAGTTATGGTTAACACAATCACAAAATAACACTGGAAGAATAAAAACAGATATGGCGCTCTACTTGATCGACTGATTATATTATTACTTGCTTATTTGTTTACATCAGACGTAGGAGACAACCCGCCTGAGAATTGGATAAATAAGCACTATATCGGTAAAGGTGAGATAGATGCAGATAAAACCACATCATAAAAATAATAGATCTAAGGGAGTCATTAACCAATACCTAGGGCTTATGGATCGTCCAATTCGACTCCTGGATCGACTGATTATTTTATTACTTGTTTTTTTTTTGTTTACATCAACAATAGAGGACAATGGAAGAGACGACGCATCTAAGATTCGGATAAATAAGCACCATTTTGGTAGAGGTGCAATAGATGCAGATAAAAATCATAGATCTAAGGGTTGTGGAAGAGGATGTGTAAAGTCTCTGTTAGGATTGGTTACACAAAAGACAGGGGATAGTGTGCCCTGAACTTGCCCCAACCTCTGTCCCTTCCTATAGCCCCCCCACGCTAAACCGTGGGGCGACTACTTGAAGACTCGAAATATTCTGGGTAAGTGTGGGAAGGGGAACACAAACAGACTGACAAACATAAAACATAAAAGAATAGTAAACAAGCCGGAGTCACAACTAGAGGGTACGTCAAAAGCAGAATCAGTAAGCAAAGAGTCAAAGTCCAAAACTAGCCGAGTTAGCAACAATATAGATACAGATACAGAGCAATACAAACTAGCAGCAACCAGGTGGAGAAAGGGATTTTCAAACACTGGCACTGGTGACTAGTGAAGCTGCAATTTATGCAGCCAGAACTCCACCTCCAGAATCTGATAGGAGCTGGACAGTTCCTGGGAATTAACCCCTCATGGTGCAGAACAACCAAGCACCAAGCAGAGGTTCAAAGTCCCAGCCCCTCCTAGACAGCGCGAGATCTTAGCAGCCGCTGCCCAGGACGAGAGGTGGAGTTTGCGCGGATACGCGCCGGGGTACGGAGAACGCTGCTGGTACCACCAGAAGAACCAGAAGTCCCAGCAATCTCTCTAGCGAACCTGACAGGATAAAAATCATAGATCTAAGGGTTGTGGAAGAGGATGTGTAAAGTCATTTACCAATGTCTAGGAGTTACAGATCGACTGATTTGACTGCTGGATTGGCCGATTTTTTTATCACTTGCTTATTTGTTGACATCAACAAAAGAGAAAGACGTAAGAGACAACAGGTAAGAGACAAGACATAAGAGAAGGGGGCTGCAATGTCATTTGGGGATTGATGATCTGTCTCCATGACAGCCACGGTCTCGTAGGTAACCTTTGTCCTTATTTTTTCTCTGCCCCTTTGTGCCAATGGCACATTGTAATAAATGACCTGTAACATCTCATATACTGCCAAACTGTAGTATGGAAGGTAATATGGTAGCACAATTCGCCTCCCTAGGGTTAAATACCATTGGGACTTTTGAAAAATAGCAAAAAATTACAAAACTTACAAAGAGTTAAAAAATTCAAATTTTAAAAATCCTAACCCCGCATGTTTAGAAGACTGGACAGCTTCCAAATATATGGGCGGGTTTGGCGTTTCCAGCTTAGTCCTTTATCCGTAATGGGATCAAACCAAACTCAGTCAGGTACCTACTTGTTTAGAGTCTCTGTAAATCGAATGTTACTTTACCTAAGCTTTGCTGCCCAGACAACTGAACTATAAAATAAACTGATAATAATATCCTAGAGATAACATATTTCTAATAAGATTGCCCACACACTACATTTGCAAACTTTTTTTCCTACTACCTTATTGTGTAAAACAGATGACCTTTCCTTGGAAAGGACCTTATTCATTCCTGTTTGTTTCACAGCGCGCTGTCACACTGCGGCAGTTAGATACCACATCATAGTATAATATGAAAAGAAATGGTCCTCAGGCCTCAATTTAAACTGCGTTCACCCTCAGTAGAGGTGCTTCACTTCTGGAAGCAGGCTGATATCTTGGATGGTAAAAACTTGAATAAAGAGCCAAAGAAAATACAACTAAAAGGCAAAGCAATACAAACGTTATATACACCTCAAGTCAGCATGCAAATATCTTAAAGGAAACCTACCATAGGAGTTTGATTCATGATCCCAAACATACCTTGAGATCGGAGCGACCCCTGATGCAGAACCTATCTGTTTAATCCCTTAACTAAGTGGTTTCCGCTGAAAAAACAATTAAACATTCAGAACTTAGAAAGCTGGATTTCTTCAGGCTGTTCATTGATAAACCATTAAACTGAGCTGTCTGAATGTCAGACAGGGCAAATCAACCTGAGCTGGATCACTCACACCCAGCAGCTGGGGGATTGTGCAGCGATGATTTACTTCTGTCTGCCTGTCGGCATCAACACAGTGGTTCATCATCCTCTGGTGCAGTGTCATAATTACGTAAGAGGAAAACCCCACCCGAGCCAGGCCAAAGGAGCGACCGAGCGTTCAATTATCAGCATTTTAGCAACAGTTTTTTTTCAGGCAAAACCAGCTTCAGTCAGAGATTCAACAAGATATGTGGCCTGCATCAGTGTATCTACAACATTCTCCTTGTTTGTTTGGCTCATAATCCTCAAATCAAATGGTAGATTTCCTTTAAGTTCTCCCCTATATGTTGAGGTTTGAAACATTATCACCTATCTACTATAAAAATACATAAAGCGTCGTCTAAATGGGCCCCCTTTCCTCCTCTCATCAATATCATATTTTTATACTCACACATTTATCTCTCACCCTGCTTTCTTTCTGAGCTGATGATTCATGATGTGTGCTGTGGGAAGATGTGCACGTTTATATACGTATTGCACGTACATGGGCAACAACACAATATATATATATTTGGTGCACAGCCTCCATTCTTTAGTGTATCATGACGATGCCGTGGCCCCATAGTAGCTACTATGGCTGCTACGCACTGTATTACAACAAACAACCCCTGAATTAAGGCAAACATATGAGGAATTCTATAAAAATTGAAGTCACCCTTTAGCCTTGATTAACGCCAAAATTATAATTTTAACAAATTCCATACATCACTATAAAAACCTAAATCATAAACATAACTCTTTTACAAAAATGTTTTTTGGACTTTGTTTTCATCAGCTGTCCTCTTCTCATCAGCTCCATTAGTCCACCCTATAAAGTTCCTTAGGGCTAATTCCATCCAGTTATTTGATTTAGTTTTACTTTTGTTACGGTCCCGTGGTCGTTTGACTTTGGTTTACACCTCTATCTTCAACCACTCTTTTTGAATATGATTTTTCCGGGCTTGGCATCACGTGCCCTAGCTTGTGTTCCTCCCTATTCCTCACTTTTTTCTAGACAACCAATTTAGAAAACCAGCCCTGACTTCCAGTTTTATTGAGTGTTTTGACTGAGAATTGACAGTGTTAAAACCTTAATGGATTTTTCATCACACTGTCCCTCAACAGCCTCATTAGTCACCTATAAAGATTCCTTTGGCCATAATGCCATGCCATTTTTATTATGATTTACCTTTTTTTTTGTTTTTGGTCCCTGCTCTTTTGACTTTGGTTTGCACCACTAACCCTCTTTTGAATAAATTTTTACTGGCTTTGGCATTCCTCCCTATAGGGTGTTCTCCCTATCCCTCACTTTTTTCTAGACCAAACCCAATTTAGAAGACACATGCCCTGACTCCAGGACACCGATTTTCGTCCTGGATCGCGAATTTTCACATCTCTTGATTAAACTGATGTTCCACATGCACTGCATCTCTATTTCTTGGCTATGGACGGGTAGAGGTAACAAACCATATGACTTTGTCTGTTCCATAAACTTAGGATGCATTGACTAAATAGAGGGATCACATCCGCTTTTCTGTTTTCCATTTCTGTTTTTCTGTTTGGCAGTGATTGTGCCAAACAACATCTTTTGGAAAAAAAATATAACCATATGAATTTCTGATTTGTTTCAAAATAGTCGTGTATTTCAGCAAGTTGAGAGAGTATGAACAGGATTGTGCTCTTACTCCTAATTACTCCACACACACAGTAAGCACCAGCGCCCCCACTGAGATTTACAATAGGTTTCCACAGTAGGCTTTGTTTCTCTTAACTTTTTGAAGAGGACTCCTTAATGCAAGTCCTTATAGTCAATGGAGGTAGCAGCGCTCAACTTTGTAATCATTATGCTAAATGATTGCATTTTTTTGTATTACCATTAAATAGACCATATGACCCTTGTATCTCTGCTAATCCTTGCTACGGTAGAATTTCTACCGTATCAGATACGGTAATTTATCAATATTACTTTTTCTTTGAGTTAAAATGTTTTTTTCAGATCTCTTGTCTTTTCTGCGAAATTGTGTTGTCAAATGTCCTCAAAATGTCGTACAGATTTCTCAAGTCAACTTCTTTCCAGTCCTAAGTTTTTCCTTAAGGTCTACATTTAGATGCCCTGTTGCCCGCCAGACCGTATCACGGCAGGCAGTGGCGGCACGGGGAAGGAGGTGAGCGCTGCTCACCCTCCCTCTCCATAGGATATATGCTCTCGGCCACCATATCTTTGAAAGATAGGTACATGTCCTATTTTTCATGTCCTATATTTTCATGGGGTATGGAGCTTGTAGCGGTGCCGCACGTGTGCAGCACCGTACCGCACCCATCGGGCGCTGTGTGTCCATTGCTGTCTACTCTGGAATAGAAGATGAAGATAATGTGTCTTAGCTGACAGCAAACATTTCAAATGTTCCCACAAAGGTGAAAAAATTGCAATGGGCCAAAAAAAAGGAAGATAAATTACCCCCAATGTCCTACAGAGTATGACGACCTAGTATGTATTTTCCCCATCTTTTCTTCTGGCTTAGCTACTTTATGCTGAACTTTGTAATGGTAAGCTCTGATCAGTGACTACCTTTTAGCTACAGTGCCTACAAGGAAATCTTAGGCCTTATGAACAAGCCTGCTGTCTCATCATTTGGCTCTCGCAGCGGTACCCTCCTGCTCTTCCTCCGGCAACTCTTTCTTTCAGATTGGCTACCATGTGTAACATGAACACCCGGAGAGTCAGTGATAAGCATATGACCTCGTAAAGAAAGTGATCTTCATAGTAAATCATACTTTTCCTCAGATAATCTGTGGCCTCAAAGTGAACCTTTCACCAGGAGTGTACTTTTTAGCTGGTGACAGGTTCCAATAGCCTTCCTAATGCTGCTTTAAAAATTCCTTTGTCCATTTTCTCATTCATTGTCAGTAGTTTACCATAAGTGTAATTCACATTAACCTAGCCCCTGCCACAGCATGTGGTGAGTCCAGAGTAAGGGCAGCTGGCAACCTGGGGGGTTCCCTGTGTCTCCCTCATGGCATTCTCCTGCTATCCCACAGACCTTTCCCCTCCCTTTCCTTTCCTGCCTGACAGGAAGTGGGAAGGGTGAGGGAGCATTGCATGATGAGGGGAGACTTTTCCCACCCCCCAAACTCCCGGTCCCCCCACCCCTCTTCTGCTTTGCAGCGAACAGGTATGTGAATTAAACGTAAAATATAAACTACTGAATGATTCAGAATGATGACAAAGGTATTTTTAAATCTGCATAGTATAGGCTATTGGAACCTGTCACCACTAAACATACATTCCTCTGCTAACGATCTTTTATTAGAGCCAATTACATTTCTTTGTACAAATGGCATGGCTGTGAAGTCTATCCTCTCTGACCTACTACTGTAACCCCCCACATCCCCCACTTTTGACTGATTTATGCGCAGCTTTCCCATAAAACTTGACAAGAAGGTATGGAACGCTAACCAGAAGGCTTATTTCACTTTAAAGGAAACATACCATAGGTGATGTTCCCATCCAAGTATATATGTTTTGTAATTCCTCCTGATTGCCATCTCCTCTGCCCTATCTTTATGTAAAATATTCCCTGAAATCCAAAATCCCACCTACCATATAATACTCGATATAAGCCGACCCGAGTATAGCCGAGACCCCCTAATTTTAACCACCGAAAACTGGAAAACCTATTGACTCTGTATAATCTGAGGGTGTATATACAGCCCACCCCTCCATGTAGTATACAGCCAACCAGCCCCCATGTAAGTAACCGCCGAGCCCCCAGTAGTAAATCAGCTTGCCCCCTTATATACAGCTGCCCCCATAGGATACAGCCTGCCCCCGTAGTATCAAGCCTGCCCCCAGTAGTACACAGCCCACCCCCAGTAGTATACAGCTGTCCCCAGTAGTATACACCTGTCCCCCCTCATATACAGTCTCCCTCATAATAAATAAACTTCATACTCACCCCTCCGTTGTCCCCAATTTCGTCGCGGCTCCTGGAGGCTTCCGATCCCCATCGCGGCTCCCGCGGCTCGTCACCACTCTTCTCTGGCCGGGAGATCGCGATGCCGTCGCACACTTGTGATGCCGCGCTGTCACCCATCCAACCGCGGATGACGTCATCCTGCGCGACGCGTCGCATCACGTTTGCACGGGCCAGCGCGATCTCCCGGCCAGGTGAAAAGTGAGAAGCCGCCGGAGCCGCGACAGGGACGGGAGCCACCGGGAGCCGCAAGGAACATCGGGGACACACCGAGGGTAAGTTTATGTATTTATTTTTATCAGTGACTCGTGTATAAGCCGAGCGAGTTTTCAATCACATTTTTTGTGGCTGAAAAATCTCGCCTTATACACGGTATAAACGTAATTTGTTTAAAAAAACTGAACTTGCCCTGCTGGCCCCTCCTTGACCCTGTTTTGGTATGGGGTGGCTTAAGTCAGAAAATTGTCTTGATAAATCCCCCCCCCATAAGTTTAGGCAATTTGTGACCAAGAGATGACAATTCCCTTTAATGTATACAAATATGTCCATGTGTGATGGCATCTCAAGCTTTTCAGAGAATTGTCAAAATATGCCTACATACTCGTACTCTAAAATTTTGTAATTAAGGTGCGGGAAAAAAATCCCATTTCATACAAACCCATTCAATATTAATACCCCGAAATGTGGTGGTTGAAGAACATTGGAAAATATCTAATAACATATATGGTTGGGCCCTTTCCATGACGGTGGTAGGCGTTTTTCCAAATTTGTTGAAGTGCTTGTAGATATTTACTGTATGTTTCTGAGCCAGACTTACCTCTAACCCACAGTCTCCTTGTATGTATTGTTTGGCTACAAGCCCATATGTCCATTTTCGTTGGATGAAACTTACAAGCTCCTGAAGTTTGTGAAATTCTTTCTTCCTGAAGTGTGATAAGATGAGCTAATGGTGGTGCTGTTTCTTGCTTGTACTTAGAAGAATATTATCTTCATCATTATTTTACACGAGAGGAGGTGCAACGACTCTTCTGGTTCCTAGAATCATTGTTGCTTGATTTCTAGTGTTTTAGGCCCCCGTGCTTATCCTGGCTGCGCCTGGGGTTTGTGTCCTTCAAGTAACACTCTCCTGCTGGGGTGAACAAGCATACGTCTTTTGGTTAATATCTCCAGCTACTCTTGTATCTCCAGCTCTTCTTCATCCACTTGTCTTTGTGAAAACCCAACAGTTTTCCTACATTTCAATGCTGGTTATTGGGTTTGGAAGCCGGAAGGGAACGCTGGATTTTTACACAAAGATCTGTTTTGGTTAAATTAAGTCTTGTTTTTTTAGTTTGTCCTTGGGGGTTCAAGGTGCTTAATTCGTTACCAGCACTTCACACATAAGTTGACACGAAGTCAAGAATATTCTTTAAACTGTGTGTTAGTTAAATAAGGTATCTACAGTATACCGTACGTACGCGGTCCTATACTATTATCTAAAAATATACCAAGAAAAAAAAATTATGTGAAATATAATAAAATATCTCAAGGAGCTTTTGTAAATCGCTGGATCAATACCCCATCCAAGAATTGGTGTTTTCCATCGAGCATTGATGGCGAACCTTTTAGAGACTGATTGGCCCAACTACAACCAAAATCCACTTATTTACCGTGAGTGCCAGCATGTATTTTTAAGCAGTAATTACTGCTAACCTGTTTCTTCCACTTCTTTATTGTATCGTCCGCCTTAGGCACCAATACGTTTTGAAGGGAGGGCAAATCAGACTATCATTGTCGCTCTTCTCTCCACCCCAGGGTCTCTCGGTACAGGAAGGAATAGTGGGTTCAGCAGGGGGACCTCCAAAATATGCAGTGTCTGTCAACACCTTCTCACTTTCAAGACGTTTCAACCCAATTAAGTGTTGCTGTAAAATAGTGCTGAAGCAACATCTTATAATTGCCTGAGTACTGTGGGACAATTAATGGATTTGGTCCTTTTTTGTGAAACTCTGTCTGGGCTGATGGCCTGAGTCCCACAGAAAGGGCTCTCGAGTGCCACTCTGGCACCAGTGCCATGGGATTCGCCATCACTACACTGCCATAGAGCATATTTTGTTTTATTGTTTAAAGAAATGTATTTAGGATACGCACCTTCCTCCAAAGATTATATCCTGTTGCTGTAGTTTGTAGAGAAATTCACTATACTGGCCAACATTATATTATTATTTCTGACCATTATGCCATTTCTAAGAATTCCCATTGAATCCATATGGCTAAGGAAGGTATTGGGTGGTCAATCGACTGTGTCCTCAAACCTGAGCTCAGCTATTTCCTGCTTCCTGTCAGTGTATAAGCCAGAGAATTTTGTTTAGTAAGAATATGGGACCACACTGGATAAGAAGGAAGTCGTTTAGGTAGGAAGAGCAGTGTTTTCGGTGTGCTGACAGAATGCCTCCGAGTGCACCAACTTCCTCATTAGTATACGGATTAAATTTGGGAAATATACTCGTAATGTATACTGTAGGGCTAAAAATAATGAAAATATGGTGTAAATCATTGAATATTTCTAACTTACATGGCAAAAGGTAAACCTTGTGTACCCTTGCAAAATATTAAAAGTAAAAAATAATATCCTTTGATGATAATTAAATTTATTTCTTTCAACAGGCATAAAGGATTGCCGATATGCATGTTACATACTTGTAGAAGTGTAAACATGCCCAACCTCTCTCCACTGTATTGTGAGTGAAGGGTAAGCACAGCCCCACAGACACAAAACATAGTCTATTGTCCCTCGAATGGCCAGATGGCGGCAGACTAAGTCCTGGGGGTTTAAAATGGCAAAGGACGGTAACCCACGACTCTCCACAAGGGGATGGCACAGCGATGTGTAGCGACGAGTTAATAGAAGGTTCCTGTGCAAAACTATAAAGGAAGAACGTGAACTAAATCGCCCGCCCGTCTAAGTGGCTGGGTGTGTTTAAAAAATACAAAATTCATGTTTCATGAATCTTTGGTCATAATGATGCTGTGCTTAGGCTCACACAACTGATTCACAGCAAATGCAAGGAGGAAAGAAACGGAGAATTCTAAAACCAACTGATATACCCATCATATCCGGGGTGGGGGGGTGATGTAAACATGGCACTAAAAGATGACACTTACCACACAACCCCTCCTTACTCACTCAAAGTGTCCATAGAATTTAAGAGAACCTTTCCAAAATCCACACTAGACCTCATAGGAGAACCTCAATCTAATCCTTGGATTAGAGCCCCCTTCGTTATAAAAGTGTGATTGTCCTTTGTCACGGAGTCATGGAGGTTGGATAGCCGCCGTAGCAGTCAAGGCTCAACCCTTCCCTTACTGAGAGCCTGCTACTGCTGACTGAAGAGACTAATGAGGGAGGGGAGAGGAAAAAAAAGGAAGGTTTCTCTTTTTGAATCCAGTGCCACTCTCACCCCCGCCTTTCCCAGTAGCATAGAGTATCCAGTGTAGCAGAGTAATTTATTGGGCCATTATCCACAATATTTACATTTTCTGGACATCCCCTTTAAATCACCTTCCAAATCTGCAATGTGAGCGACTTCTCTCCGCCTCCCTGAATTATATTAACTAAAAACAAACATTATTAACAGCCTTCACTTCCTATGTCGGAAAACTCGCGTATGCGCGTTTTTTAAAAAGCTATATATTAATAATCTGCTTGTCATAAAAAAAAAACCTCTAACGACACGTTTTGTGCCTATTGTATTTGGGCATTTCTTGCTGACACTCACTGTTATTAATGCTCACAGAAATCCGTGTTAGCCGCGACCGTCAAGTATACAGCGAAAAAATATATTTTAAACGCAAAAATCCCTAATTGGTTTTTAGTACTTCTGCAACGGAGGATAAAAGGGGATAATTTTTAGTAAAACAAACAAAACCGCCCTTTCATAAAAAGCAGCTTGGCTGTTATTAAACATGCGTACACAAGAAGGAAATCTCTCACAGCTCTGACACAAACTCAATCTATTATTATTTTAACTCTGTCCAACGACATAAGCTTTGCACTCTAGTAGGTTAAAAGCGGGTGAAATGGTACGGATAGCAGTCAAATCTTTCTTTTTTCTTGCTCTTCCTGAACAGCTTGCCTTCGCCCGCAAATAGGTTAAGTGTAAAGTTCCGTGTGGATATCAATGCTTAGCGACGAGTTAAATAAGGTACATTGATTTACGGAAATGTTTTGCAAAAAAACACATTACGGCCATGTGATACTGTAAAAAAAAAAAAAAATCTCGGTTGCTTTGATAACACATCAGAGGTCCCCGCTGTAAAGCTTTTTGGCTGGACGTTGATAAACTCGCCTAAAACCTTGAAAAAAGCTGTCGTCTTTTGTTTTGCTTAATTGAACGATACATTGAGACGGTCTTTAAAAAACGTTTTATAAATCATGAGTTAAGGGGGGGTGGGACCGACATGAATCAAGCACAGACAATTATTATATTCGACTGTCCAAATGATAATCAGTTTGGACAAGATCCATACGCGTCGTTCATTCTGTTTAACACATGGAAATTGTGCAAGCAGACAGTTTTCATCGACAGCTTGTTAGCAAAGCTTATGTTTCTTAGGTTCCGTTGCCATGTTATCTAGATTGTAACACGCTGAAGGATTGTGCAGAAACAGCCTGCCTGCATTTGCCCTCCTCTCATCAGGCTACCTAATCTGCTCAAGACAGTCCTCTGTTCGTTCTCTTTCCCCAGTTTGCACAACCCCCGGCTGTTTAATAATATCCATTTACTGTTGGGATGATCTGGTTCACTGTTAAGACTGCAGCAAGCAGGACCCAGCCTTTCACAATACAGAAAGCCTCTTTCCCAAATAAAAGGCAGGCAAATAATAAAGAAAAACTTATAAACTTATACCGTATCCTCCATACCACTCAATTTATTTGGATCAATTTAAATTTCCATAGTTTTTTTAGGACAAGGGTTTACGGGGTCACTTATCAGCTATAGCTTATCCCCCCCTCCCCCTCGGCGTAAGCGCTTAGCTTCTCGTTATCCTGTCCGCTAGTAATAAGGATTTCTCTCTTGATCCGTACTTAGAGGTAAAATATATATATATGTATTATTTTCCACGCCATATATCCTGTCAAAGCCGTGTCGAGGAATTATCGAAATATTAGTCATTTATTACGGCATGAATGAAAACACCCCTGGAGAGGAGTCGCGTCTTACGGTTCCATATCACAAGTCGAGGGAGGCAGAATTTGTCGTTTAGAAGGTTCCAATGTTCTCTTTGATTGTTAGTTCTTATAAGTGACACTACGTCGTCTTCTAGATCAGACTAAACGCCTGGTTTTTTCTGCTTTGTGTAGTTGACGTTGTCGAGATTAGCTGAGTAGACACCTCCGGTAAGGACAGGAGACGTCGTTTTGTTACATGTCTTTCTGTATGATGGTTTAAGCATTTTGCATGATGTTACTGATAAAGAATATGTGGGGTTTTCACGTTTTCATTATATTAATCTTTTATTCCTTCACTATGGGATAATGACTTCTAATGTAAAAATAAGGATATAGAAAATGTAATATAAAAAGATGGGCTTTACTGTCGGCCTCCTTACATGAGAAGGGTTTGGTGGAGTTTATAAGTCACTTTTGGACTTATTTTGAGACTATTTCAGGAGTAATTTGACCATGTTTCTACATAACTAACGTAAATGCTGTTTTACTTATACAGGCCAAAAGAGATCGGACACAAACCAGCCCTTATCCCGGGCAGTTGTCGTGTTGGTGTGTGTGCCTAAGGTCGAATCAAAACAATCCGAAAGAACCTACATATATGGATGAACCGACATACATTACAAGGAGAATATGGTAATATACTCCTTTTTAAAATGGGTAGAGAGTACAAAATTTTGTGGGATGCACCCTTATCAAATGTTCCAATAGTAAATATTACTACTTGGCATTAAATTGCGTTAAATGCTTTTCTGTTTATTAAGGCTAGGCAACCCAATCAAATCAATCAATGAAATTTTTTGGTCTGTATCGCCCTGAACAGAACTTCTACAGTTACGATTGCCTAGAGAATGGAGAAAGGAAATGGGTCGCCAAAGGAAGGCGACAGTATCCTTACACGACAGTATCTTTTTTGAACAGACACAGCCCAACTTCCTGACTAACCTGGCTTTTCCTTTCTCCTTTGTCAGGAATCCGTGACTGAATAAGCTGGTGAATACGACCGAAGCGTTTCATTGATTGATTGCCCTATCCTTAATATAAAGAGAAAATTTGCAGTACAATATTTACTTTGAGTGCCAATTATTATGTCTACATTGGATAAAGGTGTTATAAGGTTTGACCTTATTCTCTAGTTATCTGGTTTCTTTTGTAAATTAGGGGTTTGTCAATTGTTACATTGTTAAGAAACACAAGACCATAAGTTTCAACCTTTGATCAATAACATTTTTGCTACATAAATTATAACCACTTATTTCACTTGTCACTAAATTCTTCTATAGTTTCCTGCCACTACTAACCACATTGCACAGTACAACAGTAAAAGTACTGTAAATGACCCTTTTCATACCTATCAGAACCCTTTTCTACCCATTTCATTCATCTGGGAATAATAAAAGCCCCCTATATTTAAGTTTTTCAGAAATTTTAATTTTGTTATTTTACCTTTGGTTAAGAATTTAAGTTGTTTCGTGTTAAAAAAGATCATCATAAGGTTTAATTTTTAGATGAGAACTCTTTTGCCAACCAAACGTTATTATAAATGCTGAGCCCTCACCCCAAATGTCCTTCTCCAATAATCCAAAACTAACCAAAAAACATAATAGGACTAATACTTACAAACCTTCACAACCAAAAAGGTTTACAAACTTTTCCAGTAATTCAGTGGGGGAGATGTATATTTGTTTCTGTCTGTCTCTGTTTTGTGTCCTTTGCACAAGTTGCCCTGACAAATGCTGTTTTTCGACTTTCCATTGTGCCAATGTCCCTTTAACTTATACCCCCCTTGCACACATTCATTAAACTTACCTGGCTAAGTTTTCACATTGACTACGTTCATGTATTATAACCTTTCTGTTTAGGTGCCAGTTTGAGCACAAATTTACTCAGTCCCACCTTGGTCTAAGTTCTCTGCGACTTTTTGATGTTTCAACTTTTTTTCGACTGTGCTCAAACAAACACCCGCATAGCATAACACACACTGCCAAGCAGGTTTATCAAGGACAAAAGCCCACTTTAATAAGCTGATGTAGATGGAAGCTCCGAGTGGCAAGGGGACATGTCTTGAAACTCTTATCTCAACCAAATGTTTATTTTCAGTTCTTCTTCTTTTCTTGTTTCAACTTTCTATATATGGTAACAAGTTCTTGAAATCTCAAAAACAGCAAAATCTACTCTATAATAGGCAGTCTCGAACAAAGAATACTCTCATGAAGTGGAGGACCAAATCCAATCCTTCCCGGAAAAAGAACAGTAACAATAAATCCTTGTATCAAACCATTTGACGCACAACATTGTCCCATATTATGTTTTTTATTCGCAGAAACTACATTAAAATACCCTGAATGCATTATAGTAGATCAGATGTCAACTAACAACCACTAATGTGCATCTACTTTTCAGCCCTGTTTGGTTAGCAGTGTTTTCTCTCGGTCAGTAGAGAGACACAAGTCAGACACAGTAGAGGTGACTTGGTCTACTGTCAGAGCATGAATGAAATATGTCTGGTGGCTTTTTGTCCCCTACAACATCTACTAGAGAGAGCGAATCTGCAGTTATCCAGATTGGCTTTTATGTGCAATGGGCCTGTAGGGAATAAAAGTTTAGCTCACATACCCACCCCTGATATACAGTTAAGCTATGTTCACACGCTACTCATCCTCTAGAAGTAACCAAGAAACTCAGCCTGAATTTTTCCTTTTGAAAATCAGAAATATATCATTAGCTCAAAATATAGAGATCATAAATTTATAAAGTCAGTGCTAACTTGAACTCATTTTTGTACATTAGAAAAAACACAATAATTATTCAAAATGGAGTTAAAAGAGAGTAAACTGTTCAGGGTTTTTTGGTAGTATGTAGACGGACCCATCAGAAGCTGAAGGCTGTAGCACAAATAACCTTCTAGTGATTGCTTGTTTCTCACCTCTTTTGTCTGTGCCACTAAACCAGTCCTCGTAACCTTGAGATGGGCAAACTGGCTCCCTAGATGACATCACTCGATATTCTATTTCTATCTAACACACCAACTGAAGGATTTCTTTAGTTGTCTCCTGTCCCATAACTCTATGTCACAACATGGTCATTGCAAACCCATTACAAGTGGTTTCGTCGTTCTCACAATATTCTGACTTGACATTATTGGACCTAGATTTATTTTTACTGTCACGCTTTAGTAAAATAACGGACCCGCTTACTACCCAGTTGTCATTAGAATACATGACAAGCGTCCGTAAAGCATTGCAAACCCTCGTTTGTTTTGTGCTATTGATCGTGGTATTGCGTTTCGGATTTTGTGCTACTTTTAAATGTCTCGCATTTATATCAATCGCTGTTGTATGGATTGTTTATCAGCTCGGTTTAATGTTTCTGTCTCGGCAGCTCTATTGTACAAGATATCGCAACTGAATGGAACATCACAGTCACATAGTCTTAATCATTCCGTGTAACCACTAATTGAGACATATCATGAAGATGGCCTTACTGCCGCGCCCTGTGAATGAACTCCTTGATCCGTCTCTGGCAGGAGATGAGACTCATTAATAAATAAATATTGAACGCATATTCCTTTTCGTTGCATTACCCCCGTGAGGGTAAGCTGTAAAATTTCTGGAAATATGCGGTTTTGATTGATACTGTGATGTAGATGAGACGAAAAGACCTTGTGTAGGATGGGTACACAAAGACCGGGGATTAGTGTGCCCTGAGCTTTTGGCCCCACCTCTGTTCCCTTCCCTATAATAGCCCCCCCCACTCTAAACCTTGTGGCGACTACTTGAAAGACTCGAAATATTCTGGGTACTGTGGGAAGGGGACCACAAACAACTGACCACTAAACATAAAAGAATAGTAAACAATCCGGAGTCACAACTAGAGGGTCGTCAAAGCAGAATCAGTAGCAAGAGTCAAAGTCCAAAACTAGCCGAGTTAGCACCATATAGATACATATACAGAGCAATACAAACTACAGCAACCAGGGGAGAAAGTGATGTTCAAACACTGGCAACTGGTGACTAGTGAAGCTGCAGAATTTAATGCAGCCGACCTCCACCCCAGAACCTGAATCGGTGCTGGACAGTCAATCTGGGAATTAACCCCTCATGTGCAGAACAACCAAGCCCACGCAGAGGTTCAAAGTCCCATCCAACTCCTAGACACCGAGATCTTTAAGCCGCCGCTGCCCATAGACGAGAGGTTGGAGTTGCGCGGATACGCGCCGGGTTCGGAAACGCTGCTGTACCACCATAAGAACCAGAAGTCCCAGCATCTCCCTAGCGAACTTACATTACCCCCCCCCTGACGGTGGGCCTTCGGACCCCTAGATCTTAAAGATGGCTTCTGAGGTAGGTCTGATGAAATAACCTGAGTACCGTGGATCATGAACATCTCTAGCCGTAACCCAAGCCTATCCTCAGGACCAAACCTTCCCAAATGGACGGTACTGCAGGAGTTAACCTACCCATCTGGAAGTACCACCACCTTTTTCCAAGTGACCACCTTTTCTCCACCTCAAATTCCATATTCCCCTCACAATCATATGGAGAAGGAGGGTCGAAAGAGGCCAAACAGTCTCAACAAGAGCGCTTCACTTCAGATATCTTATGGAAGGTGTTTATGGCCCCCACCCTGCTGGAGTGTAATCTGAAATGAAACCGGGTTAATCATATATACAACAAACGGACCCCAAACCTGGGCGCAAACTTCAAGAGGGACCGTCAATTAAGGTTTTTTGTGATAACCACACTTTAATCCCCCACCACAAACGTATCCATTAGTGCGGCCCTGCTTTCAGTTTGTTGACCATAGAATTTTGTGCCCTCGAATATTCTCCGAACTTGTGTTACCAGAGCGAGCGCAACTTGGATGTAAAGGCTCCGCTCGAGGAAATATTAAGAACAGGGCACAGATGAAAAGAGAACGTGGATGAAAACAATAATTTCAGAAAAACGGAGATACCTGGTGTGGACGACTAACAGTGGTTATTAATATTCAAATTCTGCCAACGGAAGGATTTCACACCCCTGGTCCTGACTGTCCGAGCAAAGAGTCCGCATATATGAATCATCTCCTGATTCATTCTCCTTCGGGACTGACCATTAGACTCAGTATTAACGCTGAGGGACCGACAGATTAACTTCGTCTAGAACAAAGTGCTTCGCCAAAATTTGGAAACAAATTGTACGCCCCTATCAGACACAATATCATCTGGTAACCATGGAGGCGTAACAATGTTTCTGTAATAAACAAATCAGCCAATTCTCAAGCTGACGTAACTTTTTAATGGAACAAAGTGTCCTCTTGGGAGAATACGCGCCCACTACCACCAAATCACTGTAAGCCTTGAGATGCTGGAGATCAGTGACAAAATCCAGTGACACGTTAGAAGACCATGGCCTGGTGGGAACTGGAGCGACGAAGAGGCCCTCAGGACGTCTCCTTGGAGTCTTTCCTCGGAAGACCTGACAGGCTTGGACAAATGCGTGCACATCATTAGTCCCATGTGAGCCACCAGTAACTCTCTTTAATAGATCCAAGGTACGCCGCATTCCCCGGATGAACTGCCAACACTGATCCAATGCGTTCTCTCCACACCTCAAACGACCCAAAAGGGAACACATAATTGCCTCCGAAGGTCCTTGGTTGCGTTTTTGTCCCGCTAAATTAGAGGAAGAGTATGGGAGGGACGCTGACAAACACAACACCTGGAAACAAATATTACTGTCCGAGGTCGCTGGAAGCTCAGGAGTCCCGAAGCCTCGGGACAAGGCCTCAGCCTTCAACGATTGTTGACCCAGGTCGGTATTTTACCACAAAATTAAAGCAGAGAAAAAAAGGCCCACCTAGCCTGACGTGAGTTTCAAACAAACCTGAGCATACCAAATTACTAAGTTCTTATGATCTGTGAGCAAGTTATCGATGAAGATCTCCTTCCAAAAAGTGTCGCCCAGACTTCAAATTCCCACTTAATGGCAAGGAGCTCTCGATTACCATATCATCATTCCTCTCACAAGAGGAAAACTTTCTAGAGAAATATGCCGGCCTAAGTCTGTGGGTGGGAAAAAAAGAGTGTAGGACCCCTGAGACAACCCTGGCACCTACTCCTACCTCGAGGCATCACCTCCACAAACCACTGGTAGAGAGAGGTTCATGTTGAACCAAACCTGGGGCTGACGAGATGCCGCTTTTTAAGTTTCCAACGCTGAGCAAGCGTCAGGGGACGCATTGTTTGGATCAGCAAAAACCCTTACGGGTTAGTCCGTGAGGGGTTGGCGATCACAGAAAAGTTCTTTTATAAAGTTCCGATAATAGTTAGCGAGACCCTAAAAATCGTTGTAGGGCCTTAATATTTGTAGGGAAAGGCCGAACCCAGTCCTGAGCCCTGAACCTTACGCGGATCCATCTGTACATCAGAGGGAGTCACAACATAACCCTAAGAGGAAACTTCTGGACGCAAAACACACTTTTTTCTCAGCTTAGCGAAGAGGTGGTTTTTGCGCAACCTGGTAAGTACTTGGCGGAGATGTTGCTGGTGATAAACCATATCAGAGAAAAAATAAAATATCGTCTAGATCAACCCACCATAAACCCACCGATGTAAGCATGAAAAATGGAGTTCATAAAGCCTTGAAAAACCTGCTGGGGGCATTACTCAACCAGGGCCTAAAACAGGTTATTCAAAGTGCCCCAAGTTTATTACAACTGCGTGTTTCCACTCATCCCTTCTCGGAGGACCCGAAATCAGGTTATAAGCCCCTCTGAGATCTAATTTAGAGAAAACTTGGGCCCCAGAAACCGGATTAAGAGATCCGGGATCAAGGGGGAGGGACCTAGTTTTTTTAAAACCGTTTATCTTATTTAATTCTCGATGTCAATACCGGCCGTAAACCACCATCTTTTTTCTCAACAAAAAATAACCCCGGCCCCAGTGGGCTACTCTAGGACGAAGAGGTCCGATTGCCAAACTCCTCATCAATAGAACTCCTTCAGTGCCTCCCTCTTTATTCCGACATTACTATAACGACCCTTGGGCAAATCTCGCATCAGGAAGAAGTCAATTTTTACAATCACCTCCCTGTTGAGGAGGAAGACGTGGGACACGAGGTGTTTTTAAAACACATCTTCTAGTCCGCGAGAAAAACCTGGAAGACCCTTATCTTCCGTCACTACTGTACATAGTGAAACTCGGTCAGTGTCTCCTTACAATAGAGGACCCAATGACCGCTCCAGATTTTTCCCAATTAAGTACCGATTATGGATCCGGCTGTCCGGGTGACCAATAATGACATTTTCAGCAGTTTCCATAACTAGAAAGAACACCATGCTTTCATGCATAGCCCTACCATAGCTTTATCTTGCGTGGCGTTTCGGAATTTGATCCACCCTGCCTTAGAGGGTTCCAAATCCTGCACCCGACATTGGATAGGAGTGACAATGGATCGATGACATGCAAAACTGGAGACAACTATAACGATTAAATTAGGCGCAACACTGAATCCAAAAGGGCGACCGTGCAGAAACAGATCTGAAACCTTAACCGTACACAGGTAAATACATTCTGACACAATAGGGAGTACCTGAGCCTAAGCACGTCCCCGCCTACGCTTAGGAGCGGAAGTTTTCCTGATGCTGCCTCTTGGATACAGTGTGTGATCTGATGCATCAGAGCTCCACAGTAGAAAAACAAAGATGGTTCCTTATTCAGTTTTGCTTCCGCTGTGCAGGAGAGATGCTATCCATGCTCCATGGCTTCCCAATTCGGGACTACCTGGAGACGGACGGCCGCTGGCTGACAGTCCGAGGACACCCGAGTGATCGCCGGATCTAGCGACGATAACTCGATGGACACCAGAGTCACTGCATCATCTAATGTCCTGAGGCGTCGGCATAAAGACTAAGACTAAGTCCTGTACTCTGTCTTGACAGTCACGGCACTAAATGGTCTTAGGGCGCGTCATCATGAGAGTCAGTCACATACTGTTCGACAACTGGGCACATAATCTTGCTGCTGTCCGTTTTTCCTGACACAGAGATCTCAGTGTGGGAAACTGCAAGTGCTCGCCGTCAGGTTCGTCATAAATCTGGCCTAAAGCAGAAAAAAAGGCGTCAAGAAGAAGACGGATGGAGAGTACAGGTGGGATAGAAAAAGCCCAATTTTGCGGATCCCCACGCAACAGGGAAATTCCCAACGCCCCCTTGAATCTCTTGACCCGATGAAGAGGGCGTAAAGAAAAGTAAGTTTACAGCCTCCGCAAATGAAAAAAATTTCTACGGTCACCACACCCCCCCACAAACACGTCAGGAGAGGAACTTAGTTGCAGGCGTGGGTGGCAGTGGATCCTGCGTTATGTCTGCCGGAACCTGCATAGATTCCGAATTTGGACGGGCAGCGTCCTGAACAAGGCTGAGTTAGGTTCTGGACCTGAGCGAACACGCTGACAAAAAAGGCTCCATGGAGGGAAGATGTAAGCAGGTCGGATACGGATGCAGACCTATTTGTGGCCAGTGTTTCTTTAGGATTGGTACACAAAGACAGGGAGCTAGTGTGCCCTGAGCTTGCCCAACCTCTGTCCCTTCCGATAGCCCCCCCCACGCTAACCCGGGGGCGACTATTGAGACGCAATATTCTGGGTAGTTGTGGGAAGGTGAACACCAACAGATGACAACATACAAATAAAAGATGTAAACAAGCCGGAATCACAACTAGAGGGTACGTCAAAAGCGAATCAATAGCAAGTCAAAGTCCAAAACTAGGCCGAGGTAGCAATCATATAGAACAGATACAGAGCAATACAAACTAGCACACCAGGTGTGCAAGTGGATTTTTCAAACACTGGCGCTGGTGACTAGGAAGCTGCCATTTATGCAGCCAGAACTCCCTCCAGACCTGATAGGGTGCTGGCAGCATCTGGGAATGAACCCCCATGGTGCACAAACAACCAAGCACCACGCAGAGGTTCAAAGTCCCGCCACTCTACGACAGCGCGAGAGTGACTTAGCACCGCGTGCCCAGGCGAGAGGTGGAGTTTTGCGCTGGATACGCGCGGGGTTCGAAACGTGCTGGTCCCCCAGAAGAACCAGAAGTCCCAGCAATCTCCTAGCGAACTGCTACAACACTTTGTTTATTTATCCGGGGAGTGAATAAGCCGAGATTCGTTGTATACTGATACGCAACACGCATTTGATACAGAAATGAGTGATAATCTTCTATTGTATGCAACAAGTCCATATCATTCACCGGAATCACTATAGTATTTACAGGCGTTTTATCCGACATTGGTCGACTTGCAAGTATTCTAAAGGTTTAGCACCCGCTAACCGATGGCAAGGGGGCCTCATAGAAATCCCGATCCGTACGTCGTCGATGCTATTAATAGGTTGGTATGTTGTGTTTATTTTCCATTTATTTTTCTTCTGTTAATACTCCCATTTCCTTCCAACTTAAACCGTTATTGAATGGCAAATCCAGCGCCGAATGATACAGACTGCGGTTTTAGTAAAATAATTAAACAATGTATACACAAGCACATTTTAAATCCCGCCAATGACAGCTCTTTTTTTTTCTTTTTTTTTGTCGCTCGCGAACGGATCTTGAAAGTTGAAAGTTTATCCAGCTATACAAACGCGGCTGTCATTAGCTATTCCCGGCTTGGCACAATACACTGTCGGCATTAAGCACTTAATAGGTTGAAAGAAAAAACAGTTTGTTCTTAAACTACATGTTCACTCGTACTCCAGCTCGCCGGGCCTGTCAGGCTCGGCTAACCTTTTCTCATGATTAGACGAGCGCGTACCAATAGAAGCACGGCAAATAAGCAGCTGAGGCGATTTTCGTCGATGTTTTTTTTCTTCTGCGGCCGCAGTATGAAAAAAAAAAAAGTCTGGAGAGAACGGCGATGTAATTATCCGAGGAGAGACGTTGCAGCCTGAGTCCTGCTCTCCCCATGTCTGTATCTAAGAGCCGTGATTTGGTCCACTCTCTCTAATCAGTCTTTATTGATCTCCTAACTTGCCTCATTCTAAATAACTGCCTGTCCTCTGGACACTGTGTAACCCAAACTGGTAGGTTGTTGATTTGCAGGCAAAAATAGAGGGTAAAATATATATACCAAGCCAAAACCTTTGACAAGTGGGGAGTCCATAAAAGCCAGCCTATGCACCGTGCTTAGAGGGAAAAAATGATTGCAGGCGGCTTGCTAACAGCGACGGCACTGTAATCGGAGATAATTCTTTTCCTCCTCTGTGATAAGAATTGATCAAGCTTCAAGCCTTCAATGCCATTGAATTGGTGTGCGCTGCTGGAGTATAAAAAACTCGGCAGGGCTCTGCTATTTGTTGTGAAACTCCTATGAACGAGTGCATAATTGGGCTTGGGAAGTTAGTGAATAAAAAAAGGGAAAATTTGCTTCTTTCTTCCCAGCTGGCTGGTCCTGGCTTACAGACTTCTGTGGTACAAATGTAGCCGCAGCACAGACCTCCCTCCCTAATGTAAAAAGGTGGTTTTTGTTACGTTTTTTTTTTTTTTTTTGCTGAGAACGAAGCCTGCGTCCCAGACGCTCAATTAAAAAAAAAAAAAAAAAAAGCACGTTACAATAAAGGTTGATTCTGGTCACCGCTTTTCTAAAAACAGTGACATGGATTAATATGTTCCTTAGGTGCAAGGGGAGAGCATGAAGAAGCAAAGCCCGTCTCAATTCTGGTGTATTATTTATCCTCTTGTGTCAGACCTGCATAAGCTCCACCTAAAATATTTTCCTCTAAGGTTACTGCTGCAAGGCAGAGCTGATTATTCCGGAGCCTTGGGCGAGATAATTGTTTTATTAAACAGCAGCTCATTTATTACTAATTTATTTTACCACCTTTCTGCCTCCGAAAGCCGACGCGCGTCAATTGCTACAGTCGAGGCTGTAGTGGACGGATGCCTGTTTATTGGTGTATTTATGCCTGCCTGGACACACACATAGGAATAAAGTGGAGAATTTCTAGACCCCTATTGTGCCTACTAGCAACTTAGCAAATATAGGACTCACAATACTAAACCGGGGATTATATTATGCATTTATTACCTCCCTTTTCAGTTATGGTTAACACAATCACAAAATAAACACTGGAAGAATAAAACAGATGAGGCGTCTACTTGATCGACTGATTATATTATTACTTGCTTATTTGTTTACATCAGACGTAGGAGACAACACGCCTAAGAATTGGATAAATTGCACCATATTGGTAAAGTGAGATAGATGCAGATAAAAACCACATCATAAAAAATAATAGATCAAGGGAGTCATTAACCAATACCTAGGCTTATGGATCGTCCAATTCGACTCCTGGATCGACTGATTATTTTATTACTTGTTTTTTTTGTTTACATCAACAATAGAGGACAATGGAAAGACGACGCATCTAAGTTCGGATAACTAAGCACCATTTTGGTAGAGTGCAATAGATGCAGATAAAAATCTAGTCTAAGGGTTGTGGAAGAGGATGTGTAAGTCTTTACCACTTCTATGCGTTAAGATGCGACCGATTTGACTGCTGGATTGGACCACTTATTTTATCACTTCTGCTATTTGTTACATCACAAAACGAGAAAGACGTAAGAGAACAGTAAACCAAGACGAATATAAGACTAACAAGGTAAGAGACAGATTATACGAGAAAGACGTAGAGACAACAGGTAAGAGACAAACATAAGAGAACGACTAAGAGACACACAGGGTAAGAGACAAACATAAGAGTAAGACGTAAGATGGACATACAGGTAAGAGACAAGACAGTACGAGAGTAATACGTAACGAGTACAACAGGTAAGAGACAAGACGTGAAGACGTAAAAACGTAGAAGACAACACGCCTGCAAAAATTGGATATAAGCACAATATCGTAAGATAAATAAGCACAATATCGGTAAAGGTGCAATAGATGAAGATAAAACCACATCATAAAAATAATAGATCTAAGGGTGTTGGAAGACGATGTGTAAAGTCGTTAACCATTGTTTAGGAGTTATCGATTGACCGATTCGACTCCTGGATCAGAGGATTATTTTGTTACTTGCTTATTTGTTGACATTGACAATAGAGAAAGACGTAAGAGACAACACGTCTGAAAATTGGATGAATAAAGCACCATATCGTTAAAGGTGCAATAGTTGAATATAAAACCACATCTTAAAACTAATAGCTGTAAGGGTGGTAAAAGATGTGTAAAGTCATTAACCAATGCTTAGAAGTTACGGATCAACCAATTTGACTGCTAGATCGGCCATGGAGGAAGACGAAAGACTTGGATAGATAAGCATCATCAGTTGAGGTGCAATAGATAACAGATAAAAATGCATAATAATAAATGTAGATCTCAAGGTTACAGAAGACAATGTGCAAAGTCAATAAATGTTGCCTAGAACTTATGGATTGACCGATTCGACTCCTGGATTGACTGATTTCATTATTATTTGCTTATTTGTTTACATCAACAAAAGAGGATGACGTAAGAGGTGACTTATGGTGGCGTCACTTGGATATTGGACCACTTTAGAATTTTCAAAACAAGGAGCCGGTTTTGTATTTTTTTTTAAGAGACGCTGCGTTCTTCTTTTGTAACTATAGAGTATTTACTAACATCTAAATAGTCATCATAATAAATATGATCCGCACCTTCCAACCTCAGAGCTAGACAAAGACGGACACTTAAGGCTTAATGTGCAAATGATACAGTTCTTCACGGATAGAGCACAGCAGGAAACTAGCAGAACATGAAACACCACTAAAGCACAAAAACATACAGGGGTGACGCCGATAGACAAGGGGGTGACTCTAGGAAGGATTGAAGAGAAAGAGTTTCTTCTTGGGGCCTTCGGAGGTCTGGTTATTAGTGAAGAACCATAGAGCCAAATAGAGGTCTCTGGGAGTTAAAAAAAAAAAGCAATGGAGGGATTGTCGTCATTCTGTGCTTTTTGTAGTGAGAGGTTTTGCTTCTATTATCAATCAGTTCTGTGAGGACACAGCTCTCTTTTGTGTCTATAAACCAAGATCCTTCACTATAGATTGTAGAAAGACCTAATCATGATAATCCAGAATACATGAAATGCAAAGTGAGTTTAGGCTTTACAAATGAAAAAAACAACAAAAAACTAGTAAAACCTCCCTACTGCATCTTATATAGAATTATACACTGTGGGTAAACTGCAATACCAGACAGATCCCATGATCGAGGGTGGTACTGTTTCTCAAGGAAAAAAAATGCACATCTTTTTGTCATGTCTTTAGAACGTTTAACAAGATGCTATTGCTCTGAAAGAACATTTAACACCAAAAATATGTATATATATCAATATATATCCAAACCTTCTTCTTTTTTTTTTTATCATGTTTGTGCATTATTAGATTTCACTGTGAAATAGTATAAAGACAATGGGGGTCATTTACTAAGGGTCGAGAATCACACTTTTGTCGGACTGTCCATCTTTTTCGACAGGTATTTAACAGGTGTCTGCGCTGGGATTGTGTGGTACATGATCGGTTTTTGGCGCAGCTGTCCTGGCCTCCATGCAACACGATTTAGGGGGCGTGCCGTCAAACAATCCGACTGATTCGGACTGAGAGCGGGATTTAACTTTTAAATTGTGTCGCAAGCCCAAGCACTTACATGCACCGGGAAGAAGATGGTGAAGTCCATCGGATCTGAGCGGGGAAGCGACACATGCAGGATATCGGGCGCACCATCTTAGCGAATCGTGGCACAGCGCATTATCGTCGGACACTGCACTCTCAGTGAACTACACTGGACGGGTAAGTAAATGTGCCCCATTTTCCCTTTGTTTCAAAGGAGAATTAACCATGTTCTACTCCTCCACCTCACCGTCTTGTGTCTGGTCAAAAGACAATTGTCTCAAATAGGACAAAAAGATTGTTAAAGTAGTATGTCATGAATACTAAATTATCCCTATATATTGGACCATATGGCCATGATGGTTACACTGCATGTACAGGAACACCTTTGTTTTGAGGACTGGGACTTGCAGTGCAGGATGTTTTTCTTGTATTATTTATGCTAATGAGGTGTTGGGTGCTCTGTGGCTATGTATTTTCTGTCTAGACCCCCCCACTGACCTTTCCATAGTTATGCTGCCCAGTTCTACTTTTGTAATCCCTCGAAATACAAATCGGTCACCCTACACTTGGGAGAGCCAGGCAAGAACCATTTTCTTACAGGAAAGCAGATGGAGATGGAGGAAGATGGAATGGAGGAAGTGGCGCTGCATTGTCCTTTAGGCAAAAAATACATACCCACTGTGCACCAAACTAATGGAGAATAACATTCTTACAACTTCAGTATGCAAATCAAAGATATTCCCGTAATGTTTTTCAATGTAATCTTCAAAGAAGTATAGTTACTTATATAAGGATGGTGTAGCTGACAGATTCCCTTTAAGCCCCACCCCTTTTAATTTGTCCCCTCCCATCTCAATCTCCAGGAGATCAACCTTTGTCAGGATTATAGAGTAAATACTATAAAGTGACAAATGGCCTTGTCCAATAATTCATTTCTAGGCTTCATGTTTCTCTAACTTATTTTTCATTGCTAAAATTTTAATAATGAAACATAGAAATCAAAGATGCTTCAATAAATTTTGTATATTTTTTTTTTACTACAATTCTACATTACTTTCCGTTTTTCTTATTTAAGCCACACAATGTTAAGCTTGACATTTCTACAACTAGAGAAAGTAAAGTACAGGCGGTCCCCTACTTAAGGACACCTGACTTACAGACAACCCATGTTACAGACAGACCCCTCTGACCTCTGGTGAAACTTTCTGATGCTTTACTATAGTCCCAGATTGCAATAATCCAGCTGGAAGGTGTCTGTAATGAAGCTTATTGATATCCTTGGTCCAATTACAGCAAAAAATGTTTTAAACTCCAATTGTCACTGGGGCCAATTTTTTTTGTCTGGATCTACAATTATAAAATCTACAGTTTTGACTTACATACAATTCAACTTAAGAACAAATCTCCGGTGGCCCTATCTGTATGTAACCTGGGATGCTTGTAATCACGTAATCATAGATGGGGGTTCTTTACTGTAAAAGCAGTGGAATTATGGTACACTCTGTCAGCAAAAGTTATCAAGGTGAAATTATGATATGTGTTTGGGAGACCTTAAATCAGTTATCTGAGCCTTTTCTATATTTATAAAGCAATGGCCTTCAAAAGTTGAGTTTACTTACTTCTTAATTTTTGGGGGATTCTACCTTCCAGTGCTTGTGTGCAATACATATATGGAGACATAGGGGGTCATTTACTAAGGGCCCAATTCACGTTTTCCCGACGTGTTACCTGAATATTTCCGATTTGCGCCGATTGTACCTGAATTGCCCCGGGATTTTGTCGCACGTGATCGGATTGTGGCGCATCAGCACCGGCATGCGCGCGACAGAAATCGGGGGCGTGGCCGAACGAAAACCCGTCGTATTCGGAAAAAACGCCGCATTTAAAAACGGAAAATGTGTCGCTCGGGACGCGCTTACCTTCACTCAGACGGCCTCGGTGAATTCCGGCGCGTTAAAATGCTTTTCAGCGCAGCAGCGCCACCTACTGGACGGCGGAGGAACTACCTTATTAAATCCCGGCCGGACCCGAATCCAGCGCAGAGAACACGCCGCTGGATCGCGAATGGACCGGGTAAGTAAATCTGCCCCATAATGTTTTATGGACTGGCCATCTCCAAGAAACGGACGCCAACTACTATTATAGAGACTACTATATAGAGACTACTATTATAGGGGGCTGCAATGTCATTTGGGGATTGATGATCTGTCTCCATGACAGCCACGGTCTCGTAGGTAACCTTTGTCCTTATTTTTTCTCTGCCCCTTTGTGCCAATGGCACATTGTAATAAATGACCTGTAACATCTCATATACTGCCAAACTGTAGTATGGAAGGTAATATGGTAGCACAATTCGCCTCCCTAGGGTTAAATACCATTGGGACTTTTGAAAAATAGCAAAAAATTACAAAACTTACAAAGAGTTAAAAAATTCAAATTTTAAAAATCCTAACCCCGCATGTTTAGAAGACTGGACAGCTTCCAAATATATGGGCGGGTTTGGCGTTTCCAGCTTAGTCCTTTATCCGTAATGGGATCAAACCAAACTCAGTCAGGTACCTACTTGTTTAGAGTCTCTGTAAATCGAATGTTACTTTACCTAAGCTTTGCTGCCCAGACAACTGAACTATAAAATAAACTGATAATAATATCCTAGAGATAACATATTTCTAATAAGATTGCCCACACACTACATTTGCAAACTTTTTTTCCTACTACCTTATTGTGTAAAACAGATGACCTTTCCTTGGAAAGGACCTTATTCATTCCTGTTTGTTTCACAGCGCGCTGTCACACTGCGGCAGTTAGATACCACATCATAGTATAATATGAAAAGAAATGGTCCTCAGGCCTCAATTTAAACTGCGTTCACCCTCAGTAGAGGTGCTTCACTTCTGGAAGCAGGCTGATATCTTGGATGGTAAAAACTTGAATAAAGAGCCAAAGAAAATACAACTAAAAGGCAAAGCAATACAAACGTTATATACACCTCAAGTCAGCATGCAAATATCTTAAAGGAAACCTACCATAGGAGTTTGATTCATGATCCCAAACATACCTTGAGATCGGAGCGACCCCTGATGCAGAACCTATCTGTTTAATCCCTTAACTAAGTGGTTTCCGCTGAAAAAACAATTAAACATTCAGAACTTAGAAAGCTGGATTTCTTCAGGCTGTTCATTGATAAACCATTAAACTGAGCTGTCTGAATGTCAGACAGGGCAAATCAACCTGAGCTGGATCACTCACACCCAGCAGCTGGGGGATTGTGCAGCGATGATTTACTTCTGTCTGCCTGTCGGCATCAACACAGTGGTTCATCATCCTCTGGTGCAGTGTCATAATTACGTAAGAGGAAAACCCCACCCGAGCCAGGCCAAAGGAGCGACCGAGCGTTCAATTATCAGCATTTTAGCAACAGTTTTTTTTCAGGCAAAACCAGCTTCAGTCAGAGATTCAACAAGATATGTGGCCTGCATCAGTGTATCTACAACATTCTCCTTGTTTGTTTGGCTCATAATCCTCAAATCAAATGGTAGATTTCCTTTAAGTTCTCCCCTATATGTTGAGGTTTGAAACATTATCACCTATCTACTATAAAAATACATAAAGCGTCGTCTAAATGGGCCCCCTTTCCTCCTCTCATCAATATCATATTTTTATACTCACACATTTATCTCTCACCCTGCTTTCTTTCTGAGCTGATGATTCATGATGTGTGCTGTGGGAAGATGTGCACGTTTATATACGTATTGCACGTACATGGGCAACAACACAATATATATATATTTGGTGCACAGCCTCCATTCTTTAGTGTATCATGACGATGCCGTGGCCCCATAGTAGCTACTATGGCTGCTACGCACTGTATTACAACAAACAACCCCTGAATTAAGGCAAACATATGAGGAATTCTATAAAAATTGAAGTCACCCTTTAGCCTTGATTAACGCCAAAATTATAATTTTAACAAATTCCATACATCACTATAAAAACCTAAATCATAAACATAACTCTTTTACAAAAATGTTTTTTGGACTTTGTTTTCATCAGCTGTCCTCTTCTCATCAGCTCCATTAGTCCACCCTATAAAGTTCCTTAGGGCTAATTCCATCCAGTTATTTGATTTAGTTTTACTTTTGTTACGGTCCCGTGGTCGTTTGACTTTGGTTTACACCTCTATCTTCAACCACTCTTTTTGAATATGATTTTTCCGGGCTTGGCATCACGTGCCCTAGCTTGTGTTCCTCCCTATTCCTCACTTTTTTCTAGACAACCAATTTAGAAAACCAGCCCTGACTTCCAGTTTTATTGAGTGTTTTGACTGAGAATTGACAGTGTTAAAACCTTAATGGATTTTTCATCACACTGTCCCTCAACAGCCTCATTAGTCACCTATAAAGATTCCTTTGGCCATAATGCCATGCCATTTTTATTATGATTTACCTTTTTTTTTGTTTTTGGTCCCTGCTCTTTTGACTTTGGTTTGCACCACTAACCCTCTTTTGAATAAATTTTTACTGGCTTTGGCATTCCTCCCTATAGGGTGTTCTCCCTATCCCTCACTTTTTTCTAGACCAAACCCAATTTAGAAGACACATGCCCTGACTCCAGGACACCGATTTTCGTCCTGGATCGCGAATTTTCACATCTCTTGATTAAACTGATGTTCCACATGCACTGCATCTCTATTTCTTGGCTATGGACGGGTAGAGGTAACAAACCATATGACTTTGTCTGTTCCATAAACTTAGGATGCATTGACTAAATAGAGGGATCACATCCGCTTTTCTGTTTTCCATTTCTGTTTTTCTGTTTGGCAGTGATTGTGCCAAACAACATCTTTTGGAAAAAAAATATAACCATATGAATTTCTGATTTGTTTCAAAATAGTCGTGTATTTCAGCAAGTTGAGAGAGTATGAACAGGATTGTGCTCTTACTCCTAATTACTCCACACACACAGTAAGCACCAGCGCCCCCACTGAGATTTACAATAGGTTTCCACAGTAGGCTTTGTTTCTCTTAACTTTTTGAAGAGGACTCCTTAATGCAAGTCCTTATAGTCAATGGAGGTAGCAGCGCTCAACTTTGTAATCATTATGCTAAATGATTGCATTTTTTTGTATTACCATTAAATAGACCATATGACCCTTGTATCTCTGCTAATCCTTGCTACGGTAGAATTTCTACCGTATCAGATACGGTAATTTATCAATATTACTTTTTCTTTGAGTTAAAATGTTTTTTTCAGATCTCTTGTCTTTTCTGCGAAATTGTGTTGTCAAATGTCCTCAAAATGTCGTACAGATTTCTCAAGTCAACTTCTTTCCAGTCCTAAGTTTTTCCTTAAGGTCTACATTTAGATGCCCTGTTGCCCGCCAGACCGTATCACGGCAGGCAGTGGCGGCACGGGGAAGGAGGTGAGCGCTGCTCACCCTCCCTCTCCATAGGATATATGCTCTCGGCCACCATATCTTTGAAAGATAGGTACATGTCCTATTTTTCATGTCCTATATTTTCATGGGGTATGGAGCTTGTAGCGGTGCCGCACGTGTGCAGCACCGTACCGCACCCATCGGGCGCTGTGTGTCCATTGCTGTCTACTCTGGAATAGAAGATGAAGATAATGTGTCTTAGCTGACAGCAAACATTTCAAATGTTCCCACAAAGGTGAAAAAATTGCAATGGGCCAAAAAAAAGGAAGATAAATTACCCCCAATGTCCTACAGAGTATGACGACCTAGTATGTATTTTCCCCATCTTTTCTTCTGGCTTAGCTACTTTATGCTGAACTTTGTAATGGTAAGCTCTGATCAGTGACTACCTTTTAGCTACAGTGCCTACAAGGAAATCTTAGGCCTTATGAACAAGCCTGCTGTCTCATCATTTGGCTCTCGCAGCGGTACCCTCCTGCTCTTCCTCCGGCAACTCTTTCTTTCAGATTGGCTACCATGTGTAACATGAACACCCGGAGAGTCAGTGATAAGCATATGACCTCGTAAAGAAAGTGATCTTCATAGTAAATCATACTTTTCCTCAGATAATCTGTGGCCTCAAAGTGAACCTTTCACCAGGAGTGTACTTTTTAGCTGGTGACAGGTTCCAATAGCCTTCCTAATGCTGCTTTAAAAATTCCTTTGTCCATTTTCTCATTCATTGTCAGTAGTTTACCATAAGTGTAATTCACATTAACCTAGCCCCTGCCACAGCATGTGGTGAGTCCAGAGTAAGGGCAGCTGGCAACCTGGGGGGTTCCCTGTGTCTCCCTCATGGCATTCTCCTGCTATCCCACAGACCTTTCCCCTCCCTTTCCTTTCCTGCCTGACAGGAAGTGGGAAGGGTGAGGGAGCATTGCATGATGAGGGGAGACTTTTCCCACCCCCCAAACTCCCGGTCCCCCCACCCCTCTTCTGCTTTGCAGCGAACAGGTATGTGAATTAAACGTAAAATATAAACTACTGAATGATTCAGAATGATGACAAAGGTATTTTTAAATCTGCATAGTATAGGCTATTGGAACCTGTCACCACTAAACATACATTCCTCTGCTAACGATCTTTTATTAGAGCCAATTACATTTCTTTGTACAAATGGCATGGCTGTGAAGTCTATCCTCTCTGACCTACTACTGTAACCCCCCACATCCCCCACTTTTGACTGATTTATGCGCAGCTTTCCCATAAAACTTGACAAGAAGGTATGGAACGCTAACCAGAAGGCTTATTTCACTTTAAAGGAAACATACCATAGGTGATGTTCCCATCCAAGTATATATGTTTTGTAATTCCTCCTGATTGCCATCTCCTCTGCCCTATCTTTATGTAAAATATTCCCTGAAATCCAAAATCCCACCTACCATATAATACTCGATATAAGCCGACCCGAGTATAGCCGAGACCCCCTAATTTTAACCACCGAAAACTGGAAAACCTATTGACTCTGTATAATCTGAGGGTGTATATACAGCCCACCCCTCCATGTAGTATACAGCCAACCAGCCCCCATGTAAGTAACCGCCGAGCCCCCAGTAGTAAATCAGCTTGCCCCCTTATATACAGCTGCCCCCATAGGATACAGCCTGCCCCCGTAGTATCAAGCCTGCCCCCAGTAGTACACAGCCCACCCCCAGTAGTATACAGCTGTCCCCAGTAGTATACACCTGTCCCCCCTCATATACAGTCTCCCTCATAATAAATAAACTTCATACTCACCCCTCCGTTGTCCCCAATTTCGTCGCGGCTCCTGGAGGCTTCCGATCCCCATCGCGGCTCCCGCGGCTCGTCACCACTCTTCTCTGGCCGGGAGATCGCGATGCCGTCGCACACTTGTGATGCCGCGCTGTCACCCATCCAACCGCGGATGACGTCATCCTGCGCGACGCGTCGCATCACGTTTGCACGGGCCAGCGCGATCTCCCGGCCAGGTGAAAAGTGAGAAGCCGCCGGAGCCGCGACAGGGACGGGAGCCACCGGGAGCCGCAAGGAACATCGGGGACACACCGAGGGTAAGTTTATGTATTTATTTTTATCAGTGACTCGTGTATAAGCCGAGCGAGTTTTCAATCACATTTTTTGTGGCTGAAAAATCTCGCCTTATACACGGTATAAACGTAATTTGTTTAAAAAAACTGAACTTGCCCTGCTGGCCCCTCCTTGACCCTGTTTTGGTATGGGGTGGCTTAAGTCAGAAAATTGTCTTGATAAATCCCCCCCCCATAAGTTTAGGCAATTTGTGACCAAGAGATGACAATTCCCTTTAATGTATACAAATATGTCCATGTGTGATGGCATCTCAAGCTTTTCAGAGAATTGTCAAAATATGCCTACATACTCGTACTCTAAAATTTTGTAATTAAGGTGCGGGAAAAAAATCCCATTTCATACAAACCCATTCAATATTAATACCCCGAAATGTGGTGGTTGAAGAACATTGGAAAATATCTAATAACATATATGGTTGGGCCCTTTCCATGACGGTGGTAGGCGTTTTTCCAAATTTGTTGAAGTGCTTGTAGATATTTACTGTATGTTTCTGAGCCAGACTTACCTCTAACCCACAGTCTCCTTGTATGTATTGTTTGGCTACAAGCCCATATGTCCATTTTCGTTGGATGAAACTTACAAGCTCCTGAAGTTTGTGAAATTCTTTCTTCCTGAAGTGTGATAAGATGAGCTAATGGTGGTGCTGTTTCTTGCTTGTACTTAGAAGAATATTATCTTCATCATTATTTTACACGAGAGGAGGTGCAACGACTCTTCTGGTTCCTAGAATCATTGTTGCTTGATTTCTAGTGTTTTAGGCCCCCGTGCTTATCCTGGCTGCGCCTGGGGTTTGTGTCCTTCAAGTAACACTCTCCTGCTGGGGTGAACAAGCATACGTCTTTTGGTTAATATCTCCAGCTACTCTTGTATCTCCAGCTCTTCTTCATCCACTTGTCTTTGTGAAAACCCAACAGTTTTCCTACATTTCAATGCTGGTTATTGGGTTTGGAAGCCGGAAGGGAACGCTGGATTTTTACACAAAGATCTGTTTTGGTTAAATTAAGTCTTGTTTTTTTAGTTTGTCCTTGGGGGTTCAAGGTGCTTAATTCGTTACCAGCACTTCACACATAAGTTGACACGAAGTCAAGAATATTCTTTAAACTGTGTGTTAGTTAAATAAGGTATCTACAGTATACCGTACGTACGCGGTCCTATACTATTATCTAAAAATATACCAAGAAAAAAAAATTATGTGAAATATAATAAAATATCTCAAGGAGCTTTTGTAAATCGCTGGATCAATACCCCATCCAAGAATTGGTGTTTTCCATCGAGCATTGATGGCGAACCTTTTAGAGACTGATTGGCCCAACTACAACCAAAATCCACTTATTTACCGTGAGTGCCAGCATGTATTTTTAAGCAGTAATTACTGCTAACCTGTTTCTTCCACTTCTTTATTGTATCGTCCGCCTTAGGCACCAATACGTTTTGAAGGGAGGGCAAATCAGACTATCATTGTCGCTCTTCTCTCCACCCCAGGGTCTCTCGGTACAGGAAGGAATAGTGGGTTCAGCAGGGGGACCTCCAAAATATGCAGTGTCTGTCAACACCTTCTCACTTTCAAGACGTTTCAACCCAATTAAGTGTTGCTGTAAAATAGTGCTGAAGCAACATCTTATAATTGCCTGAGTACTGTGGGACAATTAATGGATTTGGTCCTTTTTTGTGAAACTCTGTCTGGGCTGATGGCCTGAGTCCCACAGAAAGGGCTCTCGAGTGCCACTCTGGCACCAGTGCCATGGGATTCGCCATCACTACACTGCCATAGAGCATATTTTGTTTTATTGTTTAAAGAAATGTATTTAGGATACGCACCTTCCTCCAAAGATTATATCCTGTTGCTGTAGTTTGTAGAGAAATTCACTATACTGGCCAACATTATATTATTATTTCTGACCATTATGCCATTTCTAAGAATTCCCATTGAATCCATATGGCTAAGGAAGGTATTGGGTGGTCAATCGACTGTGTCCTCAAACCTGAGCTCAGCTATTTCCTGCTTCCTGTCAGTGTATAAGCCAGAGAATTTTGTTTAGTAAGAATATGGGACCACACTGGATAAGAAGGAAGTCGTTTAGGTAGGAAGAGCAGTGTTTTCGGTGTGCTGACAGAATGCCTCCGAGTGCACCAACTTCCTCATTAGTATACGGATTAAATTTGGGAAATATACTCGTAATGTATACTGTAGGGCTAAAAATAATGAAAATATGGTGTAAATCATTGAATATTTCTAACTTACATGGCAAAAGGTAAACCTTGTGTACCCTTGCAAAATATTAAAAGTAAAAAATAATATCCTTTGATGATAATTAAATTTATTTCTTTCAACAGGCATAAAGGATTGCCGATATGCATGTTACATACTTGTAGAAGTGTAAACATGCCCAACCTCTCTCCACTGTATTGTGAGTGAAGGGTAAGCACAGCCCCACAGACACAAAACATAGTCTATTGTCCCTCGAATGGCCAGATGGCGGCAGACTAAGTCCTGGGGGTTTAAAATGGCAAAGGACGGTAACCCACGACTCTCCACAAGGGGATGGCACAGCGATGTGTAGCGACGAGTTAATAGAAGGTTCCTGTGCAAAACTATAAAGGAAGAACGTGAACTAAATCGCCCGCCCGTCTAAGTGGCTGGGTGTGTTTAAAAAATACAAAATTCATGTTTCATGAATCTTTGGTCATAATGATGCTGTGCTTAGGCTCACACAACTGATTCACAGCAAATGCAAGGAGGAAAGAAACGGAGAATTCTAAAACCAACTGATATACCCATCATATCCGGGGTGGGGGGGTGATGTAAACATGGCACTAAAAGATGACACTTACCACACAACCCCTCCTTACTCACTCAAAGTGTCCATAGAATTTAAGAGAACCTTTCCAAAATCCACACTAGACCTCATAGGAGAACCTCAATCTAATCCTTGGATTAGAGCCCCCTTCGTTATAAAAGTGTGATTGTCCTTTGTCACGGAGTCATGGAGGTTGGATAGCCGCCGTAGCAGTCAAGGCTCAACCCTTCCCTTACTGAGAGCCTGCTACTGCTGACTGAAGAGACTAATGAGGGAGGGGAGAGGAAAAAAAAGGAAGGTTTCTCTTTTTGAATCCAGTGCCACTCTCACCCCCGCCTTTCCCAGTAGCATAGAGTATCCAGTGTAGCAGAGTAATTTATTGGGCCATTATCCACAATATTTACATTTTCTGGACATCCCCTTTAAATCACCTTCCAAATCTGCAATGTGAGCGACTTCTCTCCGCCTCCCTGAATTATATTAACTAAAAACAAACATTATTAACAGCCTTCACTTCCTATGTCGGAAAACTCGCGTATGCGCGTTTTTTAAAAAGCTATATATTAATAATCTGCTTGTCATAAAAAAAAAACCTCTAACGACACGTTTTGTGCCTATTGTATTTGGGCATTTCTTGCTGACACTCACTGTTATTAATGCTCACAGAAATCCGTGTTAGCCGCGACCGTCAAGTATACAGCGAAAAAATATATTTTAAACGCAAAAATCCCTAATTGGTTTTTAGTACTTCTGCAACGGAGGATAAAAGGGGATAATTTTTAGTAAAACAAACAAAACCGCCCTTTCATAAAAAGCAGCTTGGCTGTTATTAAACATGCGTACACAAGAAGGAAATCTCTCACAGCTCTGACACAAACTCAATCTATTATTATTTTAACTCTGTCCAACGACATAAGCTTTGCACTCTAGTAGGTTAAAAGCGGGTGAAATGGTACGGATAGCAGTCAAATCTTTCTTTTTTCTTGCTCTTCCTGAACAGCTTGCCTTCGCCCGCAAATAGGTTAAGTGTAAAGTTCCGTGTGGATATCAATGCTTAGCGACGAGTTAAATAAGGTACATTGATTTACGGAAATGTTTTGCAAAAAAACACATTACGGCCATGTGATACTGTAAAAAAAAAAAAAAATCTCGGTTGCTTTGATAACACATCAGAGGTCCCCGCTGTAAAGCTTTTTGGCTGGACGTTGATAAACTCGCCTAAAACCTTGAAAAAAGCTGTCGTCTTTTGTTTTGCTTAATTGAACGATACATTGAGACGGTCTTTAAAAAACGTTTTATAAATCATGAGTTAAGGGGGGGTGGGACCGACATGAATCAAGCACAGACAATTATTATATTCGACTGTCCAAATGATAATCAGTTTGGACAAGATCCATACGCGTCGTTCATTCTGTTTAACACATGGAAATTGTGCAAGCAGACAGTTTTCATCGACAGCTTGTTAGCAAAGCTTATGTTTCTTAGGTTCCGTTGCCATGTTATCTAGATTGTAACACGCTGAAGGATTGTGCAGAAACAGCCTGCCTGCATTTGCCCTCCTCTCATCAGGCTACCTAATCTGCTCAAGACAGTCCTCTGTTCGTTCTCTTTCCCCAGTTTGCACAACCCCCGGCTGTTTAATAATATCCATTTACTGTTGGGATGATCTGGTTCACTGTTAAGACTGCAGCAAGCAGGACCCAGCCTTTCACAATACAGAAAGCCTCTTTCCCAAATAAAAGGCAGGCAAATAATAAAGAAAAACTTATAAACTTATACCGTATCCTCCATACCACTCAATTTATTTGGATCAATTTAAATTTCCATAGTTTTTTTAGGACAAGGGTTTACGGGGTCACTTATCAGCTATAGCTTATCCCCCCCTCCCCCTCGGCGTAAGCGCTTAGCTTCTCGTTATCCTGTCCGCTAGTAATAAGGATTTCTCTCTTGATCCGTACTTAGAGGTAAAATATATATATATGTATTATTTTCCACGCCATATATCCTGTCAAAGCCGTGTCGAGGAATTATCGAAATATTAGTCATTTATTACGGCATGAATGAAAACACCCCTGGAGAGGAGTCGCGTCTTACGGTTCCATATCACAAGTCGAGGGAGGCAGAATTTGTCGTTTAGAAGGTTCCAATGTTCTCTTTGATTGTTAGTTCTTATAAGTGACACTACGTCGTCTTCTAGATCAGACTAAACGCCTGGTTTTTTCTGCTTTGTGTAGTTGACGTTGTCGAGATTAGCTGAGTAGACACCTCCGGTAAGGACAGGAGACGTCGTTTTGTTACATGTCTTTCTGTATGATGGTTTAAGCATTTTGCATGATGTTACTGATAAAGAATATGTGGGGTTTTCACGTTTTCATTATATTAATCTTTTATTCCTTCACTATGGGATAATGACTTCTAATGTAAAAATAAGGATATAGAAAATGTAATATAAAAAGATGGGCTTTACTGTCGGCCTCCTTACATGAGAAGGGTTTGGTGGAGTTTATAAGTCACTTTTGGACTTATTTTGAGACTATTTCAGGAGTAATTTGACCATGTTTCTACATAACTAACGTAAATGCTGTTTTACTTATACAGGCCAAAAGAGATCGGACACAAACCAGCCCTTATCCCGGGCAGTTGTCGTGTTGGTGTGTGTGCCTAAGGTCGAATCAAAACAATCCGAAAGAACCTACATATATGGATGAACCGACATACATTACAAGGAGAATATGGTAATATACTCCTTTTTAAAATGGGTAGAGAGTACAAAATTTTGTGGGATGCACCCTTATCAAATGTTCCAATAGTAAATATTACTACTTGGCATTAAATTGCGTTAAATGCTTTTCTGTTTATTAAGGCTAGGCAACCCAATCAAATCAATCAATGAAATTTTTTGGTCTGTATCGCCCTGAACAGAACTTCTACAGTTACGATTGCCTAGAGAATGGAGAAAGGAAATGGGTCGCCAAAGGAAGGCGACAGTATCCTTACACGACAGTATCTTTTTTGAACAGACACAGCCCAACTTCCTGACTAACCTGGCTTTTCCTTTCTCCTTTGTCAGGAATCCGTGACTGAATAAGCTGGTGAATACGACCGAAGCGTTTCATTGATTGATTGCCCTATCCTTAATATAAAGAGAAAATTTGCAGTACAATATTTACTTTGAGTGCCAATTATTATGTCTACATTGGATAAAGGTGTTATAAGGTTTGACCTTATTCTCTAGTTATCTGGTTTCTTTTGTAAATTAGGGGTTTGTCAATTGTTACATTGTTAAGAAACACAAGACCATAAGTTTCAACCTTTGATCAATAACATTTTTGCTACATAAATTATAACCACTTATTTCACTTGTCACTAAATTCTTCTATAGTTTCCTGCCACTACTAACCACATTGCACAGTACAACAGTAAAAGTACTGTAAATGACCCTTTTCATACCTATCAGAACCCTTTTCTACCCATTTCATTCATCTGGGAATAATAAAAGCCCCCTATATTTAAGTTTTTCAGAAATTTTAATTTTGTTATTTTACCTTTGGTTAAGAATTTAAGTTGTTTCGTGTTAAAAAAGATCATCATAAGGTTTAATTTTTAGATGAGAACTCTTTTGCCAACCAAACGTTATTATAAATGCTGAGCCCTCACCCCAAATGTCCTTCTCCAATAATCCAAAACTAACCAAAAAACATAATAGGACTAATACTTACAAACCTTCACAACCAAAAAGGTTTACAAACTTTTCCAGTAATTCAGTGGGGGAGATGTATATTTGTTTCTGTCTGTCTCTGTTTTGTGTCCTTTGCACAAGTTGCCCTGACAAATGCTGTTTTTCGACTTTCCATTGTGCCAATGTCCCTTTAACTTATACCCCCCTTGCACACATTCATTAAACTTACCTGGCTAAGTTTTCACATTGACTACGTTCATGTATTATAACCTTTCTGTTTAGGTGCCAGTTTGAGCACAAATTTACTCAGTCCCACCTTGGTCTAAGTTCTCTGCGACTTTTTGATGTTTCAACTTTTTTTCGACTGTGCTCAAACAAACACCCGCATAGCATAACACACACTGCCAAGCAGGTTTATCAAGGACAAAAGCCCACTTTAATAAGCTGATGTAGATGGAAGCTCCGAGTGGCAAGGGGACATGTCTTGAAACTCTTATCTCAACCAAATGTTTATTTTCAGTTCTTCTTCTTTTCTTGTTTCAACTTTCTATATATGGTAACAAGTTCTTGAAATCTCAAAAACAGCAAAATCTACTCTATAATAGGCAGTCTCGAACAAAGAATACTCTCATGAAGTGGAGGACCAAATCCAATCCTTCCCGGAAAAAGAACAGTAACAATAAATCCTTGTATCAAACCATTTGACGCACAACATTGTCCCATATTATGTTTTTTATTCGCAGAAACTACATTAAAATACCCTGAATGCATTATAGTAGATCAGATGTCAACTAACAACCACTAATGTGCATCTACTTTTCAGCCCTGTTTGGTTAGCAGTGTTTTCTCTCGGTCAGTAGAGAGACACAAGTCAGACACAGTAGAGGTGACTTGGTCTACTGTCAGAGCATGAATGAAATATGTCTGGTGGCTTTTTGTCCCCTACAACATCTACTAGAGAGAGCGAATCTGCAGTTATCCAGATTGGCTTTTATGTGCAATGGGCCTGTAGGGAATAAAAGTTTAGCTCACATACCCACCCCTGATATACAGTTAAGCTATGTTCACACGCTACTCATCCTCTAGAAGTAACCAAGAAACTCAGCCTGAATTTTTCCTTTTGAAAATCAGAAATATATCATTAGCTCAAAATATAGAGATCATAAATTTATAAAGTCAGTGCTAACTTGAACTCATTTTTGTACATTAGAAAAAACACAATAATTATTCAAAATGGAGTTAAAAGAGAGTAAACTGTTCAGGGTTTTTTGGTAGTATGTAGACGGACCCATCAGAAGCTGAAGGCTGTAGCACAAATAACCTTCTAGTGATTGCTTGTTTCTCACCTCTTTTGTCTGTGCCACTAAACCAGTCCTCGTAACCTTGAGATGGGCAAACTGGCTCCCTAGATGACATCACTCGATATTCTATTTCTATCTAACACACCAACTGAAGGATTTCTTTAGTTGTCTCCTGTCCCATAACTCTATGTCACAACATGGTCATTGCAAACCCATTACAAGTGGTTTCGTCGTTCTCACAATATTCTGACTTGACATTATTGGACCTAGATTTATTTTTACTGTCACGCTTTAGTAAAATAACGGACCCGCTTACTACCCAGTTGTCATTAGAATACATGACAAGCGTCCGTAAAGCATTGCAAACCCTCGTTTGTTTTGTGCTATTGATCGTGGTATTGCGTTTCGGATTTTGTGCTACTTTTAAATGTCTCGCATTTATATCAATCGCTGTTGTATGGATTGTTTATCAGCTCGGTTTAATGTTTCTGTCTCGGCAGCTCTATTGTACAAGATATCGCAACTGAATGGAACATCACAGTCACATAGTCTTAATCATTCCGTGTAACCACTAATTGAGACATATCATGAAGATGGCCTTACTGCCGCGCCCTGTGAATGAACTCCTTGATCCGTCTCTGGCAGGAGATGAGACTCATTAATAAATAAATATTGAACGCATATTCCTTTTCGTTGCATTACCCCCGTGAGGGTAAGCTGTAAAATTTCTGGAAATATGCGGTTTTGATTGATACTGTGATGTAGATGAGACGAAAAGACCTTGTGTAGGATGGGTACACAAAGACCGGGGATTAGTGTGCCCTGAGCTTTTGGCCCCACCTCTGTTCCCTTCCCTATAATAGCCCCCCCCACTCTAAACCTTGTGGCGACTACTTGAAAGACTCGAAATATTCTGGGTACTGTGGGAAGGGGACCACAAACAACTGACCACTAAACATAAAAGAATAGTAAACAATCCGGAGTCACAACTAGAGGGTCGTCAAAGCAGAATCAGTAGCAAGAGTCAAAGTCCAAAACTAGCCGAGTTAGCACCATATAGATACATATACAGAGCAATACAAACTACAGCAACCAGGGGAGAAAGTGATGTTCAAACACTGGCAACTGGTGACTAGTGAAGCTGCAGAATTTAATGCAGCCGACCTCCACCCCAGAACCTGAATCGGTGCTGGACAGTCAATCTGGGAATTAACCCCTCATGTGCAGAACAACCAAGCCCACGCAGAGGTTCAAAGTCCCATCCAACTCCTAGACACCGAGATCTTTAAGCCGCCGCTGCCCATAGACGAGAGGTTGGAGTTGCGCGGATACGCGCCGGGTTCGGAAACGCTGCTGTACCACCATAAGAACCAGAAGTCCCAGCATCTCCCTAGCGAACTTACATTACCCCCCCCCTGACGGTGGGCCTTCGGACCCCTAGATCTTAAAGATGGCTTCTGAGGTAGGTCTGATGAAATAACCTGAGTACCGTGGATCATGAACATCTCTAGCCGTAACCCAAGCCTATCCTCAGGACCAAACCTTCCCAAATGGACGGTACTGCAGGAGTTAACCTACCCATCTGGAAGTACCACCACCTTTTTCCAAGTGACCACCTTTTCTCCACCTCAAATTCCATATTCCCCTCACAATCATATGGAGAAGGAGGGTCGAAAGAGGCCAAACAGTCTCAACAAGAGCGCTTCACTTCAGATATCTTATGGAAGGTGTTTATGGCCCCCACCCTGCTGGAGTGTAATCTGAAATGAAACCGGGTTAATCATATATACAACAAACGGACCCCAAACCTGGGCGCAAACTTCAAGAGGGACCGTCAATTAAGGTTTTTTGTGATAACCACACTTTAATCCCCCACCACAAACGTATCCATTAGTGCGGCCCTGCTTTCAGTTTGTTGACCATAGAATTTTGTGCCCTCGAATATTCTCCGAACTTGTGTTACCAGAGCGAGCGCAACTTGGATGTAAAGGCTCCGCTCGAGGAAATATTAAGAACAGGGCACAGATGAAAAGAGAACGTGGATGAAAACAATAATTTCAGAAAAACGGAGATACCTGGTGTGGACGACTAACAGTGGTTATTAATATTCAAATTCTGCCAACGGAAGGATTTCACACCCCTGGTCCTGACTGTCCGAGCAAAGAGTCCGCATATATGAATCATCTCCTGATTCATTCTCCTTCGGGACTGACCATTAGACTCAGTATTAACGCTGAGGGACCGACAGATTAACTTCGTCTAGAACAAAGTGCTTCGCCAAAATTTGGAAACAAATTGTACGCCCCTATCAGACACAATATCATCTGGTAACCATGGAGGCGTAACAATGTTTCTGTAATAAACAAATCAGCCAATTCTCAAGCTGACGTAACTTTTTAATGGAACAAAGTGTCCTCTTGGGAGAATACGCGCCCACTACCACCAAATCACTGTAAGCCTTGAGATGCTGGAGATCAGTGACAAAATCCAGTGACACGTTAGAAGACCATGGCCTGGTGGGAACTGGAGCGACGAAGAGGCCCTCAGGACGTCTCCTTGGAGTCTTTCCTCGGAAGACCTGACAGGCTTGGACAAATGCGTGCACATCATTAGTCCCATGTGAGCCACCAGTAACTCTCTTTAATAGATCCAAGGTACGCCGCATTCCCCGGATGAACTGCCAACACTGATCCAATGCGTTCTCTCCACACCTCAAACGACCCAAAAGGGAACACATAATTGCCTCCGAAGGTCCTTGGTTGCGTTTTTGTCCCGCTAAATTAGAGGAAGAGTATGGGAGGGACGCTGACAAACACAACACCTGGAAACAAATATTACTGTCCGAGGTCGCTGGAAGCTCAGGAGTCCCGAAGCCTCGGGACAAGGCCTCAGCCTTCAACGATTGTTGACCCAGGTCGGTATTTTACCACAAAATTAAAGCAGAGAAAAAAAGGCCCACCTAGCCTGACGTGAGTTTCAAACAAACCTGAGCATACCAAATTACTAAGTTCTTATGATCTGTGAGCAAGTTATCGATGAAGATCTCCTTCCAAAAAGTGTCGCCCAGACTTCAAATTCCCACTTAATGGCAAGGAGCTCTCGATTACCATATCATCATTCCTCTCACAAGAGGAAAACTTTCTAGAGAAATATGCCGGCCTAAGTCTGTGGGTGGGAAAAAAAGAGTGTAGGACCCCTGAGACAACCCTGGCACCTACTCCTACCTCGAGGCATCACCTCCACAAACCACTGGTAGAGAGAGGTTCATGTTGAACCAAACCTGGGGCTGACGAGATGCCGCTTTTTAAGTTTCCAACGCTGAGCAAGCGTCAGGGGACGCATTGTTTGGATCAGCAAAAACCCTTACGGGTTAGTCCGTGAGGGGTTGGCGATCACAGAAAAGTTCTTTTATAAAGTTCCGATAATAGTTAGCGAGACCCTAAAAATCGTTGTAGGGCCTTAATATTTGTAGGGAAAGGCCGAACCCAGTCCTGAGCCCTGAACCTTACGCGGATCCATCTGTACATCAGAGGGAGTCACAACATAACCCTAAGAGGAAACTTCTGGACGCAAAACACACTTTTTTCTCAGCTTAGCGAAGAGGTGGTTTTTGCGCAACCTGGTAAGTACTTGGCGGAGATGTTGCTGGTGATAAACCATATCAGAGAAAAAATAAAATATCGTCTAGATCAACCCACCATAAACCCACCGATGTAAGCATGAAAAATGGAGTTCATAAAGCCTTGAAAAACCTGCTGGGGGCATTACTCAACCAGGGCCTAAAACAGGTTATTCAAAGTGCCCCAAGTTTATTACAACTGCGTGTTTCCACTCATCCCTTCTCGGAGGACCCGAAATCAGGTTATAAGCCCCTCTGAGATCTAATTTAGAGAAAACTTGGGCCCCAGAAACCGGATTAAGAGATCCGGGATCAAGGGGGAGGGACCTAGTTTTTTTAAAACCGTTTATCTTATTTAATTCTCGATGTCAATACCGGCCGTAAACCACCATCTTTTTTCTCAACAAAAAATAACCCCGGCCCCAGTGGGCTACTCTAGGACGAAGAGGTCCGATTGCCAAACTCCTCATCAATAGAACTCCTTCAGTGCCTCCCTCTTTATTCCGACATTACTATAACGACCCTTGGGCAAATCTCGCATCAGGAAGAAGTCAATTTTTACAATCACCTCCCTGTTGAGGAGGAAGACGTGGGACACGAGGTGTTTTTAAAACACATCTTCTAGTCCGCGAGAAAAACCTGGAAGACCCTTATCTTCCGTCACTACTGTACATAGTGAAACTCGGTCAGTGTCTCCTTACAATAGAGGACCCAATGACCGCTCCAGATTTTTCCCAATTAAGTACCGATTATGGATCCGGCTGTCCGGGTGACCAATAATGACATTTTCAGCAGTTTCCATAACTAGAAAGAACACCATGCTTTCATGCATAGCCCTACCATAAGCTTTATCTGGCGGGGTTCGGAATTTGATCCACCCTGCCTGTAGAGGGTTCAAATCCGCACCCGACATCTGGATAGGAGTGCAATGGAATCAGATGACATGCAAAACTAGAGACAACTATAACGATTAAATTAGTCGCGCAAACTGATCCTAAAAAGGCGCGACCAGTGCGGAGAAACAGATGAAACCTTAACCGTACAAGGTAAATACATTCTAGACACAATAGGGAGTACCTGAGCGCCTAAGCAGTCCCCGCCTACTGCTTGGAGCGGAAGTTTGTCCCTGCTGCTGCCTCTTGGTACAGGTTGTGTGAATCTGATGCATCAGAGTCCACAGTAGAAAACAAAGATGCGTCCTTATTCAGCATTTTGCTTTCCGCTGTGAGGAGAATGCTATCCATGCTCCATGGCATTCCAATTCCGGGACTACCTGGAGCGGACTGGGCCGCTGGCTGACAGTCCGAGGACACCCGAGTGATCGCCGGATCTAGCGACGATAACTCGGATGAACAGATCACGCATCATCTAATGTCTGAGGCACGGCATAAAGCTAAGGACTAAGTCCTGTACTCTGTCTTGACAGTCCGGAACATAATGGTCTTCTGGGCGCAGTCATTTCAGAGAGTCCAGTCACATACTGTGACACTGGGCAATAATCTTCTGCTGGTCCGTTTTCCCTGACCCAGAGATCTAAGTGGGAAACTGCAAGTGACTCGCCTGTCAGGTTCGTCATAAATTGGCCTAAAGCAGAAAAAACAAGCGTCAAGAGAAGACGTGGAGGGAGAGTAAGGTGGGAAGAAAAGCCCAATTTGCGGATCCCCACGCAACAGGGAAATTCCCACGCCCCCTTTGAATCCTTTGCCGATGAGAGGGCGTAAGAAAAGTAAACGTTTACAGCCTCCAAAGAAAAAAATTTCTACGGTCCACCACACCCCCCCACAAACACGTCGGAGATGGAACCTTAGTTGCAGGCGTGGTGGCAGTGGATCCTGCGGCTGTATGTCTGCCGGGAACCTGCATAGATTCCGAATTTGGAGACGGGAGATCTAGATCCTGAACAAGGCTGAGTTAGGGTTGGCCTGAGCGAACCAGCTGACAAAAAAAGGCCTCCATGGAGAGCGAAATGTAAGCAGGTCGGATACAGGATGCGACCTATGTTGTGGCCAGTGTTTCTTTAGGATTGGTACACAAGAGACAGGGATAGTGTGCCCTGAGCTGCCCCAACCTCTGTCCCTTCATAGCCCCCCCCACGCGAAACCCGGGGGCGACTATTGAAGACTCAATATTCTGGGTATGTGGGAAGGGAACACCAACAGACGACAACATACAAATAAAAGAATGTAAACAAGCCGGATCACAACTAGAGGGTACGTCAAAAGCAGAATCAGTAGCAAAGTCAAAGTCAAAACTAGCCGAGTAGCCAATCATATAGAACAGATACAGAGCATACAACTAAGCAGCAACCAGGTGTAGCGAAGTGGATTTTCAAAAACTGGCTGGGACTAGTGAAGCTGCCATTTATGCAGCCAGAACTCCCCTCCAGACTGATAGGGTGCTGGACAGCATCTGGGAATACCCTCGCATGGTGCAGCTAAACAACCAAGCACCAACGCAGAGGGTTCAAAGTCCGCCACTCTCGAACGCGCGAGAGTGTTAGCGTCCGCGTGCCCAGGACGAGAGGTGGAGTTTTGCGCTGATCGCGCGGGGTTCGTAAACGTGCTGGTACCACCCAGAAGACCAGAAGTCCCAGCAATCTCACTAGCGAACGCTACAACACTTGTTTATTATCCGGGGTAGTGAAAAGCCGAATTCGTTGTATACTGATACGCAACACGATGTGAACAGAATGAGCGATAATCTTCTATTATGCAACAAGTCCATATCATTCCCTCGTGTAATCACTATAGTATACAGCGTTTTATCCGACATTTGGTCGATTGCAAGTATTTAAAGGTTTAGCACCCGCTAACCGATGGCAAGCGGGGCCTTAGAAATCCGATCCGTACGTCGTCGATGCTATTAATAGGTTGGTATTGTTGTGTTTATTTCCATTTATTTTTCTTCTGTTTAATACTCCCATTTCCCCCAACTTAACCGGTATTGATGGCAAATCCAGCCGCCGAATGATACAGAGTGCGGTTTTAAGTAAAATAATTAAACCAATGTATACACAAGCAACATTTTAATCCCGCCAATACAGCTCTTTTTTTTTCTTTTTTTTTGTCGCTCGCGAAGGATCTTGAAATGTTGTAAGTTATCCAGCTATACAACAAGCGCTTCATTAGCCTATTCCCGGCTTGCACAATACACTGTCGCATTAAGCACTGTAAGAGGTTGAAAGAAAAATACAGTTTGTTCTTAAAAACAGTTCACTCGTACTCCAGCTCGCCGGGGCCTGTCAAGCTCGGCTAACCTTTTCTCATGATTAGACGAGCGCGTCCAAATAGAAGCACGGCTAAAAAGCCAGCTGAGGCGATTTTCGTCGATTTTTTTTCTTCTGCGGCCCGTATGAAAAAAAAAAAAGTTCTGCGAGAGATACGGCGATGTAATTATCCGAGGAGAGAGCGTTGGCAGCCTGAGTCCTGCTCTCCCCAGTTGTATCTAAGAGCCGTGCATTTGGTCCATCTCTTCTAACAGTCTATAATTGATCTCCTAAGCTTGCCTCACATTCTAATATCCCTGCCATTCCTCTGGACCTGTGTAACCCAACTGTGCTAAGTGTTTGTTGATTTGCAGGCAAAAGTAGAGGGGTAAATATTATTACCAAGCCATAAACTTTGCAAGTGGGGGAGTCCATAAAGCCAGCCTATGCCGTGCTTTAGAAGGGAAAAAATGATTGCAGGCGGCTTGCTAACAGCGCGGCACTGTAATCGGAGAATAATTCTTTTCCTCCTCTGTGATAAGAATTGATCAAGCTTCAAGCCTTCAATGCCATTGAATTGGTGTGCGCTGCTGGAGTATAAAAAACTCGGCAGGGCTCTGCTATTTGTTGTGAAACTCCTATGAACGAGTGCATAATTGGGCTTGGGAAGTTAGTGAATAAAAAAAGGAAAAATTTGCTTCTTTCTTCCCAGCTGGCTGGTCCTGGCTTACAGACTTCTGTGGTACAAATGTAGCCGCAGCACAGACCTCCCTCCCTAATGTAAAAAGGTGGTTTTTGTTACGTTTTTTTTTTTTTTTTTGCTGAGAACGAAGCCTGCGTCCCAGACGCTCAATTAAAAAAAAAAAAAAAAAAAGCACGTTACAATAAAGGTTGATTCTGGTCACCGCTTTTCTAAAAACAGTGACATGGATTAATATGTTCCTTAGGTGCAAGGGGAGAGCATGAAGAAGCAAAGCCCGTCTCAATTCTGGTGTATTCTTTATCCTCTTGTGTCAGACCTGCATAAGCTCCACCTAAAATATTTTCCTCTAAGGTTACTGCTGCAAGGCAGAGCTGATTATTCCGGAGCCTTGGGCGAGATAATTGTTTTATTAAACAGCAGCTCATTTATTACTAATTTATTTTACCACCTTTCTGCCTCGAAAGCCGACGCGCGTCAATTGCTACAGTCGAGGCTGTAGTGGACGGATGCCTGTTTATTGGTGTATTTATGCCTGCCTGGACACACACATAGGAATAAAGTGGAGAATTTCTAGGCCCCTATTGTGCCTACTAGCAACTTAGCAAATATAGGACTCACAATACTAAACCGGGGATTATATTATGCATTTATTACCTCCCTTTTCAGTTATGGTTAACACAATCACAAAATAAACACTGGAAGAATAAAACAGATGAGGCGTCTACTTGATCGACTGATTATATTATTACTTGCTTATTTGTTTACATCAGACGTAGGAGACAACACGCCTAAGAATTGGATAAATTGCACCATATTGGTAAAGTGAGATAGATGCAGATAAAAACCACATCATAAAAAATAATAGATCAAGGGAGTCATTAACCAATACCTAGGCTTATGGATCGTCCAATTCGACTCCTGGATCGACTGATTATTTTATTACTTGTTTTTTTTGTTTACATCAACAATAGAGGACAATGGAAAGACGACGCATCTAAGTTCGGATAAATAAGCACCATTTTGGTAGAGTGCAATAGATGCAGTCCAAATAATCAGTCTCAAGGGTTGTGGAACGGGAGTGTGTCAGTCTTTCTCCACTTTGCGTTACAGATCCGCGACCGATTTGACGCTGGATTGGACCGCTTATTTTATCAATCTTACTTGCTTATTTGTTACATCACAAAAGAGAAAGACGTAAGAGAAACAGGTAGAGACCAAGACGTAATATAAAGACGTAAGGAGACAACCGGTAAGAGACACGACATACGAGAAAGACGTAAGAGACAACAGGTAAGAGACAAGACATAAGAGAAAGACGTAAGAGACAACAGGTAAGAGACAAGACATAAGAGAAAGACGTAAGAGACAACAGGTAAGAGACAAGACATAAGAGTAAGACGTAAGAGACAACAGGTAAGAGACAAGACGTAAGAGAAAGACGCTTCTTATATTATAAAGCAAGGCCTCAAAAGTGAGTTTACTACTTCTTAATTTTTGGGGGATTCTACCTTCCAGTGCTTGTGTGCAATAACAATATGGAGACATAGGGGGTCATTTACTAAGGGCCCAATTCACGTTTCCCGAAGTGTTACCTGAATTTCCGATTTGCGCCGATTGTACCTGAATTGCCCCGGGATTTGTCGCACGTGATCGGATTGTGGCGCATCAGCACCGGCATGCGCGCGACAGAAATGGGGGTGGCCGAACGAAAACCCGTCGTATTCGGAAAAAACGCCGCATTTAAAACGGAAAATGTGTCGCTCGGGACGCGCTTACTTCACTCAGACGGCCTCGGTGAATTCCGGCGCGTTAAAATGCTTTTCAGCGCAGCAGCGCCACCTACTGGACGGCGGAGGAACTACCTTATTAAATCCCGGCCGGACCCGAATCCAGCGCAGAGAACACGCCGCTGGATCGCGAATGGACCGGGTAAGTAAATCTGCCCCATAATGTTTTATGGACTGGCCATCTCCAAGAAACGACGCCAACTAACTGACTTATAGAGACTACTATTATAGAGACTACTATATAGAGACTACTATTATAGAGACTACTATATAGAGACTACTATATAGAGACTACTGACTTATAGGGAACTACTATACAAACTTTTACTACTATAAGTATCCTATCAATTGCTAAATCTGATTCACATATTATATAGAAATACATTATTTTTCAAGAGTGTAATAATATTAAAAGAGTTGTCCAGGTTTAAATAGGGCAATTTTTTCCCCAAAATACATCACAATCAACTCAAGGTAAATGGGGTTTAGCTGCAATACCACACATAACCTTTTGGAAGGAGTGGTGCTTTTTGCGGAAGAAAGCAGCCTTGGTTTTCAAATGTTGGACAACTCATCAAGAATGTTTTTAACCTTAGAAGATGAAAATTGTCTTCAAGCTCAAGAATTGATTGACTTCCTTTAAATCAACATTGTAAACTGAACTTTTAGCTTTTTTGTTTCCTTACATACTTTACGTTTTTGAAGGACTGTCTTTTTTGGCATTAAGTCATTCATTAATATATATTTAGCTGTCACTGTTGAACCAAAGTGTAAAAGAGATCAAGACAAGATAAATGTGTATTAGAGTATAATGTTACCAAAATGTACCTCGTTTTAATTTACCTTTCTTCAAGGCTAAAGATGTATGGAAACAGTTAAAGGGGTATTCTGGGAATATGAACGCCATGATGATATGAATAAATGAATATAACAAAACTCAATGTCACCAGTCACAAAATGGAGCTTAAATAGCTATGATTTTAAGATTCACAAAATTTTATGGCCTCTCTAAAGTATGCAGTTATCACCAAGATGGCCGCCACTGAAAACTACAAGTCCCATGATCCTTTAGTTACTTTAGTTTTTAGTAACTCTTCCTCCATGTCATACTCTGCTCCCTTTGATGATGTAAGAGACTGTCCTGCTCTGTTACCATAGTAATGATGTGTAACCGCAATCACAACACATTGGGGATTATTTGCTAAGGGTTCCGCGGCCGCATTTTCGTGGGGTTTCACGACTTTTCGGGGATCGCGCCGGGGATTGTGTCGCATGCTTTCGCTTTGTGTCGCAATTGCGCCGGCTTTCACGAGACACAAATCGGGGGGTGGGCCGTCGGACGATCCGACGGATTCGGACTACGGCCGGGATTTAACAATTCAATTTGTGTCGCAAGCCATGCACTTACATACACTGGGAGGAAGATGGTGAACTCCGGTGAACCTGATCGGGGAAGCGACACATGCAGAAAATCGGGTGCACAAACTTCATGAATCGGCAGATGTGCATTCCAGCGGACATTCCAGATCGGGGATCGCGCAGGGACCGGGTAAGTAAATGTGCCCCATTGTCTTACTGAGATGACGTCTCACCAAAAAACTTGCCCAGACAGGTGCAGGACATGTGATGTGGACATGTGCCCAGGGGCCATCTTCTGTCCTGTGTCTGCTCCGCATGGAGGAAATCAACTGACTGATTAAAGGGCCAGTAGCATTTTAATTCCTCTTTATAGTGTATGTCAACAGCATTTTCTGCTAAGGGGAACAAAATTTTAAATAACAACTTATTACATATTAGCTTTTTAGCTTATTTTAATGACCCCTTTCTATATAAATTATGCTGTTTCCTGGAATACATCTTTGAGCTTCTCAGTTGGGTGAAACAGTTGTCATGCTGGCAGCCGATGTTCTTTGCTGGTCCTTGTTGGTAATCCTGCTCTATTCTTCCCAAGATATCCCAAGATGAGTGGGTTCAAGATGAACAGAAATGTAATGAAAACCTTGTGCTATAGTCTTCAACACAACAGTTGTCACCTTGGTTTTTATTGTTCTTGGATGGTCATGTATCAGCATTCTTCTCTGTATACAGTATATCCAAAGATAAGAGGGGCAGCACGACCAGATTTGAAAAAAAATTGCATTAATATTTCAGGTACAACAATGATTGCCTTGATCAGTGGTCACTATTGACCACGGTTGGTCTCTGTTGGCCATCTTGAGATCTTCCTACACGAAATCCAAGACGAAAAATAAAAAAACAAACATCAAACCAATGAAATAAGTGTCAGGGCACATTTCTGTGCCTCATGTATGTATTGGAGTGACAATAGATTTGTTTTTACATTTTTTCTTTATTGTTTTATTTGCATTGCAAGGAATATATACATTGTGTTATACGTAGTGTTTTGTCATCCGATTATCTCCTGGTGGGCGAAGACTTTTACATATTCATTTGCTTGTATTTTTTTTAGTCTTGTCTAACACCTTCTACCTTATTACCTGCTTTTATAAGGTGTTGTCAATTGGGTATAACACTTGAAAGAATTGCGAGACTTAGTCAAGCAAATGCCAGGTACCACGCTTCAACATCAATGTGCCATGAATGATGACTATCAAGCGAATGCTATGACATCTAGCAAGGTATTGTAAGAGCCGGACCAATGCTGTCCCATATTGCTTCCATTTTTTAAGCCAGCGTAGTGTTAAAGAAGCCATTTTAAAAATGGATTGAAAACATTTTTACAGAATCTGCTAAGAAATTGATAGGTACTGTGTGATTTCAGAATGATGTGCTCAAGATGGAAAGAAAAGGCAATTTGTATTTTTTTGGGAGGTGTACGTGGGACTCTGGCTTTACAGAATCATTACACTTTTAGATGAGCAATGCCAAGTGAGGCCTGCCGTTGCCATGGCAATTGCTCATTTCTGAATAAATGAGGCAAGGCCTACTAGATGCAGAGACACAGCATGGTGAAATTTATTGGAGTTAGTAGATGGCGTCCGTCTGTGATATGAGGCTTCAGGCTCGGAGGGAGAAGAAATTGTGTAGATTCAGTACTTTGTAGCAGAAGGGATGGAATGCACTCTGGGCTCTAATGCCTCATGCCGGGAGGACTGAGCCTTGTGGGACAGTCAACGGAAGACCGTATAATGGAATTTACTGGTGGGAGTTAAAGGAGATCTGAAATGTTCTTATTGTCAGAGCATGAGACAAGGAGGATAAACACGAGCTCCAAAGAGAAGGGTTCAGCTCGTAGATAAAAAATAATATATCACCATTTCAAAAGGTGTTTTGTCTCGCTAGATATCACCTCCCGGTCGAAGCTGTCAACGTCTCACCGGTTCTATAATCTTAGTTTATTCTTTATTTAGACTCACAAAAACTTCATCGATAATGTCAAACGTCGAGAATGAGATATAAGCAGTAGGGAAATTAATAGCACACACATGTTGTCATATATAACATAACCTTAAAGGGATCCTTTATGAATTGGTCTCTTTTTGTGTTCACTGTAAAATAATGATTCTATAAGAACTGAAAATTGGTCTAGAAATGTATTTAAAAAAAGAACATTAACAGGATTTTCTCCCTTTTTTCTCTTATTTTTGTGACATTTTATGGCACATTTGATATATTTGTGGCTAAATTTGCAACTTTTCCACTCGCCTAGCAAAACTAGACTTGGAAGATATTTTTAGTGTTGCGCCTGATATATCTTTAAAATCCATATGTGAACGTATGAAAAAGTACCAATTTTGGCGCAAATCGAGGTTAAAAAGTCACAGTCCTGACGAGGTATAGGAAAAACTTTAAAAGAAGTTGAAAACTTTGAGACTTTTGTGGGAATTTTGAATAAAAAGTTGCAAAAACCCTATACGCACAGCTGTCTGATATATGAACCTCTAAGATAAATCAAACGAGTCGTAAAAAACAAGAAAAGACATGCACAAATGTGTCTCCCCATTGTCCAATCCGTATTAACCATGACTATGTTGAGCCCCACCCCCTTGGCAACTATTCATATATATGTAGAAGTAACAGGAGAACCACTCAACTCACATTTATAAGAAAAGATAATACAATATAATAAAATGTATGAGGAGATTTGATTGGTCCCTTTTAACCATAGACCTTGGTTCTAAACTTCCCTTTTAATATCTTTTGCAGTGGGGCCACACTTTAGTTTGCTACACCATTTATCTAAGGACGTAATTATGATGCATCTCATATATGTCTGGCCACTGCCATGGCACTTGATTAGGACATATAACAATCTACAACATTGCTGATGAGTGGTAGATGTGTTTGCTAGATCTGGGAAACTTCTAGGGGACAGAGATAAAAAAAAAGTACTTACCATGCTCTGGTTCCTGGTTCCCATGGCACAGCAGTATTTTTCCTTTCGTCACTCTATCCGACCAGAAGTTCTACATGGTCAAAGGGTGAACTTCTGCCACTGAGTAGCCTCCTGAGACCACAGGACATCTCTTCTGATGGAAGGTTAATTCCTTTGTTTTCCCCAGGTCTAAGGATGTCTACAACTTCCTGAGAAATTTATGGAAAATCTTATGTGCCAAAATTGGACAAATTGTAATCTTGAAGAGCATTGCAATCCACATGGACAGGGTATGAGGGGTAGCAGAGGATGCAGTCACATCTGGGCCAAGAAGCCTTACTGGGACCATATTTGGGCAGATTTACTTACCCGGTCCCATCGCAATCCCGAGGTGCGTTGTCCAACGATGATTCGGGTCCGGCGCGATTCACAAACATCGTGAATCCGAGTTCCTGCATGTGTTGCTGCTGCACCGAGGTCTGCCGAAGTTCACCTTCTTCTTCCCGGTGCATGTGATTGCTTGATCTTGCGACACAAATCCTGCGTTTTTTCGAATCCGTTGAGTTGTCCGACGGCCTGCCCCACCATTTCTGTCGGGTGCAAGCCGGCGCCGATGCGGCAAAATCCAATTGCATGCGCCAAAAACCCGGGGCAATTTGTCGCAAAACGGAAATGTTCGGAAAACCCGACAAAAGTGCGGCGTTCGTACCCTTATTAAGTGAGCCCCATTGTCTCTCTTTTCCTTACACACAGACCCGTAGGGGTCTGGCACAGATTTTTTATTAGACCCCAGTAGCTTCAAGTTACACTTCTACATATTTTGCCACTTATGGGTTCCTCTTATTTTTTTCCTAATTTTAGATTCACTTTTGCTACGGTGTCCATCCAGAAAAACATACATGGTGTTCAAGTATGACATCCACATGTTACGTAAGTATTACCAAAGTAAAAATGGCCGTCCGTGTAAATTTAGCTTCTTCAGGAGAATTTAAATGCACCTTATTATTTGCCTCAATCTTTCTCTAAAAGCGCTCTCTCTGCAAACAGACGTCAGTAAATACACACTTGCAACTGCATCCAGTTTTAACACAAATAACACTTTATAATCCCTTCTTGCCACCCGCACTTAAGGCAAAGCACAATACACTGTTTTCACGAGCTGCATTTATAAATACCACTTTTACTTTTCGGAAGCATTTAGCTCAAACAACAGTTGTTGTTTCCCATTGAATATGTCTCACCGTGTGAACTTTGGCCAAAGTATAGGTTTGTAGCAGCTTAAAAAGGAACTGTGACTCATAGGGAATCTGGTGAAACAGATGCCTATGCTGCCGGAGCCTTTTCAGATTCTGAGTGGATACTGCAGCAGAAATTAACCCCTTTACACGTTACTATATAAACAGGACTCCTGTGTGGCACAAACAGGAAAAACAGGCATTTCCCAATCATTTTTTATCAAAGGAAAATGTGTATTACTCAATATTGACAATAGTGTTACTTTACACCTCGTGTGATGATCGCTAGGGTTATAGAATTGCTTAAGGATTAAAAGAGATATAAAGTTCTAATAATAATTTGTTTATTTATATAGAGCACACAGATTACGTGGCGCTGCACAGAGTTTACCAAATCAGTCCCTGTCCCCAATGGGGCTCACAATCTAATCACCTACCAGTATGTTTTGGAGTGTGGGAGGAAACCGGAGAAAACCCACGAATACATGGAGAGAACATACAAACTCTTTGCAGATGTTGACCCTGGGACTTGAACCTATTACCCCAGCTCTGCAAGGCTGTAATGCTACCCACTAAGCCACCGTGCTGCCCTAGTTAAAAATAAATTATTCTAACCCCCAACTAATCTTATGAGAAGTTGAGGCTATTGGGTCACCAGGTGCATATCTAGGAGAGACAGGGCCCTTTAGCAAGCTTCTGAATGGGGCCCCCCTTCCTGCCTTAAAAATATACATATCTGTATTTGTTAACTCACACATGCAAGTTACAATCATAAACACATTCTTTAGTGTGTCAGGTCAGATGCTGGGGCCCCCCCTGACACTGTGGGCCCCATAACAGCTGCCATGGCTGCTACACCTGTAGTTACGCCCCTGTGGGTCACAATGATTCATATAAGACAGAGGGACATGTTGTATCCCATCAGGCTCTATGGCCCTGGTGCATATCGCATGCCGCTTTGTTTATGGCAAGCAAGGACATATGCTGCCACTATAGCCCCTGTGGTCTCCTCTTCCTCCAGTAGAATGGGTATTTTTTTTGCCTTGCTTATCATTGCCTAGAATTTAGCTACATACACGCTATCATATCCACCCACACCCTCCCACACTTCTGCCCGAGGGCCGGTGACATCACCCGGCTCCCGGGAAGTCTCGTACATGCTTGTCGACTGATACGGCTGCTTAACAGGGATCGCGACCGCGCATGCGTGAGACTTCCTGAGAGCCAGGTGATGTCACCGGCTCTCGGCAAGAGGGGTTGGTCGGAGTGGGTGGATATGATAGTACGCAGTAGGCATGCATAATTAGGAGACTAATTAGGAGCGCCTGGAGCTAATTAGCATATTTTAGTTTTTTACAGAAATACAGTCATTTAAAACCTTATAAAGACATGTTCCTGTATTTAGTTTAAATGAAGGCAACCCAGGTGGTAGTTTTCCTTTAACATCAAATGCTGGCTCTATCCTTTATAGACCTCCATACACATAGCGCCAATTATCGTTTTTACAGGGGCCTCTGCAATTTCCTGTAAATCATGAATGGTCAACTTGTCGACATGGTTAATAAAACACCAGATCCATTAATCCATCCAATTGATGCAGATGAAAGGCGTATAGGGAATACACCGACTACTTCCATCTTTAAAACTTTAGTACTCAAAGCTAATCTATCAGAAGTATTTAGAGCATGGGTGGCAAACCTTTGGCATGGGTGTCAGAGGTGGCACTCAGAGCCCTGTCTGTGAGCACCCAGGCCATCACCAAAGAGGAAGCAAGGGATCATATTCAAGGTGTGGGCAGATCTGGATTATTATTGTAGCTCCTTCTCCAGGCCTGACAATTCTTCCTGTTTAGGGGAACCTGAATTTGTCCTCCTTCTTTTTCCTGTGTTCCAGTGTTCTCAGGACACTCATACGATTGGAAGCTATAACAGAGAAAAGACCAATAAGTTTATTGCTTAAATTGCCATGTGGGCACTTTGCAATAAATAAGTGTGTTTTGGTTGTAGTTTGGGCACTCAGTCTATAAAAGGTTTGCCATTACTGATCTACACCCATCTAGACATGAAGAGACCTTATTATTCCAATGTGAATATTGGGGGAAATTTATCAGAAGTGTCTGAGAGCAGAACTGTTCTAGTTGCCTGTGGCAACCTATCAGAGCTCAGCTTTCATTTTCCCATGGACGTTAATTAAATAAAAGCTGATTGGTTGCCTCGAGGAACTAGAACAGTTCTGCCTTCAGACACTTTTGAAAAATCTCCTCCAATGGTCTTTAGTTTAACTTAGGAATCAAGAATTGGAAAGAATCATTGCTACTATAGCTAAGCCTGAGGAATAGGGGAATAAGTCTCTGCGAAAGAGCCAACAAAAATATTCTGACATTGCCGTAGACTCCTTGTTCTGGAGATATGCATTGGGTGCGCTATAATGGTTTCCCAATGCATAAGAAGAAACATTCAATATAAATGCAATATAATAGCTTTTTTTCCAGGAATTAGTAAGATACGTGTTTATTGATTTTTCGGGCAGAAAGGTGTCCATTGCCTTTAAGCGCAGAGCCGGAGACGTGAGATAAGTGCTCATGTATTGAAACAATCAGGATTTCTGCGGCAGGATAATCATTCTGTTCATGACTAAAATGAATTAAACATTTTGCACGGATTCTCAGCCGCTTATTAAATTCTGTCGTATATATAATGACTATGGACTATGAGTCTTTTTTTGAACAAGTCCAATGAATTCTCCTTCTGATTGAATAGATTTCCATCCATCAGCATAAATAGCAATTACCAAAGATAATTTTATCATTGGAAATGATCCCTTTATCTGTGGAAGGTAAGTGAGTTCCCAAGGGTATTATACAGATACCCCTAAATGTCACCCTTAGTGTGACCCACAACCCTACCGGCTCATATAGGCATGGGACCGTCGTGCCAAATATTGCCATAAATCGAGTGATCATATGCAGTGGTCACATATTCCGGATGCCAAAGCTCAACGTTACAAATTCCTACACCAAGCAAAATAATTTTGCATGGAAATGCATACAACTAATTATTTTGTATGGAAAAATGTGCCCCCAATTCTCATATTGATTTTGATTCCACATACAGTGCATGCTTAACCCATTGTTGAGTGTGATAGTTCAGTGTGACCAGTTGCGAACACTAAACTACTCCAGTCAATTACATTGCTGTCAACGTTGCGTTTCCCGAATCTTTCGGGTTTTCCGACGGCCATGCCCCCGATTTCCGTCGCATGCATGCCAGCGCCGATGTGCCACAATGCAATCACGTGCAATCAAAAAACAGTCCAAACTTTCAATGCCCAACAGGTTTATGTGCAAAATTGTAAACATTTAAAGCCTGTAAAATAATTCCAATGTACATGTTGAGACAGGGTCCATGAAAAAAATCCTTCCTCTGCACCTGCCCTGGACCATGCGCACATTTACGCCTAAAAAGTTAAGCAAAAAAGTGATACACAAGTGAAGAGTCACACAGAACATGTGGAATTTAATGATACATAAGGCACTGCACAAGGTGCAGACCAATGCGTACTTGAAAAGCAACAGCAAAAGTCTCAGTAAAAGTTGCAAAAATGACAAAAATCGCAAAAATGAAAGAAAAAACTAGCAGAAATAAAGATACATATTCCCCAGTATCTAACCGCACTATGACCTAGTCACTCGGCTTTATATGGACAAGGGAGGGGGAGGAGCATTCACCTCTCTTCCCAAATGTGTGCTCACCCGGGTTACTTATAAGCACTTAATTTTATAATATTAATATATATTTATAATATTTTATTCATGGTCTAAACAAATGACCATAGTTGAGTTAGTATATATAATAATTATATACATTCTGGGAGATTTGACTTTTCGAAAAATCTCTAGACAAATGTGTACAACTTTAGCAAAGTCTTATTCACCAATGTGGGCCAACATTTTAACAAAAGTTTGTTTCAAAATTTTAGCCATGAGTTAGTCAATCAAGAAGTGTCACCAACAAAATATTTATCATCCCCGGCAATATGAGCCAGCCAACTACTGAGCAGCATGAGCCCCTTTAATCAATTTGGTGGGGCATGTACAAACATTGGGACATAAGTTGGTGGGGGCTAGAGAAAGTGGGCATGAAATGGGTGTCTACAAAAAGAGGGCAAAAGTTGGGTGGCTACAAAGAAGTGAGTGATATGGTGATGTTTAGAGGGTGGCCAAATGATAGGGGTCATTGTCCTATCTGGGGTAACTAAAAGGCGGGTTAAGCTTTGTAGTCACACTATTGAGAGGGGTATGGGTAATTAAGAATTTTTTATAGAAGGTTAACTGTAAGACTACATTCACAAGATGTATACCCATCGTATCGTAATATGGGGGGCATATATCGGCGCCGGGGAGTGGAGAAGGGGATGAGCGCTGCTCACCCCCGCCCCTCTCCATAGTAATATATGGCACAAGGTGCAATATTCTGATGAAAGATAGGACATGTCCTATCTTTCTCCCGGCTATGGAACAGCACGTGTGCTGCACCGTACTGCTCCCGTAGGGCACCGGGCGTCCATTTCCGCCAGCCGTATGTACATTCATACGTTCATGTGAATGTAGCCTAAGTCATAGTGGCCGATATATAGGCACACAGAAATATAGAGTTCCAAGGGGGAGGTAATAAAGATTGCTATATGGGCCAAGAATTTCTACTTGCACCCCTGCTTAATTTTACTGTCCATTCAACTTAAAAAAAGAGTCCAGAAACTGAATCTTAGGTTTCTAAAAAACAGAGCCGCTAGAACTTTATCATTTCATAAGTGAAGGTGTAGACAATGTACAGGCCGTGACGTATAAACTCTCTCCATGAACTTGCATTTCCCATGAGTTGTACTCAGTGGAGCATGGCTATTGATCGACAGTAACACTTATTCATGTTTGTTATGTTATATGGCTTAAACTTTTACCCTGTTTCACACAGTCAAAGGTAAACCCCATCCCACCAACTGATACACACTTTCCAAGCAGCAAGTCATTGAGATGTAGTAAGGTAAACAACACCCATGGCTGGTGGCTCTCTGCATTTCTATAACTTTAAGTCCATGACCTTCTCCTACATCTCTGCACAGGGAGAAGTGTGTGTTTATTTGGTTTTACACAACAAAAGGATTAGTCCACTTGCTCCACCCTGAAGAGTGCAATGTATACTCACTGTAATCTGACTACCAATACAAAGGTAACAGCAAAGGTATGAGCCTATTGTAGTTCCACGTCATTTAACCCTCAACTTTTTTTTTTCGACAAAACTCACTTAACTTTACAAAGTTTTTACACACCATTACCACTTGATGTTTGGTTACTGTTTGGAGAATGATTCCAATTTTGAACGCTTTTTCAACCAATAGCTACTCCATCAAAGCCTCCAACGCCATATATATACATGCACAGCCATGCCAAGAACCTAAAGGAAACTTGTCTCCCATTAGTGATGTTGAGTTCCAACAGCCCAATCGTTCTTTCCCCTGACATTTGCTCTTAAAGGAATGTCAAGACACCTTCATACAAATAAGATGGTCAAGCATCTTGCCAATATAAAGTACCATTTGTCCAAAGAAATTGTAAAGTTTTTATAAATTTGACCACTTTTGTATAAAAAGACAATGGAGTAGGGTGAGGATCAAGGCTACGGAAGACGTAGCGTAAATATACTCCAATCCCTGGTTGGAGTAGTTTTCAACCCTAGTACATAGAAATCCTTTAGATGCACCATTATATGTGTTATTCCTAGTCCATGATGAGAGGACAATGCATGGCATGAAGCTGCTCCTTCATGTAAGAGACAGTAGGCTGCAGTCCAGGATGTAGACCATGAGGCTAATTCCAAGGGTGTTAGTCTCCTTACCAGTTTTCACCATGTAACCCAGATCCATGGTGATGTGGACATTACTGCATCAGAATCACAAGTCTACAGGTGGCATCTGAATATAGCAGATCAGGAAATGGACTCCATGCCCCAGTAGCCTCTAGAGAAAAATTGCATAAATAGAAGATACAATTTTTAACCCAGATGGTAGGTTTCCTTTAAAGGACATCTATCATCAGATCAAGGATTATAAACCAAGTACAATGACATACTGGTATGAGCCCCCACTGGCAGGATCTGCTGTTCTTTTAGCTTCTTATGCCCTTGTTTTTTTTTAAAAAAAAGGGGCTTTAAAAATTATGCAAATGAACATGAGGGGCCCCAGGCTACCAAGGAATTCTTACAGAGCCTGGAGCCCCTAAGACTTATTTGCATAATTTAAAAGCCTTTTTTTCTAGGGCACAAAAAACTAGGGCACAAGATGCTTACAGAAGAGCAGATCCTGCCAGAGGGAGCACACACCAGTATGTCAGTGTGCTTGGTTTACCATCCTTAATTTGGTGATAGATGTCCTTTAAGGACAAATAGCACTGGTTCTTAAATGGATATTGGATAGTTGCAGAATCAAGGTGCATCCCAAGGAACTAACAAATTGATAAACTGAAATGCCTTCTTGGTAGGTGAAGGTGGGTATTATCGCTAGTGAAGACCAGGGATTGGATGGGGCTATTCTAATAATGTATACAAAGCAGATGGCTTGTTTGCTTTACGACCCAGTGGCCACCTGAAGGGTGAGAGCAGAGGCGGCTGCCAACATCCAAGAACACCAGGACCAAGGATGGAAGGGTCAAGAGTCAACCAGTGGCCATGCCTACATGCAGGAGGTGGCTTCTGTGGGTTGGTGCCACCAGGTCCCCTTAACATGAGATAAATGCGACATTTTCCTGAGCTTGTTTTCTCTGCGTACATGTAATTTTCTGATTTATTTCTAGTTTAGTTTGGCTGGTTATTGTGAATTAAACATATTGCACACAAATCAATGTATTCTGTATTTGTTTTCCAAGAATATTGCTAATACATATCAGACTCTGTTATGCTGTTTTCCACAGCTAGTCACGCTGGCATCTGGACTTTGTTCCTCTCTAAGTGCAACCAGCATGGGGCATTCTTGCTTATATTGTAAGTTACATTAAGGAATGTTTTGCTTTGTAAACAGTTGGTTCTTACAACACAGTTATTTTGTCTAATAGATCATTCGTATGCTATTTAATGTCTACGAAGCTAGAAAAATATTCACTTAATGTACAATTTCAACAGGACCTGCCAGCCATCTGTTGTGTGTGTGGGTGTCTCAGCTTCTCCCCGACAGCAGATGTCGATGGAAAGAAAGGGCAGGCTGCTGGTTTTTAACATGCCTGATCCTTTTGTTCTCGGAGGAGATAAGCGACGGCTAGAGGTATATGGTACCAGCTCAAAGGGTTTGTTCAAGATTTGGTGTTAATGGTTGATCCTAATGATAGGCCATCAATAATCGATCTTTGGCTGGCATCCACGTGAGATAAGCCATGGCTAGAAGTATATGGTAACATCTTAAAGAGATTGTTCGAGATGGGGTACTTATCATTCATACTCAGAATGGGCCTTTAAAACTTGATCGTGGGGCACAAACACTTGACGTCACATGATCATTCATGGCTCCCACACAAAGCTAATGGAGCAGAAGTTGTAGTAGCGGCTTTTGGCCACAATAGAGATATGAGGGAGATTAATCCCAAGTGTCTGAGAGCAGACCTGCTGTAGTTCCCATGGCAACCAGCTCAGCCATTAATTACCGACAGCTGTTTATAAAATTAAAACTGAGCTCTCATTGGTTTCCATGGATAACTAAACAGTTTTACCTCTTTACCTCTTTGCCAATCTACATGGGAGCGTAGATGGAGACACGAGTGAGCAGGGTTGTGCTGTTATTGCATATTGTTGGCAATCCTAAACAGATGGGTTTTCAGATTTCGGATGTCCCTTACAGGGTGGCAAGTAGGATAGCCAGGGAGCTGGTCCGTGGAACAAAGTTTAGAGTATGAACAAAAGACTTTCTATTCCCTACCATAAACAAATAATATTCATGACTTAGATTGAAAATCTGACAAGGTATTTGCCGATGGAATGATTTGACCAAACATTTTTGGTGTACTACCTAAAAAATGTTTGCAACTTATTTTTACATAACAAATAGGGCTAGTTAATATATAAGTTAAAGATAAGTTAAAGATTAATAAATCTTCCTTCGCTGCTGATGTCCTGCGCCCAGTCCGTCCTGCGCCCAGTTACAGGGGCACGGAAGCTGCGCTCACGGAGCTTTTGGTACGTCCGGCTTACAACACTGAGAGATAGGGACGGATGGGAGTGGCCTTAGACGGCCGGAAACTCCCTGTGCATGGCTTGAGTGCCTCTGTAAACAAACAGGGGCACGGATCAGATGGACCGCGGTTGGGACATCAGCACGGATGGAGGAGGAGAGTAAGTTTTTTATTAATCTCCATTAACACCTTTAATACAATTATAGGATTTGTTTTATATTTTCTTTGGGTTTAAGTTTACAAAAAGTGAAAAAAAATCTTTTAAAATGTAGAGAACCTTATTATTTTTTTATCAACTCAGAAAGACCATAATTAACGATTACCCTATCATGTGATGGGGATTTTGATATGTAATATGGGTTGTGGCTGGGATTTTTTTTCAAATTTTTTTGGATTATCTCGAAACAGAGCTGAACTATGTCTAATAAGACCCAGAAGCTCTACTAAACCCTATTCCACCCATCGATAATATAACCAATGAGTGGCAGCAGAACTGCCACTGCATATATTCACTACATAATTCTTGTTAAACCCATCCTTAGTGAAGAAAGGAGAAGATAGAAACGGTGAGAAACAAAGGCTCTAGGTGGGTAGTTGGACAGTGGGTGCTCCTTATTAGTTTATCAAGTTATATGCATTCCAAAAGGGTGCCACTAAAAAGAACAACTGACTGAAAAGGAATGTGGTGATAAATTAAAATAAAATTGCTTGTCATTTAAAGGAAACCTACCTTCTGGGATCTACCTGATAAGGTAGATCACATGGTAGATTGCTTTACAAAGCCCCAGCCCAATCTTTATTTTGTTTAAACTTTTAATAAAGCTGACCCTGGAAAAAGGTTATCTTTAACTTACGCAAATTCTCTCTAGAGGCTACTGGGGCATGGAGTTGCAACTTTATGGAGTGGGCGCTATGTCTACTCCACTCCCCAGTAGCCTCTCTCGTTCCCTCCTATCATCTCATCTACAGTGCGCAGCTACAGCCTGCAAAGTTGGAGCTAGTGCGCATGCGCAGAACTTCAGCTTCTTGGACAAGGCTGCGCAGCTTTGAGCTGCCTTGGTTCGGCTTAAGGCTCATACCAAGGATGTTAGTCACCCTAGCAGTTTTCACCATGAAACCCAGATCCATGGGTGTGTGGACATTACTGCATCAGAATATCAAGGCCGTTACCCACTCCCACTAGAGGTGGCATCTGACTATAGTGGATCAGGAAATGTACTCCATGTCCCAGTAGCCTCTAGAAATTTTTTTTCATAATTAAGGCGGCATTCACACTACCGTAGGGGGGATGTATCTATGGCCGACGTATATAGGGCCTATATATGTCCCCCATAGATGGCAATGGGCACACAGCACTCTAAGGGGAGCAGTACGGTGCAGGACAAGTGCGGCACCTTACCGATCCGTACCCTGTGAAAAGATCTTTTCTCGGCATACGGCGCCGTGCACCATGTTTCTCTATGGAGAGGGCCGGGGGTGAGCAGCGCTCAGCCCCTCCTCCTCTCCCCAGCACCGACGTGTGCCTGCGGTGCTACGCTACGGTTGGCACACGTCAGTGTGAATTCAGCCTAAAAGATAAAATTTTTACCCCAGATGGTAGGTTTCCTTTCTTAAAGGCAAGATGTCTAACAACTGTACCATTGAGATCTGCAGAAAGGGGGATTGTGATTCCTCCTGACCTGTTCGTAAACTTGGGGATTTCGAAGTCCGATAGAAGTCAGTGGAACTACAGTGCATTTTTCAGATTTCTTTCTTTTTTCTTCAAATTGCATATAACTCAAACAAAGAAAATAAGAAATAAACCAAAGAAACAAAAAAAGCGTTTTTAGTTTTCTAAATGAGATACATTAGACTTTCCATACTTGGCCACCACATGCATGTTTACTTACATAATCTATTTCATGGAGGAACAACCTCTATACTAATTGCGTCTGACCATCTTTTCTGTTTCATGCTTTTCCTTGTACTCTATAGCATTGTCCATAACTTATACCTAATTTGTAACTTCTAAATGAAATAGCTTGTAATTACTGAACAATTAACAAGTAAATTGTGTTTATATTTTGCATGAAATACTTCATTGTATTCCATTATTAATACATTAATGTTAATACGATATCCATTAAATTGCTGTGAGATGATTAGGAGCTAAGTCCACAAATAACTTGGAACTCAGTCAGAACTATTTTCTACTAACCTTGCCCTAGTAAATCTGAAACAAGTAGACTTGTATTGACCAGTCCTGCTGATATTTACATTATAAAAAATTCATCTGAAATAATTGGTTGTACAGGTTACAAAATCCTGCGCCCTATTCTTAAATTCTGTTTGGTTGGCAACACAGGATTTAAATTATGGATTATACCACATAACAAGAGCTCTAATCTTAACATATTGTTTCGCTACAATTTTGCAGAATCTTCCGGACCTGTAAATATTTTCTAGAGCTGTGCTCTAGGGATGAGTTTAATCAAGACCTGCAGAAATGTGTTGTATAATTTATTATCTCTACTATCTATTATCAATAACCTCTACTATTTGTATGATGTTTTCAGCGCTGCCATGGGTATTAGATAATGTTTAAGATGCTTGATAATATGTGTAGAGTCATTTTGTATAGGGATGATGGATAATATTTTAATCAAAAATTTTAATCATGAAATTAGAATTAAAGGGATTTCAGGACCCCGTACCACGAAAGACCCATCTATAAGATATGTTATAATTGAGTGGTGGGAATGTTACCCTTGGACCTCCAAGTGATTGCCTGGTGTACACTATACACCTCTTATAGAAATAAGTGAGAGGCGCACCAGTCTGGTCGGCAGACAGGACTTCTTGTAGTCGGACAGCTGTGTTGTTCAAGCCCCAACCGAGGTATAATGGCATCCCAATTCTATGTTGGCATGGCCAATTCACTATACGTTGATCCAAATGCTTCTTGCTGCAGCTGTAGCAAGTAACAGACAATCGTCAGGGGAGATGGTGTCTATCAAAGACCAATGACCTATCCTATCCTAGTACCTAGTCCAAGGATAGGTCATTAATAGTACACCCGCCACAAAAGTAAATTTGGGCTTTGGTGGCAGATTCCCGTATGACCTTTGCATTGTTGTTTCACCACATCCAACCCACAGGGACTTATAGTATTGTGGCTTTATGCTGCAGACTGCCTTAGGGTATGGCCAGACCCAAGTACCCGATCCTTGTCCCCCCATAGTAGCCATAGTAACACGAGATACTACCTTCAAAATTGAACTGCCATCAATTCAGTGTTGGTTCCAGGTTTCAGTAGGCCCCTGGGTGACAGAGCCTCAGTGGGCCTCTTTGCAGTGAACTCACATGGTAGCATTCAAAATTTAGAAACTGAAACAGTCTCCTGTTCCCTAAAATATTCCTTAGTTTATCATCCCAAACACCCTGTATCATTAGATACAGCCCTCCTCGCCCCCATGGATTCCTTATGTAGAGCATTATGCGGGCCCCCAGCAGCTCTGGGCCGAGTGCTGGCGCCGCTCCCTGCATCAATTACAAAATCTCACAAAATGATGTTTACTTCCTAAATACAATTATTTGTATCTTTAAATGACATGTATTCCCTGTAATACAAGATGGCTTGTTGTTTTTTTGGCTTGTAGATAAGAATTGAATATAAATAGAAGATTCATATTTCCAATTGGCATATAATAAGATGGGGCATGGGGGTGTGGGTTCGGGATGCATTATGGGTAAATTTGGGTTATTTACTAGATCTGCCTTGGATATAACCTTTGAATAAACAAATGTGCTTGATACGATTTGCCACCTCTTTCTGTTCTATATTTTCACTTGTGATTAGATGAGCTACTCTGTGTTTTTTGGAATGATGCAAAGCCCCCTGATGTGTTTTGAGTAAGGCAGATCCTACATTCACTTATGTTGGTGGAATAAGCTAATACATATGATGGTAATGAATAAACAATAACAACTGGCCTCTTCTTCCCCAGCCTCTTTGCCAATTAATTTCCAAATCAATTTACTGTTTCCTTTGCATTTTCCAAATACTTTTTTAAGAATTATACTTAAAGTTCATGAAACATCCTGAATTTTTTTATGATTTAAAATGAAATATCCAGTTTATAGCAGAATTAACTCCTTAATTATGTCATTTTGTTAATTCACTTTGTTAACTTTTTCAAAAGATTTGGTTTAGGTCCAAATCGAAATGGTCTGAACCAAATTTTGCTCCAATTGTCCTCAAAATCAATTTATATATCAATATCTCTATCCATCCAAAACACAGCATTAAAAAGTTCCTATCTTTGTTCCTAATTTTGTTGATTTCTTACAAATGTTTAATTTTCCTTCAGCCGCCCCCCCCCCCCCCTCCCTCAGCCTTGGTTTTATTGTTTTTAAAAAAAAGTTTTAATGAATAAAACTGTGTTTTTGACTAAGGGGAACCATCCAGCCCAGTGGATACATGAGGAATTTAATCCGGGAGTATCTAACCAGTATTTTTAAAGATTTGGATTTGATTCATTGCCATGAAAAATTCCAGATTCCAATCAAATCCTCAAAACCAATCATTTTTGCTCAACTTTATTTTTTTCACATTTCAAAAAATATGCCATTGATTAACTAAGGGACATGAGAGTCTGTTTGTTGTGGATAGTTTCACATCATAATATGGGTGGTTTGGGCTGTTCAGGGTCCAAGGATACAAGGGGGCCCAGTACCCCAAATTTTGATATTGATAAAATAGATAGGTACCCTTGCCACCTGAAATTCTTTCATAACTTCTCACATATGTATACAAGAGCCCTTCCAGGTCTTTAACATTCTCCAATGATACTCAAACTGAAGAACTAAAAATCCACCGGCAGGGACCCCCCTCCTTTTTCAAGAAGCTTGCTTTTGGCACCTTATATAAGAAGTAAATAGCAAACCATTGTGGGAAAAGTACAATTTTTATGTAGCCCAGGAATCTTTGCATTCTCAATCCACCTAGTAGCTTTTCATCTTTTTATAGGTCTAGACTGGGATTTTATACCAACTTCCAGTATAAATGGAGCAACATTGGTTCATACCAAATAGATTCAGACCCAAATGAGATCCTTTCAAAATTTTGGTAAAGCTTGCCTGTGACGGACCACACGGGACACGGAGCCGATGCCGGAGCCGTGATGGATAGAAGAGGACCTGCCAGGGGGCGTCGAAAGGCGAGTACATTTTTTTTTTCCTGCAGGCATTATATTGGGGGTTGGCAGGCTATATACTGGGGGGCCAGCAGGCTATATACTACATGGGCTAGCAGGCTATATACTGGGGGGCTGTGACCAATGCATTTCTCACCCTCGGCTTATACTCGAGTCAACAGGTTTAAATTAGGGGCCTCGGCTTATACTCAGGTCGGTTTATACTCGAGTATATGCAGTAAATGACTAATCTATAGAATCTCCAATCAAACCCCATAGTTGAAAGTGCTGTTCCGTTTTCTGCACAGTCGGTGCATTGAGAGCTACAGTTTCCCGCGACACCCCCTACAAAGAGAACACAGCTAGTACCCAGTACACAATATAATAGATTATGTATTGAGTACCTGGGGTTGAAATAAATCAATCATTACTGCCTTATAACAATAAGGCTTCCCATAGCAATCTGCTCCTATGTATTGAGTTTCTATCTTTGTACTCTCTCCCTATGGAAATGTAGGTTCCCAAGAGCAATGTGCATTTTCCCTGCCGCTATTACGTACTGTCCCATTGTGTTTTCCACATTCGTGTATTGACTCCATACATAAATAAATCATTTACAGGATTCACAAATCATTACAAGTAAAAATGGCAGAAATTTGAAATTCATAACACATAAGAGGGATTTGCTTTTTGATAAATATAATTTTCTTAAGATCTGCTGATCTGTAATGACACGTAATTATGGGATAATGGTGTTGTTGTTGTCATGGTGTAATTGCAAGGACTGTTCTTCGTAGGTCATCTCCCTCAAGGTTTCCGGGCAAAAGCTTGACCAGTGTGTACGTTTCTCTTGTACATATTTGTTAGATTGTGTCTCAATGTGACCATAGAGTCACCTTAACCTGACAGATTTGGTAGGAACAGCCAAGAATCTAATGGGGGAGTTTCATAGAGACTGGAGTGAGATGTTACACCAGAAATTCAAGTATAAACTGGACCGAGCTGTGACCTATACAGGCGGTCCCCTACTTAAGAACACTCGACTTACAGATGACCCCAAGTTACAAACGGACCTCTGGATTTTGGTAATTTACTGTACTTTAGACCTAGGCTACAATAAATAGCTATAACAGTTATCAAAGGTGTCTAAAATTAAGATTTATTGTTAATCTTGGTTCTCATGACAACACAACATTTATAAAATCCAATAGTCATAGGGGCCCAAAGAATGTTGCCTGCAGCTACAATTATAAAGTATACAGTTCACAAATTCAGCTTAGGAACAAACCTGTAGAACCTATCTTGTACGTAACCCGGGGAGTGCCTGTAATGTACTTTGTGCAACTTTGATCTGACTTGAAGAGACCTGTCCTTTCCAGTGAGGTCTTACTAACACATGGCTTCTTTTCAATGGTGTTAAATGGAAGAAAAGTTGCAAAATGTTGAAAATATTGGTTTGTGCAAATGTTTGCTAATTTTTTGCAGTATAAGTTCTTAGCCCGATCATGTAGGATGCGCCAACTTTGCACGACTTTGTTTGTGGTCCCTAACCTGTTTCACATGTTCTGATCTGAGCCTGGATACTTGATTCTAATCCTCTGAGACTTGTCGTCCAGTTTCTGGAAACTTGTCCCTGATCTGAGCTTTGATTCTCACTCTGTACCTCTAGTTAGTGTTGGGATGACCCGAACAGCAAAGTTCAAGTCCATACAGAACTTCATTAAAAGTTTAGGGCAGGGCCCAGGTTATGGCTCCCCTTCTTACTCGTTAATGCCCGTGATTGGTGCTGGCACCAATCGCATGGGTGTTAAAGGGGTATTCTCATCTGGGCATTTACATTTAATTAAATTCATTTGCCATATGTAAACATTTCTTCAATTAGATGTTATTAAAAAAAATGTTCCTGTGTGAAGATAATTTCTCATAAATGTAGTCATGTAGTCCCTTAGAAACGAGATAGCTTCCCCGGATACGACCACGTCACACTCTGGCAGCGGTGGCCAGACATGCGCTAATGAGCTCTGCCTGACTACCAGGATTCAGCGATCATTACCACAGGACGGCTGTAGGATATGCAGGAACTCCCAGACATTTAATATTCAGAAACTTTTTGTTTCTTTGTGCAATCTCTCCAGCAGACGTGGCCGTAACCAAGGACACAGTCTTGTTTCTAAGGGACAATATCACTACATTTATGGGAAATTATCTTCACAAAAGAACATTTTTTTTAATAACATCTAATTGAAGAAATGTGTATATATGGCAGATTAATGAAACTGAAAGTGAATGCCCAGATGAGAATACCCCTTTAATTATTTAAATTCCGATGGCAAAGACTATGTGGCCCCTAATGACATTAAAGGGAGCATATTGGCGCCGTTGCATGCTGCTGCTGTCATTTAAATGCTGCTGGCAACTTTGTCAGTGACATTTAAACAATTAACGCCCACGATCGGTGCTAGTGTACCAGTGGGGGTCTGGTTTCGGTACCTGGACCCAAACATATGTTTAAAATTCAGGTTCAGCCAAGGCTTAACAGGTCCCAGTCATCACTACCTGTAGTACCTGTTTTTGATCAGATTTTTTGCATGACCCTAGAGTTCCACACACCATCAAAGCTAAAATCAAAAGCAATCATCATCACACAGACATCATGTATTTAATGTTCAGACAATGTTAGGTTCAATTTCAATATGTTGTTCTCAATCAGAAGACATGTATTCATCCTAAATGTATGCATGCTTAGCCAAAATGAGCATATATGGGTATGGGGAGGTCAGGATGAATTCCAGTTGGCCAACATCTACATATGCTGGCCACCTCTAGTTACTGATCGGGAGTGATTTGTTCTCTATCCATTGTATGGTGCTTCAACTCACCTGTAGGTTTCCAAACTGCCCACTACCTACACAAAATTAAAGGTGCTACTTAATTTAAAAAACCTCTAAAATCTTGGATGTTGTCCCCATATGATTCACGGTTATTTCTGATGACAGCCTTGAACATTATAGTCAGATTCAAGGTTCTACAATACCAACATGTCCTTGCCCGTTGCCTCGAAGAATATATATATAGAGAGCTTCTACCCATTAATTAACCTCATGCTGTCTTAAAGGCAAGCAACATGTCTGCAAACAAATATAAACGTATGTTATATATGGCATTTCCCTTGACACATTCATACTGAAATGATAGGCGGAGGGTGGAGGGGGGTGGTTGTCGATTCGCGGATGAGCAACTTTCTCTTGGATGTCACCAACTTTAAAGGCCAAAACCTTTTGCTAGAGTTGTAGCGCATAAAGAAGTGGGTTTTTTTTCTTCCCCCTGGCCGGCAGCCATGCTGTTATATTTATGTGCTGTGGTGTTAATTAGGAGGCGAGTTTTGCTGCGTGCTACCTGTGCTGTTCTCTCGCTGAGCGGTACTTAATCCACAGATAACAGGCACTCTCCTGTGACAGGTCAGGAAAAAACGAGATAAAAACACAAGCATGTAGTGGGTACATCAGGCAGCCTGTGTTATCAGATGTCTCTCTTCTTTGACAGGTGGTTTTAAGTATAGGTTTCACTGTGTTATTAGCACAAGGTGAGATTTTAATTGTGTAGCCAGTGCACAATTAGAAAAGATTCAATTCTCATGCTCTCTCTGATGCACAGATGTCTGAAGAATGGATCGAGCTTCTCCACGTTAGGTTCACGGCACATGAAAAACGCAGCATAATTATTTTGCCATCCTGTTGAGTCGTTTTTCATTTTCTCCTAGCATTAAGTCAAAATATTCAAAAGATTTGCAACAATAAATAGTACGTGAAACACATATTTTAGCATTGGATGGATGAAAATATTCACGCTACTGAAGAATCACATGTCAGGCTGCCAGTAACGCAAAAAGAAGAGTTTCGGGAATATTATTATCAAATGTGATGAACTGGAATATGTCTATAATGTCACCTTATGGAAAATTATTTACTAGAAGCCAACGGACATCTCACCCGTCTTCCCGATATTTGTCCATCCTCCATTCAGTCAAGCAAACATGTATACAGGAGTTTGTGTCGCCAGAAAATAAGATAAGCTTTTTTTATTTTAACATATTTTTTAGTAGAATGATATACTTTTGTACAAAAATGTCAAAGCTATTATATTTAAGGATAAGTGCTATGTACTGCAAATAGACCTCTATATAGATTACACTGACCCATCATTACATCACTAGTGATAATAGATGATGTCACAGCTTATCTCTTCCCCCTCCCTGTACAATGATCTTTATATAGATAACAATGACCCATCATTACATCACTACTGACAATAGATGATGTCACAGCTTATCTCCTCCCCCTCCCTGTACAATGACCTCTATATAGATAACACTGACTCATTATTACATCACCAGTGACAATAGATGATGTCACAGCTTAACTCCTCCCCCTCCCTGTACAATGTCCTCTATATAGATAACACTGACCCATCATTACATTACTACTGACAATAGATGATGTCACAGCTTATCTCCTCCCCCTCCCAGTACATTGATCTCTGTATAGATAACACTGACCCATCATTACATCACTACTGACAATAGATGATGTCACAGCTTATCTCCTCCCCTCCCTGTACAATGACCTCTATAAAGATAACACTGACCCATCATTACATCACTACTGACAATAGATGATGTCACAGCTTATCTCCTCCCCCACCCTGTACAATGACCTCTATATAGATAACACTGACCGATCATTACATTACTACTGACAATAGATGATGTCACAGCTTATCTCCTCCCCCTCCCTTTACAATGACCTCTATATAGATAACACTGACCCCCTCATTTCATCACTACTGACAATAGATGATGTCACAGCTTATCTCCTCCCCCTCCTGTACAAGGACCTCTATATAGATAACACTGACCCATCATTACATCACTACTGACAATAGATGATGCCACGGCTTATCTCCTCCCCCTCCCTGTACAATGACCTCTATATAGATAACACTGACCCATCATTACATCACTACTGACAATAGATGATATCACAGCTTATCTCCTCCCCCTCCCTGTACAATGTCCTCTATATAGATAAAACTGACCCATCATTACATCACTACTGACAATAGATGATGTCACAGCTTATCCCCTCCCCCTCCCTGTACAATGACCTCTATATAGATAACACTGACCCATCATTACATCACTACTGACAACAGATGATGTCACAGCTTATCTCGTCTCACAATGTCCTCTAACTTCTTCTAAATTAAGAAAAAAATATACAATTTGAAATTAGATAAATATTAGAAGAAAATAACTAATTGGTGAGGTTCAGTCAACCTTAGATTCACATAATAATCAGTTTACAAGAAAATATTTTTTTTATTTTTAGGAAACCTGAATTTGGGGCCATAAACAATTATTTGTTCCCATGCCAATCAGTCTGTCTTTTGCCATATGCCGATCCTAATATGATATGTGTTCTCTGATCTTTTCCATATTGTTCAAATAAGTCTTTATTGTGAAAACCTACAAGGTTCCCCTATCTAATTTCTCCGTCTCTCTCGTGATGGGATCAAATTGATAGCATGGCTTGAATCTCATCCAGCTTGTTATCTCTCAAATTAATATATATATTTTGTTAATAATCAGCCTCCAGAGGCAAATCTTGCGAATTCTCAAATTGGGTGCCTTAAGGAGCATCTCCATGCAATTAAAAGCAAGCAGCAAATTGCCGCCCATCAGGGATGGGAATAGAAGCCTGCATTGTTAAATGAGGTTGAGAAAGGCAGAGGTGCTCGCAGGAGATTTCCAGGAGGCTCACAAACGCTTCAAATGTTACAAATGACATAGATTGAGTTATTGGCACATCAACTGGGCTCTCACCTGCTTGTAATTCAAGTGAGATCTTTAGCAGGGTGTTAAGGGTTACACAAGCTAGCTATTATGGAATAATTGGTGACACATCATGGCATTCCCTGAAAAAAATGAGCGTTAAAATGTAGATTTCCTCAAAGCATCCTCAATCTTCAACACAAAGAACAAAGATGCCTCAAGCTTACGACAATATTTGGTCGAAAAATTGGCCCAAATTATTCTTCCTTCAATACAGATACTAAAATACGCACTGCTTTATACGTACATTGTGCTCAGTGGGTAATATATTTTAGTATAAAATGTCATAAAACATCTTTTACATTTTTTTAATTTTTACATTTTGTCCAAATTTTAAAACAGAAATTTGAATTCATTTGAAATCTACCAGTATTTTGTTATGTTCAAATTAAAATTTCGAAAAGGATGATGTTGTAAAATTTAAAAAATCTATTCATGGGTTCAATTTTAGATTTTATCGATGAAAAGGTAAGAAAAAAGAACTTTATAGAATTTTCATTTTGATTTGATCTAAATTTAAAATTCAATTTTCTTTTGTTATTGAAATTGAATTTTTTGGTAAATACATACTTTTGTATGTTACTTGCTATTTTCTAATGCAGTTCTTAATCCAGACAAAATTTTTGGGAACATATTTATGTACAGGATTAATTTTACATGAATTTTTAGTATTGATGAAATTTCGCTTTTGCTGTTTTGCTCCCTGTTAAAAGGAATAGACAGTGTATGTGTTTGTTATACATGCTAATGAATGTGTGAATCAATATTATAAGACACTACATAATTTCTTGTCTATGGAAAAATTTACAGGCATCTCTTAGGGCCTAACAGAAATTTTTCCAACAGAAACTATTACGAGACGGCCCTTAGGGTCTTGATTAGGGCAATAGCTGTCATGATTACCCAATCAACACCAGTGATCACATTGCTGGGAATGACAGGGACAGTACATGTCTCTTAGTAATTATAGGTAATTGATTCCATATAGGTGACTTAGCTTGCCATTAAAATGTCATTATTATAGCAAAAAAAAAAAAAAATACAAAACTTCAAGTGAAAACCAAATCAAACAAACAAATTCTACTAAGAGATTTTTTAATAGAATTTATTATTATTAAACTATTGATTTACATTATGAAAATGACTTTATTGCACATTTGTGCTCACATTTACTCGTGGTTATTAGTGGTTATGTCTGATTCTTGAGAAAAAGAGAGTCTGTTGGGTTAGGTCAAATGTAATACAAATCCATCATTTCTTTTCACTTATTAATCTAGATATTGAAAAATATGGACTTAAGTTGGTTCCACTTTCTCATTAAAGAGGGTTGTCGAGCCACTCACATGAAATTCAAGTTTTGCCCTGTAATAATAATAATAATCATTATTTTTATAGCGCAATCAAATTCCGTAGAGCTTATACAATATAATATTACATTACAGGGTATAAACAGTTATATGGAACAATAATTTTGCCCTATCCATATAATTAGCTGATCGGTGGTGGTCCAAATCCTGAGAACCTCATCGATCACGAGAAGAGTGGTCCGTCGTACCCCAAATGAACAGAGCAGCTGGTTACACATGTGTTTTTTGCTTTATTTATCTCTATGGCACTGACAGAGATAGTCAAGAGCAGTACTCGTCTATATCCAAGTCCGTCCTGACGCTCAAGTTTTTTGAGGATGTGGTTACAGCAAACCCTCATTCTTGTGATTGTTCCCCCCATTGTGACCAAATCACAGTTGAATGCTCTTGGTCTAAAAGATCTTCTCACTACAGATTTCACATTTATCAAAAACGGGGGGGGGGGGGGGGGGAAGAATAATAAATTCACATATTTTGGGACTCGACAGTGGTTTCTCTGGAAAACACTTACATAGATCCAGTTGTGAATTTGTGTAATTCAAGGTCAGCTGTGAATTTTTTTTGCAAAGGAATCCAAGGTCGAGGAGATACTGTATGAATGAGAAACTCAAAAGGGGGGAGTAACTTAAAAATCTGGTAATCTGTTCCATGTCTTTCAAGACACCCGAATAGTTTTTAGCAAACCAATCCCAAACCCAATTACACACATTTTTTTATACGTAAAAGAAGAAAAAAATATTGAAATATCGATAAAAAGAAGAGAAAATTGTGTAAGTTTAAAGATGAGTTTGAGAACCAGTGATTTTCTTTGACTTCGTTGGAAGTGTCACGAGACTAAAGTTAGAGAAAGTTATTAGAAGAGCCTACTTTGTCCTTTACCTTTCAGATCTCATCAAAGTTCTCCTGACAGTAAACCTTAAGTCTTGACTAGTCTCAACATGTCCCTGTCCTATGACTTTTATCAGCTTAGTGACAGTGAGAAGAGAACAAGGTGATCCTCTTTACTGTGTTCTTATTATCACCTTCTCCCACACAATTAGAGAACAGCAAAAGGTACTCGACAGGTCAACACTAGGAATGATTATAACCCGAGCTCAGAAAAGTCTATTCTCAAGGCTGGCGCTGAGGTTTTCTTCCTTCTCTATTCAACATCCACACTTGGCATTCCTTTAGCTTAAAGTCAGAGGGACAATGCAGAATGAGGTCAAATTTTTTGAACTTTTGAGTCATATATTCTACGACTGTCTGTAATGACTATGGATTGTTAAAAACATGATCTAGATAACAATGTACATCACATTTGTATATTATAGGCTGCTTTTTGAATGTACCCATTGAGTTTCTTTAAAAAATGTAATAATTGAAGTTGGGGGGGGTACAAAAGAAACAATAGAATAAGTCAATGTTTTATTCAGATAAACTCATAAAGCAAATTTATAGCCTGTCATATTATTGTTGGGGATGTTTGCGGATAGGAGAGGTTTCTGAAATTAAAATATCAATAAATATGTTCTGGTACTAACTATTGTACATAGGCTCAAAATATAGTTCTGATATCCAAATGTATTAAAGAATATTGAGGGTCATTAGAGGTCAGAGGATGTGAAGGATCGGCTCCTGGTGCAGGTTATTGTTTAGGTAAAGTTGTCCCTCGTCATTATGGAACAGGTGATGGTGGAGATGGATTCAATGCTTTAGTGTAATTCTTGTAGAGTGGGGTAGGGGGTATTAGATATCATGCTAGATGTCTTACTGTTTTTTTTTTATTTTATGGGTCAATAACTTTATTAAACAAACTGTTGTACAAGTCATTTCCAAGAAATCCAATAAAAAGAAAACCACAATTGTACTCATGTAGGTTAGTTAGTTTGGTTGTAGGTTAGTTAGTATATTAACTATTAGTACAACAAATAATTCAATAGTAGGGGTAAAAATTAAACAGTACTGTCGCATTCGAAGACCCCTTGTATTAATGATTGCAATTTACATGTACGACAAAAATAAACTTAGAATTTAACAAGTACACAGGGAGGACACATGAGGGACGGGTATCAGGGGAACACACTGTTTGGTTTGTCTACTGTCTATTCAAGAACACAAGGGTACGGGTCAAGGAAGTTGAGCTCAATATCCTAGAACATTCTCCGAGATACAAGGAGCAAATTCAATCTATGGGAGGGTAGCCGCAGAAACCTACTTCGCACAGAAGTCCCTGAAGACTAGCCACAGTTACCATAGCATATGCTTTCAGTTCTTCCATCCTGAGAATTTGATTGAGGGCAATGCCCTTGAGGGCACTGAATCTGATATTTTTAAATTTTAGATAAAGCCTTAGGTAGATAGTATCTCTATATGTACATCTCACGATACTTCACCTTAGGTTCTATCCATGCTTGGTCCTCCACTATTTGGATATAAACCACAGTTACCTCCTTGTTTCAAGTACAATAGCCTGGAGCCTTCAATCTCCCATCCTTCCGAAACTGAGCAGTGACAAGATATCCACAGATACATGCCAATTCCAGTCTCATTCTGCACCTCTGCTTGTATTCCTGCGAGGGCAACACCAGGAGATAATATTTTTTACTGTTTTTCTCCTGCTATTCCTGACAGCAGGTCCTCCAATTTTGACAGCTTTTTAAAAGTAATTTTAACAGACAAGTGATTTCTTTTTCCGTGAGATGTCAGAATCTGGAAAGTGTCAATGTAAAAGCTACACACTATGACATATAATCACTTAACCCCCTTGTCTAGAAGCTCAGGCAGTTTGTTATACAACTTACAAGAAGGTTTGTGCCAGACAAAGTCATAAAACACATTGGGGGTGTATATATAAATGACGCTTTGTCTTAAATACCAAGTAGGTGAAATCTTCTAGACGGAGTAAGCTGTGACATAAGGTGGTTACTTACATAGTAATATTTTTGCTTTGTCACAGACACAAAAAAATTTGGGAATTGAGGATTGATACGTTGTATTCGGTCATGACTTCACAATGAACTGTGGCCACAATCTGGGTAATTTAGAGTTGATCACCATGATTATTAGTATGTCTTGTAGTTAGGTGGGTTGACTGAGCTACTCCACTTAAACCTGCTCCAATATCCAACATCTACTACTCCGGACCTACCCATACGTACATATACACTTGTAATGCCAAGTTGCCACTAGTGGACTAAATAAGGTGTGCAAGGAGCACTTCCCCCCTCCCACCGTTCAGTGTTGAGGGAGCAGGTGGAATGGTGAGACAGTGTAACAGCCTGTGAAGCTGCAGCATGGAGGGTCTCTGATAACACCCCCAGGAACCCTTTTGCTTCATTAGCATAATTTTAAAAGTAGAATTTACAAGAAAGGAGGAGACCATGTATAACAAATATATGTAAATTACCAAATAAGATTGCCATATCAAAAGATTGATGGTATATTTTCTTTATATGCCCTTTACATGCCCATCACTTTCTCTAGCATTGTCATTCCCCTTTGAAGGCATGGGGGGGTGATGACCCTTGGTAAAATGGCGGTGCATGCACGATTAGCATTTAAATACTGCTGGCATTTAAGGGCTAACCCCCACAGTTGGTGTCAGGATGTTACCTGTGGGGGTGAGCCAAGGTCAACTCCAGGTTTCAGTAGGCCCCTATCCCCTGATGGTGGCGGGGAGTCTCCCTGCAGGCATTTAATGCGTGAATTCCCATGATTGGAGCTCGCTATGGCATGTGGATGTTGCGAGGGGATGTGAGCTGTAAATTAAAGCTGATACCCTTGTTTCCTGATGACGGTTCAGCTCTGGTTATGAGCCGAAACGGCCTCAGCTCCATAATGCACTGTTACTGCATGGACCGCTAAGTTACAGTGCTCTATGCAGTAATAATAATAAGGGTTATATACAGCCCCCCAATGGATTTATGATATAGAGCCGCTCATAGTTTTACTTTATAAAGGCATAAATTATAATTACGGGTATAAATTAGAAATTATATACAGTCCATCAGTTTTATGATTCAATGTGGCCAATACACAAAAAATGAAAGTTTCCTGACCATCTCATGACGGTCCAGGGCTCCCGCTCTCCTCCTAACCTCTTCCGCTGTTTTTTCTGTGAAGGATAAATTTTGGGACAGAATTCACAGTGAGTTGCTCTGAGTCCTTTTGGTTCTGCAGTGGTATCTGTTGAGCAGCCCCTCTAAGGCAGCAGTCAGTGAGTTGCTTCACATGCGTTGGTGGGATGGCCCCCTTTTACTGACAACCGGCGCTAGCACTTAACCTAGGCTCTGCAGATGAGGGACCGTGAGAAGAGTGAGTGCCTTGGACCCCTCTGGTAGCTCTGGGCCCTGGGTATGCCGGTTGCTGGCCCTGGAGTAAGCGAACCTGAACTCAGGTTCAGTCTGACTCAAAACTTGAATGGGTTTACTCTTCATTCGTTCCTTCATAGATTGTAAGATCGGTAATATCTTATTTTGTTTGTATATGTGACCAAAGCTTAGCAGGAACATAATGGTGCAATCTCAATAAAGATTTATCGTTTTTATTCTACTTTCCTTAAAGATAAATGGCAACATTTTTATATAATTTTTTTTCCTATAGCTTATTGTGGATTATGGACAACTCTACCCACAACCGGAAGATGCATTCCATTACATCCTACAGATGTTGTCATTCGAAGATGTGGGATTGGTAAAAAGTTTTTATGCTATAAATTGTATATTTGTTGTAAAGTATTTCTACCAATCCCCACCATGCATTTCTCCTGCGCCATTCTTTAGATCTATCCATTAAGCGATTTCGAGATGTTCCTTGGTTGCATGGCAACCTACTGTAGAGGAGAGCAGCACGACATGATTGACATATTTAGTTAAGTTTAAGCCTTGTGTCTTGGGTATATTACTCAGCTCGGTATTACACAGTCTTCGATATATGTTAATGTCAAATGCCGGCTCTACTTGCTCTTTAACGTCTGTAATATCGCCTTCCATGACAGCAATAATTTCTGCTGTGACTGTCAAACCAAATATAAAGGTTAGGAAGGAACAAGCTCATATTCTGTGATCCATCACACGAGGGCAAATGTTATTCCGAGTCATTGCTTCAGGCAAAGAATATCTCAATACAGGGAAATTATGTAAGCATTCTAATATCTAAAAAAAATCTATATTTCCAATATCCTGTACAATATTTAATACTTTGAAAAATAACTGGAAGTGGCTTACTATTACTCTACCCTCTAAGAAAACAAGAATTGGCAAGTATGTATTTTTATAATGGGGTTTGGAGGAATAACGGTTCAGGTGATGGCTACATATAGCCAACTTTAGAATGATCAAAATGGAAGTTTCAACATAGCCATACACTTTTTATTATACTGCAGTCAAGGGTGTGTGTATCGTCCTGCTAGCGTCCTCAAACGGTAAACTGATTAATGTTCAATGTTGTTTGTCTTCTGTGTTCCTGACCTTGGCTCGCACTACTTTTGTCTCTGCATTTCATGTTCTGATGTCTCTCCCTGACATCCCCGAGTAGTCTTGGCTATGATCCTGTGCTGCCTACTCTGATCTTTGGCCTGTTTCTTGGTTATGCTTGCTCCTAACCACTTTTTGATTGATTCCTAGTTCTTCACACTGATCGGCTCTCCGTCAGAACTACTCCAACTGGAAGCAACATGAGCAAAGTCTAGGTCCCAACAAAGGGCTTATAAGGTGAATCAAGGGGATGACTTTGACAATGCTCAAACCTATTGTGGGGCAGAGTTCATCCTATACCCACTGATGACTTAAAGGGGTTGGCCACTTTAATCTAAATTTTACTCATGTCTTAGGGGCATGTTGAGTGTCATTTGTCCCACTTACCTTAATTTCAAATTCTCCTTCATTGTCCCGAACCTCCCTTGCTGTACTTTGGTCCATGGTTTATCTTCTCTCTTCCCCTGGCCTTCCACGTTGTCTCTCTCACTGGAGGAAGATGTGATCCTCCTTTCCATCGGTTGTGTGTGTTAACTATGTGCACACCGCTCTTCTTTCTCTGTCAGGTATGCACACAATGGGGACAAGATGGCGCCCTCTGCTCCTGCCCCCTCTGGGAAGCTGCGAGGAGACAAGGAAATAAGCGGACACCACAGTAAAGTACCAGGTGAGTGGCTTTAGCATCTGCAGTTGGGACTGGCAGGGCTTATATTGTATTAGGGATCTAATGATATTTATTTAGGGAAAAAACCTAAAGGTGGCCAACCCCTTGAAAAGTGGCCAATTCCCCTAGATATAATGGGAATTGTTGATATTGGACAAATCAAATGCAATATGATCTAATGCATAAATGTTTACCTTGATTATCGAAAAGGGGCTTTCCTACATATTACATTCGCCATCTATCCACAGTAGATGGTAAGTGTCTAATCCCTTGTGCCTCCTCTCTTCCAAGTGTTAAGGAGTTTGTGTGGAGTAAAGGTCAAGCTCTCATTCAGCATCAGTAGGGTGAATGTAGTATTACACACAATACAACACTGCCCCTTTCAATTTTTTACAAAAAAAGGAAGGTAAAGAGGCTTCCAGTATCGTGAAATGTGTGACCTGTTCTTTGGATATTTTAAAAATGTAAAAAAAAAGAATAACTAACATCAGCGCTGGATTATGGATTGTGGAGGCCCCTGGTGTGGGCCCTCTCCACAATTTTTTGCAATAAAGTAAATGTTGCAGTAATAAAATATACAGCCCCCAGTAACTCACATATTGTACAGCTCCCCAGTAATAAATATATAAATATATACAACATCAGCTTATTGTTCCGTCGCTGTGCCATAGACAGAGGTATGTGGGGGGGTCCGTGTCTTCCTCCTGTTACCGACCGGCTCTCTATTAAAACACCAGCCAGTTCAGATAAGTCACAAATTCTATTTCTGCAAATATAGTGGGCGATTCATCTACACCATTGGTTGGTGGGGACCCCTTTAAGAGCAAAGTAAGAGCTGGCCCCTTGAACCCTCCACATAATCAGTCTCTGAGCTGATAATATTGATGACCTAGTCTAAGGATAAGTCCTTAATATAAGATTGGTTGGAGTCCAACACTGTATACACCCACAGATCAGTTGTTCTTAGCAGAGAATGGAACAGGAAGCCAATAAATCTGTTCGCCGTGTGGTGGCTGAACTGAATCACTACTTTGTTCCAATTTAAATGATCTGCAGTAACCAGGTCCGATCACTCCATTCTCTGTGTATCAGCTGCCAAGAGCAACCATATGTGGGGGTGCTGATTTTTGGACCCCCAAAAATCTAATATTGAAGGCCTATTCTTTAAAAATGTTAGTGATATTTTTAACCCAGAAAACCTTTTAAACATAAGGTCACTTCAGGGTTCTAATTCGACCTTTAACCAAAGTTTGGTCCAATCATTAACCCAGTGCATGTAGGAAAAAAAAAGGTAGGAAAAAGTTCACAATTTTCTAGCCATATCTAGATCGACATATTTACTTTAAAAGAATCAAACACACAAAAAACTAAATATTCACTTCACTCCTCTTTATCTTGATCCGAGCGCTGTCTGTTGCTAGTCTTGACACATCGGGATCACCCAGAAAAGAGATTTATAGTTAGGGATGAGATGTCCAGTGTTTCGGGCTGCAAATTATGGACACCCCCACTTGTGCCTCCTTACTTCCAAGGCGTGAATTCATGCCTCTCACATGACATCACCCTGCTCTGGGAGATAGCGAGGGTGTCCATAATTAGCACCAGACATCTCGTGCTGCTAATTATAATTTTGTTTTCTAAGTGATCCGAGCGCTGTCCATCGCTGGTCTTGGCATGCCAGGATCAAGATGAAGAGGAATGGAGGTGAGTATTTGTAGGTTTTTTTTATTTTTTTTGTGTAGTTGATTTCCTATGACTTACCATAACTTGTTTTCAGCTGACCCGAACTGTAAAGGGGGTGAGTTCTGGTCTCAGGATCAGAACCCAAACATAAATTCCAACGTTATTTGTCCACTCATCCCTAACCAGAACATGACCGATTTACTATTTTCCATTAAACCCAGAAATCCTTAGGTTCCCTTTTGGCTATGAGTTCCCAGCAGCCACCCTACACTCGTTTCCCTTCACCCCTGATGATATTTTATGGTATGAAACTCACGTACAAGCAGATGTGAAGTTTGATTGAATCAAAGGTCAAAGTGCTTCTCCCTTCTCCTCGTAAAAATGCTGACAGAGTGCAATCTCCAGCCGAGAGACATGTACAATATAACTATTAATTAAAATATCTGGCTCATTGTATCGCTTAATGAAATATTAAAAAGGGAATGTGTTTTCACACTGAATTTCACTGACTGCAAAGTTCTCTCAGAGGGAGACACTCTGTTTCTTAACAACTCATTTAGAACAAAACAATCACAGAGAGATTGTTACCAGCATCATCGGGGGGAGGTAGAGGAAACACACGCATTAGCGGTTCTTTTATTATTACAATCATCAGGTAAATGTCAAGTTTTTTTACTTCATTGTAAAATCCAATCATCTAAAATAGAAGCTAATATTGATGGAATGTTAACTGCAGAATCCGGTCTTCTAGACTTATCTCTTCTATGGTCCTAGAGGGGCAACCGGAGACTATATGGTCCCAGCACAGAGCTCTATGTTTCTGTTGGATTCCTATATTGCTTAGTCTTCTTCTCCATTTATCAGCTCTGGTGATGACTGGACCTGTTTAGTACCGATTGCCGGTAATAAACTGTTGGATTGCTACTGGCCATTTAATCCCTTAACGCTGACGCCACTTTTCACCTTCTTGACACGGCCCATTTTTTCAAATCTGCCCTGTGTCACTATAAGTGGTTATAACTTCGGAACGCTTTAACATATCCAAGTGATTTTAAAATTGTTTTCTTGTGACACATTGTACTTCATGTTAGTTGAAAAATTTTGGTGGTATGTTTTGCATTTATTTATGAGAAAATCAGATATTTGGTGAAAATTTGGAAAAATTCTTGATTTTCGAACTTCAAAATGTTCTACTTTTTCCATACATAGTCATAACCGCAAAAATACTTAATAACTAACATTCACCGAATGTCTTCTTTATGTGGACATGGTTTTTTATGCATAGTCTTATTTTTGTAGGATGTTATGGGGCTTTGAACGTTAGGTGCAATTTTTCACATTTTCATAAAAAACGCAAAATCCTGCTATTGAGGGACCTGCTCAGGTTTCAAGTCACTTTGAGAGACCTAAATAAAAGTAAAACCCCATAAATTACCCCATTATAGAAACTACACCCCTCAACGTACGTAAAACAACTTTTATGAAGTTTGTTAACCCTTTAATTGTTTTACAGGGGTTAAAACAAAATCGGATGCAATTTTGAAAGGGAAATTTTTTGGGCTAAATTAATGTGTTAACGCTCCACAAAATTTGATACCCTATCCCTCCCGCATATAACAATACCCCATATGTGGTGGTAACCTGCTGTATAGGCACACGCCAGGGCATCGAAGGGAAGCTGCACCATTCAGAGCAGATTATGCATTGTCACTTTTTTTTTGGCTCTACAATCTTTTTTTTTGGGCAATTTGGACATATAAGGGCTTATTTTTTGCAACATGAGATGCACTTTACAAACACTTCATTTTAGTGGGTCATAAGCTAATTGATGAGGTTTTATTAACTCTTGAATGTATGGGTGAAAAGAAAATTGTCAATTTTGGTTTACTCTCTTTTTGTATTTTTTGGGGGTCTTACACCGTACATTAAGAATACTATATTATCTTTATTCTACAGATCACTTCGATTACAGTGATACCTCATTTATATAGTTTTTCATTTATTTTTACAATTTTACTGGATAAAAACTAATATAGAGGAAATCTCTTTTGTTCTTGCATCGCCATCTTTTCAGAGATGTAACTTTATTATTTTTTGGTTGACAGAGCTAGTTTAGGGCTTATTTTTTATCTGTTGAGTTGTTCTTTTCAGTGGTACCATTTTGGCGCACATAACTTTTTTTGATCACTTTTTAGAACATTTTTGTGCAGAGATTTTATGATAAATGTACATTTTTGGCGTGTTTTTGGGGTTTTGCTTTTACAGCGTTCACCGAGTGGGTGTAATAATGTGTTTAAGTTATTGTACGGATTGTTACGGACGTGACAATACCAAATATGTGGGGGGTTTTTGCGATTTTGTGTTTTTCTCACTTTATTGCATGTGTATAGGGAATATTTGTGTTTAGGGGACTTTAACTTTATTTAATTAATTCTTTTTATTCAAAAATGTTTTTATTCAATGTTTTTAACTTTTTTTATTTACTTTTACAGGTAAGCTTGAAGAAGCGATCCACTGATCGCTTGTTCAAGCTATTCTCCACATTACACAGTGTAATACAGATGTGCAAGCTCAGTGTGTTACAGCCGGGTCCTGTCAGAAGGAGATCGCGCAGCCCCGGGCACCGGCAGTCCCGGGGCTGCGATCGGAGCAGCGGACCCCCCCGGTAAGCCACGGGGGGGTCCGATTCACTTTAAATTCCCCCTAACACGCCACGGTCAGCGCGACCGCAGCGTGTTAGGGGTTAACACCCGCGATCGGAGAAATCTGCGATCGCGGGTGTTAGAGGCAGGTGTCGGCTATAATATATAACTGACACCCGCAGCTTCTGGCCCCGTCTCCGTTCGGGAGCCGGTGCCAGAAGCATGACGTAATAGTACTGCATTTTGCGGGAACGCACCTCCCGCGATGCAGTACTATTACGTCAAATGTCGGGAAGGGATTAAGGAAGGGTCATGACTCCCATTGGCATAATTGGGGAGTGTCGACCCTCCCAGGTTGGTGCTTGCCAGTGGAATTTTAAGATTTAATGCCTGTGATTGGTGCCAGGACCGATAGTGGGGTTACCTGTGTGGGCGGGGTGGTGAGCCAAATATGGCCCCCAACTTCTATCCAAGTTCACGGTTGGGTGTGGGGACTAAAATCCACAACGTTTACTACAACATCAAACTTTACAGCTCAGGTTCGTTCAACAGTTATTAGTTCTCCTATTAGTAAAAATGGTATATTGTTTTGTGCCATTTGGTCAAAAGGTGAGAACATAGAATACACAAGGCACAGGAGTCTAGTGCGCTCATGAGGAGACTGCTTCACGTATCTCTCTTCACCACCCAATCTGTCAGCAGTATATAAGCAGGGGAAGAGCTAACGTGTCCGGAGCAGATTATAATCCAGGAGGAGTTCAGCAGATTGTACAATGTGTCCTATCTGCAGGTAACAGGATATAGACCAGGAAAAGCAGATTTCACAAAGTGTCCTATTTGTTATGGAGCAGGTGGAGCTGAGTCGATTGTACAAAGTGTCTTATCTGAAGACAGCATGTTATAGGAGCAGATTATCCATAGTATGCTTTATGCATACAGCCTGTTATATACCACGAAATGTTGAGTGGATTGAGCCTAGTGGCCTACCTGCAGGCATCTAAGTCAAAGATAAAGCAAAAGGAGCTTAGAATTTCATCCAACGTATAAATGAGCAGATTGTCCATTGGTTCCTACCTGTAAGCAGCATGTTATCCATAGTGTACTATATGCCCACAGCATGTTATAGAACAGGAGGAGCTGAGCAGATAGTACATAGTGTCCTATTTGTAAGCAGCATATAATAGAGCAGGAGGAGCTGAGCAGATTGTACATAGTGTCCTATCTGCAGGCAGCATGTTATAGAGCACTAAAAGCTGAGTAGATTGTACATAGTGTCCTATCAGCTTCTTGGCTTGTGAGGTCAGTGGGTGGTCCTACTGAGTGATTGACAACTATCTCTACCAATGTAAGTGGCAGTAAGTTAGTGCAATTGGGAAAGAGGGGCATCAGAAAAGTACTAGAATATATCATTAATTTACTTTACACTTATGATTATGATTGAAATATTGAATTTCTTGTGATTATGTGTTTATGTTATCACATATATTCACTTTTCAACCTGCTTTATTGGTCTGCTTTCCGCTACGGAATATGATGGCGCTATGTAAATAAAGATTATCTAGTACATGTTCTTCCGGCCTATAAGGTAGCGCTTTACCTTTCCCTACAGCTCAATCTATACCTAGTGCCGCACACGTACGAGCATCGCTGCAATCATATCTCCTTCTTCCTAGGCGTCTCGCTCTGTATAAAATATACCGCACTGATTCAGGACTCCTACTGTCTTTCATCAGTTCCTTTCCAACATGGGGATCAGTCAACACTCCTTCCAAACTTCAGTCAATTGCTTTCCTTCTCTCGGGTTTCAAACTCTCACCACCATCAGAGCTTTTTTTCTTTTGGTCATGCGTAGCCTCCAGAAATTGCATTTCTATTGCCTCATAAGCTGATACTCGTGTTCCCTATTGTCCTCGGGTTTGGTCATATCTCCTCGAACAAATTGATCTTCCATTGTTCTGTCGGTGACATGTGCAAAGCCACCGCTGCTGCTACCGAAAGGCCTTCTTTCTCTAGTGTAGGCGCGGTACATGGTACATTCTTCTACTCACCAAATGTCTGCATTTATTTAAGGTATAAACACTTGAAAATGGATACCAATAGATAGTTAGGCCTCAAGATTATAAATAGGGCATAAAAAAGTAGGCCTTACAAAGTGTTCACATATGTTCCCTGATTTTACATTGGTTCGGGAGACATTCAAACCCCAGACCCAATTAGTTGTTCTGCAATCCCATCAACAGTAATTCATGGAAACCCCACTTAATTCCACAAAGATATATGAGATGCCTGACATTAGATATACAGTATTTTGGGAAAACCTACTGATTGTGGGGGATGACAGTTGTACAGAATAATGGCTGCTCTCTAATTTTTATGGAAATTTCTAAGTGGATGACCTTTCAAAGGGGCGGGTCTTTGGAAAGGTCATCCTGAATCAATCTCATGGATGAAGACCTTCAAGCACTATTCAGCTTGGTAAGGATCCAGCTAAATACTGCTTCCAGGTAGAGAGTAAGTCACTTGAAGCCTATATGTAGAGAGTAAATAAATTCATTCATTTATATGGGAATTGTCCCGTTAACCCCAGTTTTAGTGCTACCATTCTGGTATCACCATCAAACAAGATATAGGATATACTCTTGGAGATATTTAGGTATCCCAAAGATGGAATCTATAATAAATTTACAGCATCTTCAAGAAACGGAAGGGTCTCACAGCTCCAACTTTAAACAAGGAGGAGGGTGGACGGAAATGTAGCCTTGTTTTCTTTGGCTTTGGGTTGTGTTCATGTGGAAAAAAAAGAGGTGTACAAGGTTTTGGGTTGGGACCAGCTGGGGCAGTGGGTGAAGAAGCATCTGCTCGAGGGTTCTAGACATGCGCTGAGTATCTGGCTGGCAGCTATCTGAGGTGTATGGGCACCTGTAGCTACAACATCAGATTAAGCTGACAAGTGAATTGACGACAACTTGTCACCGCGTATCCTAGAGCAATATCATTTACATGTATTAAAGAATATTGTAATTGTTGCAGCAAATAAACACGACTAATGTGTTACATGTGCAGCATCAAGTAAGCCTGATAATAGCTACAAGCCGCTCCTGATACGTGAGCCCTTAAGGAATGAGATTTAGAGGGTGATTTATGTTTCTCTTCACCCAAGTTTTCTACTGCTAAATATGATTTTACCCTTCTCCCCATTGAGCGCTTGTCCCTCAGAGGGGCAGCTTCCAAAGGCCATACCTCGGATATTTACATAATCCTTCTAGCGCATGCGCATCCCACCTCCCAGAAACGTGCCGGAATGTTATGCTAGGAGCGATGGCTGGGAAAAACACTTCCTGAGAAAACTTGGAATGAAATCTGTTCTAGTGCTCCTACCACTGTCTAAATCAATGATGGGGAGGCATCATACTCCTGAGCTACTCCATAAGCTTAACCTCCTGATATTTGTTGGTGATATGGGGTCATTAGAGTCTCCCTATGTCATCTCTTTTGGATGTGTTCTTCAAAGGGGTTGTCCAGCATAAAAACTCTATACATAGTTTGGGGGCTATGAAAACACCTTTTCTACTTACCTCTTCCGGCCCTCCTGTTTACCGTAGTGCTGTACATCATTGCCGGGCCTCTGTTTGGTTACAAATGCTGGATGGGCCACCCTGACCTCTGTTGTGTGCCTGCTAGAGCATTGGTTTCAGTGTATAGCAGGCACGACAGTGGTCGGGAAGGCACTGCCATCAATACCCGCCTAAACTAACAAAGGCCCAGCAGAGATGTGTGGCGCCACAGGAAAACCGGAGCGCCGGTGGAGGTGAATATAAGTGGTTTATTGTTTCCAAGCCTTATATAGAATTTTTTTTAAATCTCAAACAATCTCTAATATTCGGGCCTCTGTTGAACACAACAATACCGCTAGATCCATGTGCATTCTTATTAGGCTACCGCCGACCAATGTTAGGTAGCACAAAGATAAATTATGTCTTCATATCCTGGTGGCCATCAAGATCCTAATATCTTTTGGAAGAGGACTACCCATCCCTCCCTTAAAAAATTTTATCCTCGTATTCAAAACATTTGTTATGTGGAACATCTTGCTGCACCCCTACATGGTCAGCTAGAGCATTTAATGAAGATTGGACATCCTAGGACTTATTTAGTGATCGATTGAATTGCTCTAAGGTCTTATGTAGAAGACCATGTGTACAATATAGGAATAGGCTCCCCTGTGTACGACTCGTTGCGGCCGTGTGGATATAGAAAAGGAGCGGATGTGCTGTAAATCGGGGCAGAAATAGGAAATTTGTGGTGTGACCATTTGGCTCACTATCCCATGACCTTGTACAATAGAAGTAAATTAGATGTCTTTTTTATGCAGCAAAATCATGGCACCCAAAACCGGCGCTCATTGAGACCTCACTACTGTTACTCAGGTTCTGAACCTATGGAAATTTTTTTCTTTAATTTATTTATTTTATTGCTCTCTTATACACATTTTTTCTGTATTTGTGTTCCTTTGTTATTCCTTTCTCCTATTGATATCTTTAACCTGGGTCGGCTGCAGGTTTCAGTAGGCCCCTGGGCGACAGACCCTCACGTGGCGGCATTAAAAATATAGAAACATGAAAAGTCCCCTGTTCCCTGAATTTTCTCTACTTTGTCATCCCAACATGGTTATATTACATGCGGCCACTTACAGCCCCTCATATTTTCATGATTTACAGCCCCACATGGTTATATTAAATACTGAGATTCTGCCTTTTGGGCCCCGCAGGAGCTCTGGGCCCAGGCACTTGCCCAGATATGTCTGATGCTGGCTCCGGCCCTGTCTTTAACAGTTCATCTATGCTCTGCTATGTCTATCTTATCCTCCTGTTCTGGTCTCAGTAGAGGCCAGCTAACATTTTGGATGGTCTACCACTTTGTTCTATTGGCCTTATTATTTACACTTTTGATATACAGTCTTTGTTGTATGTTGAAATATTTTGAAAAATGCAATTAAAAAAATGAAAGTTGAAAAACATTTTTTTAGAGGGACGACTGTCTATCAACTTTGCCCATACTGCTCCAGGTACTTACCTGAATGAATGATGCTGTATATAAGGCACGTATTCATCTACTATATTAATTACTTCTTCCTTCCAATGCAGTGATATTAAACATGTCATTAATATTAATATAATTGCAAGTAAATGAAAATTGCATTTTCTCTAATTTACTGCTAATCTATTTTCGTGTTGTCATCCCTTTAATCCGGGGATGAGAATCTGTTTCCATGCGTTTGCGCTTCCTCCTGTAATTGCATTTCGATGTAAATACATTAGGTGACCACATTTTGATGTTTAGTAAGTGCTTCTGAGCGGTAATAAATGCGATCCTTTCTCCCAGATGTAACCAGTTGACTATTGGATGTCATGCGGCACAATAGCGCTCGGATACGGGGGACGAGAGGGAGTGAGCGTTACACCGTTCATTGCTGGACAGCTTTCTCTCATGTGTGTTCATGTAACTGGAACATGTAAACAAAGACAGAAATAGCAGCATTATTTCTATACAATTACACAAAAAGAGTGCCAGATGCAGCAGCGGGGAAATAGATGGATGCTTCACCAGCGTTTGCTGTCTTCTGGAGGATACACTTGCAGTTTGCTTTACATCGGAGCATAAATTAAAATTGAAGTGAATTTCAATTTCCCAGATGTTTTTTTCTTATACTTATTTACATAGCGTCAACATATTCCACGGCATTGTACAAAGATTCCCATCAAACACATGGTTGTTTTGTCCCTATTGGTATCAGATATATTCTGGCTTGCAGTGCATGGGGGGGCTGGTGCATAATGGGGTTCAGAATAATTTCGAAACCAGAATTTTATCATAAAATATCATCTCCAGAATCTCACAGTAAAGAATCCCTGTCTATGGTAATGGTAGAACTGCCTCTCTTCTATGCTTTTTTTGCTTAATTTCCCCCACATTTACTAAAACATTCCCGGCCAAATTTGACATGAACTTGCAAAATTCATTCTCGAAGTTACCGCCATGATTGGTCCAATGCAGAATATAGGGGGGGCTTAAACATCTTATGATACCCAACTGCAAATGCAAACAATCTATAGTAGAATTATGAATTACATGTTTAAACACTGTCAAAAAAACAGTATTTGATAAAGACACCAGTGGACAGTAAAACTGCCTTTAGTGACCAGTGCCAGTCAGCTGATGTGTTAGACTAATAAAATAATGGGATGCATCCAAAAGGTTCATGTATCCAAGAGAAACACAAAAGCTCCTCTACACCTAGAGGACAGGTGGTTTCTACCATTCACCATAGCAGGGGGCCTCCTCTACACCCAAGAGGACAGGTGGTTCTACCATCAACACAGACAGGGGACATCCTCTACACTAGAGAGGAGAAGGTCTAACACGATCACCATAGACAGGGGGGGCATCATCTACACCTAGAGGAGAGGAGGTTATACCATCACCTAGACAAGGGGGCATCCTCTACACCTAGAGGAGAGGTGGTTCTACCATCACCATAGACATGGGCATCCTCTACACCTAGAGGAGAGAAGGTTCTACCATACCATAGAACAGGGGGCATCCTCTACACCTAGAGGAGAGGTGTTACTACCATCACCAAAGACCAGGGGGCATCCTCTACACCTAGAGGAGAGGAGGTTCTTACCATCACCATAGACATGGGGCATCCTCTACACCTAGAGGAGAGGAGGTTCTACCATCACCATAGACAGGGGGTCCTCTACACCCTAGAGGAGAGATGGTTCTACCATCACCATAAACAGCGGTCAGTTCTCTACACTTGAGCAAGGGGGTTCTACATCACCATAGACAGGGGGCATCCTCTACACCTAGAGGAGAGGAGGTAGGCTACCATTACCATAGACGGGGGTACATCCTCTACCTAGGGAGAGGGTGGTTCTATCATCACCATAGACGGGGACATCCTTACACCAGAGGAGAGGTGGTTCTTACCATCACCATAGACGGGGGCATTCCTCTACACTAGAGGAGAGGTGGGTACTACCATCACCATAGACAGGGGGCATCCTTACACCAGAGGAGAGGAGATTCTACCATCACCATAGACAGGAGCATCCTCTACACCTAGAGGAGAGGTGGTTCTTCCATCATCATAGACAGGGGGCAACCACTAAACCTAGAGGAGAGGAGGTTCTACCTCAACATAGACAGGGGGATCCTCTACCTAGAGGAGGGAGGTTTCACCATCAACATAGACAGGGGGCATCCCCTACAACTAGAGGAGAGAAGTTTTTACCATCACATAGACAGGGGCGATCACTCTACAACTAGAGGAGAGGTGGTTTATAATACCAAAGGCAGGGGGCATCCTCTACACCTAGAAGAGAGGGGCAGTCATATCATCACTTTAGACAGGGGCATCATCCACACCAAGAGGAAAGGAGAGGCTGTTCTACCAACACTATAGACAGTGGACCATCTCATACACCTAGAAGAGAGACAGTCATACCAATGCTTTAGACAAGGGCCAATCTCTACACCTAAAGGAGAGGCATTCTACCATCACCCTAGACAGGGGGCATCTTACACCTAGAGGAGAGGTGGTTCTAACATCCACTATAGAAGGGGCATTCTATACACAAGATCCAAAAAAAAGAAAGGAAGAAAGCAGACAGGTTACCTACAAAGACCAACAACCAATAGAACCAAAGGGGGAACATTGCCCTCTTACCCTGAGAGAGAGCATAAGGAAAGAGAGAAAAAAGAATGAGAAACACTAGCTAACTCATCCACCATAGGCAGGGTAGATCCTCTACACCTAGAGGAGAGGTGGTTACCAATCCACCCATAGACAGGGGGCATCGTCTACACCTAGAGAATAGGTGATTCTACCAATACCATAGACAGGGGGCATCCTCTATACCTAGAGGAGAGGAGGTTCTACCATCACAATAAGACAGGGGAATCTCTACACCCTAGAGAATAGGTGATTCTACCATCACCATAGACAGGGGGCATCCTATAACCTAGAGAAGAGGTGGATCTACCATCACCATAGACAGGGGGCATACATCTACACCTAGAGGAGAGGCAGGTTCTACCATCACCTAGACAGGGGCATCTCTACACCTAGGGAAGAGGTGGTGCTCCATCACCATAGACAGGGACATCCTTCTACACCAGTAAAGAATCCCTGTCTATGGTAATGGTAGAACTGCCTCTCTTCTAGGTGTAGAGGATGTCCCCTGTCTATGGTGATGGTAGAACCACCTCTTCCCTAGGTGTAGAGGATGCCCCTGTCTATGGTGATGGTAGAACCGCCTCTCCTCTAGGTGTAGAGGATGCCCCCTGTCTATGGTGATGGTACTCCTCTAGGTGTAGAGGATGTCCCCTGTCTATGGTGATGGTAGAACTTCCTCTCCTCTAGGTGTATAGGATGCCCCCTGTCTATGGTGATGGTAGAACCTACTCTCCTCTAGGTATAGAGGATGCCCCCTGTCTATGGTGATGGTAGAACCTCCACTCCTCTAGGTGTAGAGGATGTCCCCTGTCTATGGTGATGGTAGAACCTCCTCTCCTCTAGGTATAGAGGATGCCCCCTGTCTATGGTGATGGTAGA